>JAJMSN010000017.1:0-294195 GCA_030558435.1 Kodamaea kakaduensis
ATATATTAAAAATTCTTGCGACATCCTTATATAAGAGGTGCGAAATGTTTGTGGGTTTCCCTGTAGTACTATAAAACTAGTAATCCAAAGTAACCCTAGTGCTCATTATCCCTAATATTAATGCAATATTCCCATCTGCAATATTTTCTATTGCATTCCTTTTTGCATATACGTTTTGCTATGCATTATTCAATTTGCTTACTTTTTGTTCCTTTTACGCTGGGTGCAGGCCTGGTAGATTGTCGCTGCACCGGCTAGAGCAACAATGGTGAAGAATGCCAGGTTAGCGCAGCGACAAAGGGCCAAAAGTTTGACGTCGGTGTGAGCCCTTATAGATCGATCGATCCAGATCAAAGTAAAAAAGACACCAAAGTTAGCGGCAAAATTAGAGGCAAAAGTGAAAAACATGACAAGACGTCAAGATTGCCAGCAGTCAGCAATCAGCAGCATCAGCAATCAGCATCAGCAATCAGCATTGACAGTGTAGTAGCAGTAAATGTAGCAGATGTAGCAGTAATGTGAATGTAGACGGTAATGCATGGCAACCAGCCATCAACCAGCCTCATTGTTCCAAGACGAACAATACCTTGACGAGACATAATGTAAACACAGTGAAACAATTTATAACTGATTAATTCCTCAGTGGAACAGCAAGTCCACAATCATATGAAACACTGGACCAACCGTGCAACCAGATCATAGATCATCTCGTTTCAAAAAGCAGTTGTGGAGCGGCAACAAAAGAAAACAGAAATGTATTTTCCACACATTGATTATGATTGATAGTCAGCAATCAGTACAGTCATCATTATCATCATGGATAGTTATTGATACTCAGGACAATCATTGATAATCAGGAATCATTGATAGTCAGATCATTGACATCATGAATACATGAACATCATTGACCATGGATGAATCACTACCTGCCCATCATTTTTTTTGGCGGCCAAGTGCCTAAATCCATTTCCCATTTGAGAATAAGGTATTGCCAGCCCAATGCTTTCAACTAACAACTTCATACATGAAAACCTACGTAACCTCTCCTACATGAGCTCCTTCCTATTGAGTTAACATAGGCCTTCCTACATGATTATAAGCCTTTCCACATAGTTGTCAGTCTCGTGTTGTTGGTTGGTCTTGTTGTCATTGGTTGTTATTTGGTAGTCATTTGTTGATGTTGTTGGTGTCATTTGTTGATGTCATTTGTTGATGTCATTTGTTGATGTTGTTGGTATCTTTCTGGTATCTTTTGCCTTTATCTTTCTGGTATTAGGTTTACGGTATCTTCTCTACAACAAATATGCGTGTTGCACGATTTACTAAAGTTTGTACATTTTGCTGTGATTAGGTTTTGCGATCCAGAGCTTGGTTAGCAGTTGATTGGCAGATCAAGGTTTGCACAGATCAAGGTTTGCACAGCTGATTTTCGTTTGCCTTGCAGAACCTTAACCAAAGTGGAATGCCCCGGGCTTGTACTAGCGATTGCGCAACTCTACCGCGAGGAATTAACTAATCGGCACAAAGGTTCTCTGCGTGGGTCACCGGTGTTTAACCTTTTTTTCATGGAAAAACAGGCAAACACGAACGTATTGTTCAGACACAAAATACTTTCAGGGGCTGTGGCGAAAAGGAGGAAGCAGACTCTAGAACCAGAAGATCATCAGAATGATCAATGCAGAAGATCATCGATCCTCGGTAGCGTACGACAATGCGTGGTGGTGGTGGTTGTGTGATTGTTGATGTGCTTTGTTTGGTTGTTGCTGTTGGTGTGCTGTTGGTGTGCTGTTGAGCGTTGTTTGTGTTGCTGCTGGTGTCAGTGATTCCGCGAGGGGAAGTGTGTTCTCATTACAACCGCTGCCTTGAGCTAGCGCCCCGGTTTGTACGGGCGCATATTGGCTTCGCTAGTTGCGATGTTGACCCTGTGATTTCCATCCCTCGCAGTAACTTTCCATTTTGCGCACCAATCTGGATTGGTGTGCGCTCCGAACGCGATCTTTATCTTTTTTGGTTGCAAACTCAAAGGCTCCAGTTGCCAGGTGGAATGGCCTCAACAGCTGAGGCGGAAAAAAAGTGCGACTGTAATTATAACTATATGAAGCGCGAACGATTATCTATTTGTCAAGACTCATCGTTGCCTGGTGAAGCTCGGATGACAAGCGAGTCTAGCAAGATCAAATCCGAGCACGCTTTGGATTTGCTTTCTTTGGAGCCCAAAGTACCCGGCAAACGACGCCCGAGAAGATTCGACAAGAGAAGCAGAAATGGATGCAACACTTGTAAGAAGAGGCGAGTCAAGTGCGACGAAGCACGGCCAATTTGCAGTTCTTGCACCCGTCTTCGTCTAGATTGCGACTACGGCGTCACTCTTCTATGGGAGGACGAGGCATTGAAGAAGGGCATCTCTTTTGGCAGATCGAAAAAGAAGTTGAGCCAATTGAGCAAGAGTGAAAAATCCCCCACCACCTATGTAAAATTGGAGGACGAGGACGAGATGGAGCCCCGCCTGCGAAAGCGCAGGCCCTTGTACATTAACGGCAACATCTTTTTGAATACCTTGCACAGTGATTTGGAGAGGTGGTTCAATGGCGAGTTCGAAAAGGGCAAGGTGGAGGCGTCTCCAGTGGAGCTGGAGAGCTTTGCAGACAGTTCGGAAAACCTCTTGTTGGACGAAAGCAGCCAGGGATCGATATTTGACACCACCATCATGGGCGATTCGTTCCAGAGTCTGGACTGCTCGCTCCATAGCATTCCGGAAAATGGCAAGCACGATATATTGAATAGAAACGACATCTTTAGGCATGACAGAAACGATAATAAGCACGACTACAAACACGATATCTTGAGCAAACTCGATAAACACGACATCTTGGCCCCAGAGACTCATGTCAAGTTGGAGGAGGATCGGTTTGACTTTAAGGACACGAGCGAACACAAGGTGGGCTTGGTTCCTCATGGACAACACATTATAGCTGGGTACAATAGAAGTGTCACCAGCGAAGATAATAGAGCATATACCCTTGCGGATACTGATCGAAAACATACCCTTGATCCAGCCAAGGGACCCGAAAGGGGATCCGAGCGCGGACTCGAAAGGGGACCCGGATCCGGACCCGGACCCGAACGGGGACCCGAACGGGGACCCGATCGCCAGCTCACCTCATACCCCAGTCAGGCACTCCCTGAACACTATTTTGCATCCACATTCAGCACGGGCATCAATGTCTTTAACCGCGAATTCTTCCAGGACAACCGCAAATTGGAGCGTGAATTGTACACGTACTTTGTGGAGTCCATATGCCCGAGCTGTATTAGTTACCCCCAAAACCCCGACAAGACCAAGGTTTTCCCCACCACCTCCCAGAACCCCGATGTGAACCCCTACTTGTACTTGGTGGCGCCGTTGGCGTTGCGGTCCCCATTGGTATACAAGACCTTGATTGCGGTTTCGCTGAAACAACTCGAGCTCTTGGGCAGCTGCAACTTCCACACCATGGCCACGGTCTACATGTCGCGCGTGTTGCGCGAACTCCCCGAAACAATCCGGGAAAAGCAGCGTGTGGGATCGCGGGACTGGGACGATGTTCTTGTGACAGTATTGATGCTATGTTTTGCTGAGATTTCCACCAGCTGTAGCAGTTCGTGGTTGATCCACTTGAACGGAGCCAAGGAGATACTTGGCGAGCAGTTGATCCGGTCCAACATCACGCCCGTGAGCATATTTTTCAGGCGGTGGTTTGTTGCACACGAGGTGATGGGCCAGACGGCGTGGCTCAACAACTCGATCGTGGCTGACGACGAGTACATTGCCGAGTGGAAAAACGATTTGGGCACGCGGATCGACCTTGTTTTAGGGTGTTCGCCGTGTCTCATATCCATTGTGAACCGCATCACGTTGCTCGGGAACAGGTACGACGATTCCATTGAAGAAAGCGTGATTCTCCAGGAGCGGGACCTCATTGAGGCACAGGTGCACAATTTGGAGCAGGAGCTCACCATTAACGAACTCGATGCCGAGCAGCTGGAGAAGGTGACCATCATCTCGGAGATGAAACGATTGGCTGCGTTGGTGTACTTGTTTGCACGAGTGGATTTGGAATACTATCTCCGGCACCAAAAGAACAGTTCGGCTGCCAAGCAGTTTAACGAAAAGTTCCGAGTCATCAAGCAGGTGCTGATGGAGATTCAACGGCATATCATGTCGTTGCCGTCGGTACTGATGTCGATGCTCTGGCCGTTGTTTGTCGTTGGGATCGTTGCGGTGGAGACGGATGAGGAGCGGTGGTTTGTGCTCTCGAGTCTCCTCAAGATGGAGAAGATTCGGGAGTTGGCCAGCATCAAAATTGCGCGGAAATGTGTGGAGTCGGTGTGGATGGAGAAGGATTTGAGGATGACTTTACATATGAGATGGAAGGATATGGTGCTGGGACGTGCGAAGACGATAAGTCTTGCATGAACTATTGAACAATAGCGAACAATGAGCGAAGCGAATTGTTCGATAGGACAGAACGAAGAACAGTAGCGAGCACTTCCGAACAATATCGAGCAACTAACAATGTGCAAGCATTGTTCGATAGGATACCAATAAAGACAATAACAATAAGCGAGCAAATTGCTCGCTCATTGTTTGAATAACGAAGAACGATCTCGAACACGATGTTCGAGGATAGCGAATTCGCTACTCTTGTTAAATAGAATAGAACAACGTTCAAGAATAGAATAATGAAAGCAATGAGCAGTATCGCTTGATTGAATGAAGAATGAAGAAAGATGTAACAGTTCGGGGAGTATCAAGTAACGATGAAAAGTGAAAAGTTGTGAAGAGTGAAAAGTCTAGACTGGATGCAGGGATATTAACCTATAAACTTTTGATAGACTTACTCTAACTTTACCTATTGACTTTATTTTCTTACTCTATTGACTATTCTATTCTATTCTATTGATGCTTGAGCACGACCTCATCGATTTTACGTCTCAACTCCTCCTTTCTGGGCTCATCACACCACGAGCCATCCACTCCGTTCTTTGCAATAGTTCCCCACTGCTCGATTGTAAAGCCAAACTTGCGGTCCACCTCCAAATAGTTGTCCAAGATGTACCCCCCAAAGTAGGCTGGGTCATCTGAGTTGAGGGAGAACGGAATGCCCCTCTCGAGGAACTGAGCGATGGGCAACTCTGCAACGTCCTTGACGCATCTCAATTTGACATTTGACAACGGGCAGATGGTCAACATGGTTTTGTTGTTTGCCAAGCGCTCCATCAACTCCTCTGAGTACCTCAGGTTAATTCCATGGTCGATTCTGGTCACCTTCAAAAGGTCCAAGGACTTTTCCACAAAAGTGTAGTCGCCCTCTTCACCGGCGTGGGCAGTCAAACCCACCTGGGGAGCGTGTTCTGCAACGTAATTGTAGCACTCCTCAAACAATTCTGGGGGAAATGGCTTTTCGCTCGAGTCCAAACCCAAACCATGGATCACACCAGACTGGAAGTATGGAAGCACCAACTTGATGGTATCCATACCGGACAGAGCAGGCAAATGTCTCAACAAGCAAGCGATCAACTTGTTAGTGACCCCAAACTGAGCGGTGGCGTCCTTACAAGCTCTTTCGAAACCGTTTACCACGGTTTCAATGGAGACTTGACGTTCCAAATGGGCCTGGGGATCGAAAAAGACTTCGGAGTGAAGACACCCATCTTGATGTGCTTTCTTGAAATACTCCATGGCGAGATCGTAGAAGTCGTCCTCACCAATCAACACGGACATTCCAACGTAGTAGTGGTCCAAAAAGTCCTGAAGGTCGGCAAAACGGTTGTATCTGTCCTCACAGGCCTGGGGAGTGGGAGGAAACCATTCTGGGAGAGTAATGTTGTTGCGCTCAGCAAGTTTGAACAAGAGCGAGGGCTCAAGCGTTCCTTCGAGGTGGAGATGGTGCTCGCACTTGGGGAGTTCCTTCAAAAATTCAGTCTTGCACATGTTGAATTGACGTTTTACAGAAGTTTCAGAACGTTTTTCTTATCGATGAGATGAGATCACAAAAGAGAGATAAGAGAATGTTGGATGAAAGCGAAGGTGAAGAGAAAGAGTTTGTAAGGGAAGAGACTTTAGAGCAGAGAGTAGAGAGTAGAGAGTAGAGTAGAGAGTAGAGTAGAGAGTAAAGCAGAGAGCAGAGAGTAGAGATGGAAGATCAGAGGATAGAGTAATGCATTCTGGATAGGCATGATCTGTTGTCCGATTGTACCTCAATTCCGATTGTGTACTTTCCGATTGTACACTTTCCGATTGCACACTTTGCAATTGTACCACAAATTATTAACCAAACAGTTTATACCAAACGATTTACAAATCGACTTAAATTTCAATCAATTGATCGAGTATTCGAGCCAATCTTTAAAATGTCCCAAATAGGAAAGAGGCAAATCTGATAAAAGAAAAGATGGAGGTGATTTTGCTATGAGTCATGGTATAAAGATGCTAGTTTCTGCTGAGCTTATTAAGTTATTAAGTTATTAACTGCTACCTGTTGTTAACTGTTACCTGTTGTTACTGTTTATCTATTGTTATTGTCAATATGGCCCGCTTCTCCACTAATGCTATTCATGCTGCTGAGGATTTGGCACAAGTACCCGATGTGTTCCCTCCCATCAGTATATCAACCAACTTTCGGTATAGCGGGAACCCCCAAGACCTCATCAAAGCTGCTGATGTGGACCCCAATCTTGACGATGTGGTGTATTCTCGGGAAGGTACCTCGCAAAACAACCGGCTTGAAAAGACCATTGCATCACTTACTGGTGGGCATGTTGTGCTTTACAACTCTGGTCTCTCTGCGATTTTCGCCACCCTTGCTGCATTTACGCCCAAAGTCGTGGCAGTTAACTCAGGGTACCCCGGTAGCAGGAGCTCCATTGATCTCTATGCGAAGATTGGCGGTCGCAAAAGAGTGGGTATAGACGATATCGATCAATTGGGCAACGGAGACATGGTGTTGTTGGAGTCCCCCATGAATCCAGATGGCACTGTGTACGATATCCAGCACTATGCCGACTGGGCCCATTCCAAAGGTGCACTTCTTGCGGTGGACTCCACTTTGGCACCTCCTCCGTTGCAAGACCCGTTCAAGCACGGGGCCGATATTGTGATCCACTCGGCCACAAAGTACTTTGGTGGGCACTCTGATCTTTTGGCGGGCTTGGTGATTGTCAAGACGGGGGAATTGAGGAACAAGTTGCGGAGTGAACGGGCGTTGTTGGGCACCAATATCGGGTCTTTGGAGGCATCGCTCTTGAACAGGAGCTTGAGGACCATGGAACTTAGGGTCGCTAAACAGTCTGAAAATGCAAAGAAACTTGTAGAATACTTGGTTGCTAACAAGTCAAAGTTACCGCTCTTGAAGTCGGTGCACCATGGTTCTTTACAGGGAGATAGTTTTGTGGAGAAACAATTGAGTGGGTTTACGCCAATGTTCACTATAAGAGTGGTTCTGGAGGAGATGGCGAAGAGAATTCCGGCGAGATTAAAGTATTTTATTCATGCAGCTTCGCTTGGGAGCGTGGAGACTTTGATCGAGTGGAGAGCTATTTGTGATGCGAGTATTGGGCCGGATGTTTTGAGGATTAGTGTGGGGGTGGAGGATGTGGGGGATTTGATAGAAGACCTAGAACAGGCTCTCAAACAATGAGCCATCATCAAACAACGAGCGAAGCGAGTTGTTTGCTGGGTGAAGAAGACTATACAAAAAACTCGCTTCACTCGTTATTTGCTGAGTGAACAAGATTCATCATCAAAACGAGCGAAACAAAAATCATGCTTGGTGTTTACCTTCTGCCCTCTGTTCTCAAACAACCGCAACAATTTCGCTTCGCTCAATTGTTGGTTGTTCTCTTCGTTCTACTACTTCGGTAATTTCGACTTTCATCATACCATTGATCATCTTCGCTTCGCTCGATGATCATATACAATAAAATATTCATGATTTATATTTATCTAATAAATTTTCAAGTCTCAATGCAACTGCCACAAGGCAGTGTCAATTGTTCGTAACAATCGTCTCATTCCTCCGTCTTAAACACACAATTGAGCGAAGCAGATTGTTATTGGGTGTTTACCTGTCTTCTGTTCTCAAAACTCGCAAAAATTGAGCAATCTCGCTACGCTCAATTGTTATTCAATTGCTGCCTTTCACTTCTGTCTCACCGTTCTCAAACAACCTCGCAAAAATTGAGCAACGCGAGATTGCTCAATTGTTGCTTGGAACTTCTCTCACCGTTCTCAAACACAACCTCCCAACAATTGAGCAATATCTCGCTACGCTCGATTATTGCTCAATTGTTGTTCAGTTGTGTTTACTTCACCTTCTTCAGATCACTCTTCCTCCAACTCCTTCCAATCCTTCCAATCAAGTAAAACACACACCCAATAAACCTAAACAACGCCATGAATGCCACCATCCACAAAATCACCGTCAAGTAAATCTCTGCTCTATTCTCCTTTGATGTCGACAAGGATCCCTCCTTCTCAAACTGGTTGAACCCACCTGTTTCCAACACAAGGGCCACCACCACAAAGTTGGAAAACATCCACACCAAAACCGTCATGGATCTGATGAACGCATAGTAGTCCTCGTTGGTTCCACCACCGCCACCGTCGTCTGGTGGCAACGGCACCTTGATCTTCTCCAACTGGTTCAAGTACGACTGGTTGATTTCCTCACGTGAAATAGGAATGTTCACATCGAACGTACCGTCCTCACGCACCTTGGCAGCACCCAAGTCCTTGGCTCCCGTGTCTCCCTTGGTACCCCACGAGATATCATCAATGTTACAGAAGGCGTAAATGTTCAACACATTGATGTAGGACGGCGACAACAAGATATACTGCACGAACGAAGTGAACATGTGCCATGGCTCAAAGTAGAGGAAGGAGGCCAAAAAGTACAAGGCATACGTCGAGGACGTGGCCACCACAAGGTCTCTGAACTCAGCATTCTGAAAGAAGAGCGCAACAGTGATCTTTTGTTGGTCCTTGTAAATCTGCTGCACCGAGTGCACCGCCATGAAAATGGCGGCAAAGATCATATACCCCATCAATATCGCAAAGAAAATAACAATCACAATGTAGAATCGCTCTGTTCCCTTTGGTGTGTTACCAAACGACAAGACAAACGTGGTGACAATGGACGCGAGATAGAGCCATAGGAAGATCACACTCAAAATGTTACCCGGGGCAAAGTTGAGGTCAGAGTCGCCGAGCGAGGTGGTCAAGATACGAAACACCAAAAAGTAGGAACCAATGGAGAACCACGACACAATCAAGTTCAAGAACTGGTAAAAGAATTCGATGTGGAGGAAAAGCTTACGCAAAATGGAGTGCGACGACAGCCACAACTTACCAAAATGCGCCAACGAGTAAATGGCTGCAAAGAACGAACCGTTCAACCAACGTCTCCGCTGCAAAATGAACTCTGCCAACCGCTCGGGAACATCCGTTTCCGCACTCGCAGACTTACAGTACCGTAATAACCAACTGCACCCACGCTTCGCAACCAACTCGTAACACAAGATACGATCCTCGGCAAGGTACATATTGGACGTGAAAATACCGGCCTCATCCTGCATCTGGGACTTGTACTGGTACTCGTCGTCGTTCGGGTCCAATTCTCCCAGTCCGTGCAAGAATTCACCCTTAAAGTACTTTTCCAAGGGTCCCTTACCATTGACGTCGTTTTGCAACGCCACGAATCTGTAGGCAGAGAAAGCACCAGGCAACACCGAAATAAACCCAAACACCGACTCGGTGGGCTTGTCCAAAATGTTGGAGATCTTGTACTCAAAGTTCTGGCCATACACAATGGGGTTGGTCAAGATCTGGGTCTTTTTCAACGAGGCCTTGATTTCTCCACACGCACCGGCAACCTGGGCATCCCTATCGAACTCCTTCCACAAGTGGTAGAGCGACTTGCCCGATGGCTGAGTACCTGCATCCAAGAGCACAACGATTCTCGGGTCCAAGACCTGGCCCAAGGCCTGGAAACACCATCTGTGCGAATTGATCTTCTTGGCGTTGGTTTCCTTGAGACAAAAGAGCAACTGCACGGGCACAATCTTTTCGGTGGTCAACTTGACGGTGTCCTCAACAGACGAAATTCCCACACGTGTGGTGTACTCGTAGATATGTGCCTGCACCTTCTTGTCGTCAACGGTACTCTTGGCAAGTCCGTCTTGGTACACACCAAGTCCCGCCAACAATGCCTGAGCACGCTCATTAATCTTGGAACGACCATCACTGACAATACAAACCACCACCTTTTTCCACGAGTCCTTACCCCACATACTGGACCTGGTACGCAGCTCCAAATGCTTGATGTTTTTGAAGACTCCCTTCAAGGTTCTCGCGAGCAAGATATCGTCCTCGTTGTACATGGTCACCACAATCATCAATTCGGTTTGACGTGGCATGGGGTAGTGCACCGGCCGGAGAATGTAGCCGTCACGATAAAAGTTGGAGGGTCCACAAGTCACGGCAGTGTATCTCATATAGGCGAACTCACGCGAGAGTCCACCGTCCTTTTCACTGGGGTGATAATCTGGGAATTTCGAGAGCAATTCCGTGGCCACAGGACAATCCAACACCAAATGACCGTTCAATCCCGAGGCAATACCGATATTGGGCTTCTCGCGTACAGGTTCCTTTTCCGGTGGGTCCTCAAACACTTCCTCCACGAACTCGGGCATCGATTCCGACTTCAAATCGTCGGGATCACCAAACGGAGACGGTCTGGGACCGGGCATGTCGATGATATCACCTTGCGACGACGGTGGAGGAGGTGGCGGGTGCTTGGAGGTGGACACCGTGGAGGGAGGTTTGGGGGGAGGTGTGGGGATGCGCACCTCCTGCAAATCAAAAGTACTTCCCTCAAACTGGTTGTATGAAATGGCCTTGTCGTACTCGTGTTCGTCCAAGTCCTCCTCCTCATACACGTTGGGGACAAAGGTCAGCTGGAAATTGGTGCCGTGCTGTCCGTATGCACCAGCTCCAGCGTAGCTCATGTTACTCATTTCATAGTTCAAGGAATCCTGACCACTGGGCTGGTACGATTGCGAGTCGTCAAAGGGGTACTCGCTGTGGTGATTATGGATGGGACTGAATGCGGGGGGCAGGATTCGCGTGGTGTTGAAGACATTCAGGGGTCTTTCGAGGGACTGGGGGTTGTAGAACAGCGAGTAGTTGGACCCTTCACGACCTTGTTGTCTGTATGCCTGCAGCGGGTGTTGAAAATTGATCGAGTTGTCATCATCCAGGTTTCTTCTCGCTGGATTGAGATACTCATTGATGGACTCATCGTCCCTATATGGGTGGGCCATCACAAGTAGATCGATTTAATACTAGATCGATGAATACTAGATAACTGTAGTGTTGATTTGTTGGCTATTAAGTAAACGTAGACGATCTGGTGGCGTTGATTGATCTGATCTGATCTGAACTAGTTGGATGTGTACTGATACTGAAATGCCCTTATATGTACTATATGAGTAGTTATTGCTTTGGCAGTTTCACTGTTGCAATGCACTTAATTACTTTGTATAAATATTATTCCTACATTCGTCATTTCTCGATGTGCATCAGGGTTCCCAGATTTTCTGCAGGACAGCGGGGCTGTGGCCTATTTTTAGGCTGTCATCAATTTCAAGCCGTGCTACATCCCCCATGTCCACTGCGAACACCACAGCCTGGCCGTTGGGGATCTCGTCGATCCATCTCGTGTTTGTTGACAACCAGCCGATTCAGCACGATTATGTAATAGACGACGTTCGTGGGCCACAAAACGGGGCTGGGCAAAATATGGGTTCGAGTCCACGGCCTAAACGCACCCACAATTGGTTCAAATCAAATTTTTCAGATCGGGAATGCTGCGTGGCATCCACGAATCCTTTTACACTTCTTTTACACTTGTAAAATTGGTACGTGTCGATTGTTTCAAACCTGTGACATTCAACAATGATTTTGTACAATATTCGTCTTATATTCATAAGCATTTATGATCATATTCTATTCACATTCTAATCACATTCTATTCATATTCTAATCATATTCTAATCATAATCATTCACAATCGTTCACATTCACACTCTATTCACTCATCACCTGCAATCAATCTTAATTGTGGTGCCACCAAAGTCTAATTAGCGGACCAATTGTGCATTTTTCATCATTGTTTGTAAATAAACGAAAAAAGATACGAGTGGCTTAAGATAAAGGAGAACTGGAAATTAAGGAGAGGTTGTTGTGTGGACGATGGTAACCATGACAGAAGTACACAAAACCTTAATTCATGATGGTCGTTGGTTAAATGGGCTGTTTTTTTGAGGTTTTTCTAAATAGGGCAACTTGTCCGAGCGGTTAAGGAGAAAGACTTGAAATCTTTTGGGCTATGCCCTCGCAGGTTCGAGTCCTGCAGTTGTCGTTTTTTTTCAAACAATTGAGCGAAGCGAAATTGTTTGTAAGTTTAGTCTACATGTAAATACATGTAAATACATGTAATCTACTTGCATGTTTCCTTTTACTTCCTTGCTCACCTACTCTGCATATGCTCATTCCATGTAAACTTTGTTGTTCCATATCCTCACATGCCATTTCCTTTTTTGAAAAAATCTTTCAACGTACGACCTCATTTTGATTACCTTTGATCTCTTGATTGTCCTCATTATCTTCAATGATTCTCTTCATTCTCTTCATTTTATTCACTTCATTCACTTTATTCATTTTCTTCACTATCCACTTTTCTCTCCACTAAATCTCACCGATTCTCTTCACTTCACTCTTTACTTTCATTCTATCTGCTTCCGATCATCGCACCATGACGACCAGTCAATGGGGAGTGCGTTATGCCTTATCTAATCTCTACAATTCATCTGTACATGCACCATCGTTCGTGACTAATGTTACCCTACAACCCATCGTTTCTCCTCATTCCTCTTTGTTACTTTTCACTCTCCTGCGTCTGCTTCTGCTCCTTCTTCTCAATCTTTTCCTTGTGCTTCCTCTCCTTCTCATTCAGTTGCTTCCCCTTCCTCTCCTTCACCTGTTCCCTCTCCCTTCCCCAAATCAGCCAAACCAACATCAACTCTCCCAAGCTCACTGCATGGCGTAACTTGAACTGAAGATCCCTGTACAACGGCCCCAAACGCTCCAAGCACTCTGCCACATCAAACAACCCGTTGAACCTCAAGGTCTGGTTCATGTACGGGTTCGCAAGCTGCTTGAACACAAGCTTGAACAAGACAATGTGCACCGCGTACGAGAGCGCCAACTTCGCACTGCGTGCCTTGATGGTGCTGCGGAGCGCATACAACCCCAAGAGTCCAGCCACCAAAAGGTGTAACAACGCATTGAGCACAAGCAACGTACCAGATTTGCCATGGTTCGTGGGAAAGTAGCGCTGGTATCCCGACCTCACAATCGCCGACCGGTACAAAACCTCATAAAAACCTTCATTGATGATGATGGTGGACAGTGAAAATTCAGCACCAACTTGAATGCCCCCGTAGGCTAACGTGACATAGTAGAGAGCCCCTAAGAACACTGCAACACCCAGTGTCTGACCTCCCAAATACAAGGCAAACACAACATAGTCTTGGAACACATCCACTCCCAATGTCTCCACAAAGTGTAATACCTTCAAGATTGGTGTAGTCAACGGCGACTCAGTTTGTATTGTGGCCCATTCCACACCAATTGACACAACAAGGAATATCCACTTCGCAATGAGTACCTTGAGAACGGATAAACTAAACTGGGACGCACCAAAGTACTTGACTGCGAGAATCGCTGCCGTGACGTACCCGACTGCCTGTTTATGGATTTCCAACTTTTGGCGAGTCCACGGAGAGTAGCCCTCGTTTTTAACTGTCAATTGAGCCTTGAACGGTCCGGGCAACACTCTCTCTTGAGATTGCTGGAACCTGGGAAGGTACACACAATAAACCCCCGGGGACTCGATGGGATGGTCAATTTGGACCACGCGCTGGGACTTGATACGGTTGCGCTCCCTATTCAACACTACAGTTTTGGTGAATGCAGCACCGGGGACCTCAAAGTCGTCGTTGTCGACGAGAGTGACCTTGACCCCACCGTCGTAAATACTTGAGTCGTTGTTGTAGTACGAAATGTTCAAAAAGTGGCCCAAGTTGGGGAGATTGGTGTACTTTTTGAGGTCCAAGTAGTCAAAGATAATCACGGGAACTTCATTGTTGGTGATGGAAGCGTTCAAGTTCTCGAGCACCAACTCGAGCTGGGTCTCGGGGACCACACTCTCGATGGAAACACACGCTCCATTGAACACATTGTTCATAAAGATGCTCCGACCGGCCACGAGCAGGAAAAGCGAAAGAAACCCAAACTTCATGAAGATTTAAATTTCACTAAAGTCGATTTTAAACTTTAGAATTTCTGCGTGCTGCGGGTACAGATCTTAGACCCTGAAGAAAGTATGATAGAAGTAGTAGGAGTAGTAGTAGTAGTAGTAGAGTAGAAGTAGAAGTAGTAGTAGAAGGGTAATAGTAGTAGTAGTAGTAGCAGAAGAAGTAGTAGTAATAATAGTAATTATAGTAGTAGTAGTAGTAATAATATTCGAAGTACTAGGAGACCTGAAATTCACACAAAACAAATCGAACAATCCTGGCATTGTTAGAGTAAGATCTAGATACACACAGATAAAATGAAGATATAACCCTGCGTGAAAATTTCATCTCCACAGAAAAACCATCCTCTAGTTTTTGTTGGTTCAGGATTTACTAGTCCCTTTGTGGTTTTTGTATTTTGGTATATTTGGTGTTTTGTCTTTTGGTATATTTGGTGTCTTTTGCCTTTTGGTATATTTGGTCTGTATCTGTTTCTTGATCACTTATATCTCTTGATCTCTAGTCTGTCTCATGGGATGAACTTTTGAGACTGGTGTTGCAAATTTCCTCATTGGGGACATGCAATGCAGTCCACATTAGCATTAGACTATTTAATGTTATTTAATGGACGTTTAGCCTAGCTCATCGAAATGTACGATTACTGCAGAGAAGAGCTTTTGGAAGAGGGTGAATATATAAGGGAGAGATGGACGAGGTTTCATGGGAGGTGAGGTGGAGGAAATGAGGAAATGAGGAGGTAGGGGTGGAAAAAAAAGGGGGAGAACTCGGCTCATTTTGCCTATTGATGGTAGCAAAGGTCCTCAAAAATGAAAAGTATTCTTTGATCAGGATTACCAAGGTCACTTTCAATAAATGTACAATTCAATAAATGTAGTGGAAAATATCTGATTTTGACGAAAATCTCATTTTTCGCACAAAATCTATAAAATTCCACTGCCCTTTAAAACTCTACACTCTTCATTATGGTATCTATTATCGACCTAGGTCCTCTATATTCTTTTTCCTCAATTACGACCTCAGTCACAGAGAGCGGTAGATAAGCACTTCATAAATGAATGAAACTTGAGAGGAAGTCTCTGCTTACTAATCAATCGCTATCCAGTATCTTGAGTACTACTGACCAAATTCGCTTAGCTAATCAGCTACTCTTTGGTCAATCTTTGGGTAACTCATTCACTCACTCATTCACCACTCGATTCGCTTCGCTCATCTCATTGGCTCATCTCGTTCGCTCATCTCATTTGGTCATCCGCTCTTTTGTTTATTCACTCGATTCGCTTCGCTCATCTCGTTCAGAAACAAAACACGTTGTCCTTCTCCCACCCCAACTCCTCAGAAAGACCAACAACCAACTTCTTCATCTGTGGGGGCCCACAAATAAACAACCGATTCTCCTCACTGGCCTCAGGCAAGTACTCCGCCATCATCTCCTTGGTCACAAACCCAGTGCTACCCTCCCACTTGTCGCTTGCTCTAGTCACGGTGTAGTGCACCTTGAACCCAGGGTACTTGCTACTAATATCGTCAATCTCGCTCTTCAACAAAATGTCCTTCTCAGAGTTGTTGGCAAACAAGAGGTTTATTTCCGTCACGTCCTCTGGGTTGGTGATGATCTCGGTGATCACCTGCAAAATGGGCGTGATTCCAGAGCCTCCGGCAACCAATCCAAGGCGCTTGGCCATGTTGGGCACGTACTCCAACTTGCCAAAGGGTCCTCTGAACTTGACCGTCTGGCCCTCTCTCAATTGCGCCAACTTGCGCGACACGATACCGTGCTCGTAGTGCTTCACCAAAATGTCAAAGAATCCACGGTCAAACTTGTTGGAAATTGGGGAGTAGTACCTGATCTCGTCCTTACCGTCAACTTCAAAACAGCACGCAACATTGTGTCCCGGGGGGATCTCCAACACCTCGTCCTCGCGGTTCAACCTGAACCTGAAAATCAGCGTGTTTCTGCTGATGAGCGTCTTGTCCATCAACTCAAGATCCCGCCATTTGGTGGCGTGTAACGTGGATCTTCTCTGCCAGGCCTCGAAAAACTTGATCGAACACACAATCACAATGAAGGAGATACTGTACGGAAGGTACTCGGTGCCAAAGATGAGTGTACCGCCGATAATGAGACCACAGGGGATGTAGATCGAGTGTAAGGGCTGCTTCAAAAGCTCTCTTTTGTCTTCCATCTTGTTGGTGATTTTATTCGGCGCGCCCGGTTTTTTTTATTCGTCACGTGGAACGTAAACACTCACACCTACTGACATCGAACGAAGTGAGATGGCAGTAGGTGAGGCGTTTCCCATCTCAAGTGTGATTGAATCAACGTTAACATTCATACATCACTCTGAAACGTTAAATTTTCGGCATATTTTTGTCACTTCTGTGATATCTATGTCACATATGTCATCCATCTCTACTTATCTCGAATCTCACTATGTCTTCTTACTGTCTTCTTACTGTCGTCTTACTCACTTCGTTCGATGGCACTGAGATGGCACTGGGATGTGAGATGATTTCATATCTTACTCTCCTCCAATTGATGTGAGTGTATTTCAGTTCATCTCTGTTAACACTTCTCACCTCCAACACATCTCAAATCTACCTGACGTCTCATTGCCACCTCACTCTGCCATCACCATGCCATCGCATGCCATCTCGCTACGTTCGATGACATTTGATGGCATTCGATGGCACGTTCGGTGGCATTTCTACACTCTTCAAACGGGTATTAATAACTATAAAGGCAATGAGAGAATCGAAATAATGCTGGGTCTAGTACTCCTCCTCCTCCTCAGGGAAGGAGTCGGTGCCAACCTCAATGTAGTCTCTCTCCAACGCAGCCAAGTCCTCTCTAGCTTCGGTAAACTCACCCTCCTCCATACCTTCACCAACGTACCAGTGGACAAACGCCCTCTTGGAGTACATCAAGTCAAACTTTCTGTCAATTCTTCTCCATGCCTCGGCAATGGCAGTGGTGTTGGACAAGACACACACAGCCCTGTTGGCAGCAGCCAACTCAGAGCCCAGAATGGCAGTAGGGGGCTGGTAGCAAATACCAATCTTGAATCCGGTGGGACACCAGTCAACCATCTGGACAGTCTTCTTGGCTTTCACCTGTGCAACAGAGTTCTGGACGTCCCTGGTGACAACGTCTCCACGGTACAACAAACAGGTGGCCATGTACTTACCGGTTCTTGGGTCACACTTCACCATCTGGTTACCTGGCTCGAAACACAGGGCTGTGATCTCACTGACATTGTTGGACTCGTGGCTGGCCCTGGTCTTGGAAAACACAGGTGCGTAGGAAACCAAGGGGAAGTGGATTCTTGGGTATGGAACCAAGTTGGTTTGGAACTCATTGAGATCGACATTGAGCGAACCGTCGAATCTGAGCGAGGCTGTGACAGACGACACAACTTGCGCAATCAAACTGTTCAAAGAATCAAAGTTGGGTCTGGTAATCTCCAAGTTACGGCGACACATGTCGTAGATGGCCTCATTGTCAACCATAAAGGTACAATCGGCGTGCTCCAAAGTGGTGTGTGTGGTCAAAACAGTGTTGTATGGCTCAACAACAGAGGTCGACACTTGTGGGGCGGGGTACACGGCAAACTCCAACTTGGTCTTTTTACCGTAATCAATGGACAATTGCTCCAAGAGAAGGGAACCTAAACCGGAACCAGTACCACCACCAAGCGAGTGGGTAAAGAGGAAACCCTGTAATCCATCACACTGGTCACTCATTCTTCTGACCCTGTCCAAAACATCATCCAAGATTTCTCTTCCTACAGTGTAGTGACCCCTGGCATAGTTGTTGGCAGCATCTTCCTTACCGGCAATCAACTGCTCTGGGTGGAACAAGTCGCGGTAAGCACCAGTCTTAACTTCATCAATCACATTTGGCTCCAAATCAACGTAAAGGGCACGTGGAACATACTTACCGGACCCGGTCTCGCTGAAAAAAGTGCTGAATCCCTCTTCGCCACCTTTGGGTCTGTCCAAACCCTCTTGTAAGTAACCATCTGGTCTGATTCCGTGCTCCTCAGAGTACAATTGCCAGCAAGCGTTTCCGATTTGGCAACCGGCCTGACCAACTGGATGTTAGTATGGATCGAGATCAGATCACGTAAAGAACGTTTAAAGAACGTAACAACGTGGAAAGAACGTGAAAAAACCGCCCTTGCTTTGACATACCGTTAACACTAATGACTTCTCTCATTGTAGATTATGATACGACGATACTCAACTGAGGAAAGACCAGCAATATATTGTCAGAAAATTCAACAAAGTGAGCGGTTAATTTTTTTGTTGTTTTGGTTTCCTAGTGATAGCTCTTTTTTTCCCAAGCGTGTAGTTTTCGTGTGCGAGGAAAATTTCTCCTTTAGGAAGTATCAAAACACGATAAACGGTAGGTTCGTGGAATGATACCAGATTCACAAATGATTGTGCTTTCTAATTAAGATACACTGAAGGTGCACTGAAGGTACTTTCAAAGCTGCATTAAAAGATACACTATCAAAGTTACCAAAACTACTGGTAAACTTACAGTAGTTGGTGGAATGTATTTGGAACTAGAATTGTTCGAGTCTGAATACCATCGAGTCTAACGATCTGACCTATAGTCTAACATAACCTAACGTCTACGTAACCTAGTCTAACATAACGTCTACGCACCAGTTGTTTTGTAACCGCTGGTCAGTCAAGTCTACTACTGACCTCGACTAACGCCAAATAGTCGTCAGTCTTTCGGCTATTATCATTCCTCTATCTCGTCAACGCCATTGTTTGGCCACAATTAGTACGACAAGAGATATTAGACATTCTGTAGACATTTACTAGACATTTACTATACATGTACTCGACATTCTACAAGACATTTACTAGACCCTCTACTTCCTAGACTTCTATACTTCTATACTTTCTATAAACGTTGTATGTTGTATAGATCTGTCTAGATCTACATTTATGTAGTCTAGACTGCGTCTAGACTACATACTACATCTCACCATTCTATCTTCTATACCTATAGACTCTATAGACTACTTCTTACCATAAACTCTTCTGAACTTGTCGTCAATCTCCTCCAAGTAGTACACGCCCTTGCCCAAGTGCTCGATACTTCCCGTTGGCTTGAACGACTTCTTCAAGTGCGCAGCCTCTCTCAACGCAATGGCCTCCAAGTACTTTTCAGGGCTCTCGATCGATCTGCCCTCGCCCAACTGGTAGTCAAAGTTCAACACCTTGGTGATGTGCGAAATGTCGCCCACAACCTTGACCGACAACAAGGTGGACGCCAACCCAGAACCGTACGAGAACACACCGACTCTCTTGCCTTGCAAGGCATCGGAACCCACATAGTAGAGAAGCGAACTCAATGCAACCCATGCAGAGGCAGTGTACATGTTACCGGTGTTGGTTGGCACCTGCAACGCAGGCTGCAATCTGGTCTTGCTGGGCTCCTTGGCCAAGCCAACAAACAACTTTTCAACCTCCTTGTCGGTCAAACTCTGCTCGTACGACAACCCGAGCAAACGAGCACTGGTCTCCTCATCGATCTGGTCTGCAAACTTGCTTGGGTTCAGCTTGAAGTCATTGTACAACAATCTGGCGTAGGACTTGGACACCAACTTGCAAGTGGGCACATGGAAGGCATTGTAGTCAAAGTGGTCCAAGAGCCCCACGGTCTTGGCGGCGTCCTTGGTGACCTTGGTGGAGTAATGCTTGTAGCAGTGGTCGAGCGCCCTCACGTAGCACGACAACGAAAAGTGGCCATCGACAACAGGGTACTCCGAAGTAAAGTCTGGCTTGTAAAAGTCGTAGGCGTGTTCCATGAAGGAACCCCTGGTGGACTCAAACACAATGGGGGCATCTGGACCAATCAAAAGAGCAATGGCACCAGCACCACCGGTGGGTCTAGCGGCACCCTTGTCGTAAATGGCAATGTCACCAGCAACAACGATGGCATCGCGGCCATCCCAAGCACTGGACTCGATCCAGTTAACCGAGTTCAAAATAGCAGAAGTACCACCATAACAAGCATTGACGGTGTCGATACCTTCGACATCGCTGTTGTCACCGAAAAGCTGCATAAGCACAGACTTGACAGACTTGGACTTGTCCAAGAGTGTCTCGGTACCGACTTCCAATCTACCGATCTTGTTGGTGTCGATCTTGTAGTTGGCGATCAATCTCGACAAAACAGTCAAGGAAAGCGAGTAGATGTCCTCCCTGTCGTTGACAAAGGCCATGTTGGTCTGGCCCAAACCGATGGTGTATTTGCCGGCGGGAATGCCGTCGAATTTCTCCAACTCGGTCTGGGAGACGGCTTGCGAGGGGATGTACACCTCGATACCCTTAATACCAATGTTCTGTGGTCTGCTCATGAGGAAAAGAGTGAAGTAGTTTCGTATTTTTTCCACTTTGGCTGTAAATTTTCAGATCACAGAGCGGCTAAAAAGAAAAGAGAAATCGTACGGTAGATAAAAGGTTCATTAGAGGTAGGAGATGTACTAGAGATGTTAATACTACGATGCTCGCTACACGTAACAGCGATCTCGAGCCTTTTTGTTTGTTGTCCTATACGAGGGAACGAGGGAACGAGGATTAGGTAATGCTAAGGTAATGCTTATGTAACTGACGCGCTCGTCTAGAGAAGATAAATAGGAGAGAAGGTAGAGAAGGTGGAGAAGAGAAGGAAGAGAAGATAATGAATAAAGATAATGAATAAAGAAGATGAATAAAGAAGATGAATAAAGAAGAAGAATAAAGATAAAGAGTGAAGATATAGAAAAGAAATGGTAGATAGAGAAGGTAGATCAGATCTGTAAATATAGTTATCTGCAGGATGAGCCACACGAGATGGAGCACTGATTACATAATCTTGAAACGGACCACTCGTTCCTAGTTGATTATGATCCACTCAAACCCAACGAATTGTCATCACTTTTTATTTGGTGATTTGGTGGCTGAATAACTAGGATGTGAAGATTTGCCTGTTTCGAGAGAATGATTTGCTAGTCTAGGGGAGTGCTGAAAGGGGAGTAAAGGATAGTTCCATGGAGTGTGAATCGAGTGTGAAGTTCCTTCGAGTCAAGTTCAGTCTTTCAATTACCTTTGATTAGTTTTGGTAGGTAATTGTGATTTTCGCTATGGAGTTTAGTAGTTGGAATGTGGTGGGAGTGTAGTGAGAGTTTAGTGATGGGAGTTCAGTAGTTGGGAGTTCGGAAATTCAGACTCAAGTAGGTACATTAAAGTGCCAATCAAAAACATGTATTTCTTATGAGTTTCCCTCTCATTTCCCTTATTCATTCTCCTTTCGCCTATCCTTCTTTCATCTTCTTTCATCTTTCATCTTGTTTCATCTCCTTTCACCTCATTTCATTATGTCCTTTCATTCACATTCAGACTAGTGAATAGTTAAGTATA
This sequence comes from Kodamaea kakaduensis, assembly GCA_030558435.1. NCBI lineage: Eukaryota > Fungi > Ascomycota > Pichiomycetes > Serinales > Debaryomycetaceae > Kodamaea > Kodamaea kakaduensis. Next base: position 21,841 of record JAJMSN010000017.1, read on the forward strand.
TAAGTAATCACTTGTACTACGATAAAAAAGAATATCGGTCTCGCTCTCTGCATATAATGTCCGAAAGATAAAGATAACGTTTATTTTGTGAAATCATTAGTATGGTATATTATTCAGCAATATTCAGATACAAGATAATAAGCGGTATTCAATAAGAGCTTGTATCCAGCAATCAAGCAGATACAAACTATTAGCAATATATAAAGTGGAAATACTCAGAAAGTTTAAGTATGAAGTATTTTGGGGGAGAGTATTAAGTAGACTTCATAACCCTCGGAAATATCAAGGCCAGTTTTTCCGAACTCCCAATTTCAGGCGAGTCTGACGCAATTTGTAATTTGTAGCCAGAGCATGTTATGAAACGGTGGCAATTTTTCATTCAGATAGTTTGAGGAGTCCACAAGTACTAGTTTCCTAGTTTCTTGCAATTGTAATGTACAATTGCAATTGCAATAAATGATGAGATTGTGTTCTCTTAAACATTCCTCCGCTACTTCCTCCGCTACTTCCTCCGCTGCTTACTTATTTAGGTTGACACTACTGTAGACACTAAAGACTGACTGTGTGCACTACACACACATAGACTGCGTGCACTACTAGTACACTAATTATACGTTAATACTTTTACTTTTCCGACCCGGTTTTTTCGCTCACAACATGTCCATCCCCGAGCTGCTTCTTGCCTTCAAGACGTCCCAGGTCGTCCACAGAACATGGGCGGGCACCTTCTACTGCAAGCCCCAGGCGATCTTCCAGCCACGTACTCTTGAAGAGATCCAGGAGTTGGTCAAACAGGCGCGTCTCCACAAGAAGACCATCATGACAGTGGGATCCGGCCATTCACCCAGCGACCTCACCATGACCGACGAGTGGTTGTGTAACCTCGACAAGTTCAACAAGGTTGAAAAACAAGAGGAGTTTTATGGCCCCACCAAAGACGGGAATAGTAAGGAAGTCAAGTATGTGGACTTGACCGTAGAGGCCGGTACTCGTATCTACGAGTTGAACAGTTACTTGAAAACCCACAAATTGGCAATCCAAAATTTGGGTTCAATTAGTGACCAGTCAGTCGCGGGTTTGATCTCGACCGGTACCCACGGGTCCACGCAGTACCACGGTTTGGTGTGCCAGCAAGTTGTGCTGATTAAATTGGTGAATAGTGAAGGCAAGCAAGTTGAGTGTTCCTCGACCCAGAACCCCGCGCTTTTCAAGGCAGCCCTCTTGAGTTTGGGCAAAATTGGAATTATTACCCATGTGACATTGCGTACGTGCCCCCAGTACACGATCCGGTCTGTCCAAGAGGTGATTACATTCGACACCTTGCTCTCTAGATGGGACACTGTTTGGCTCGAGTCTGAGTTTATTAGAGTGTGGTGGTTCCCATACTCTGACAAGTGTGTTTTGTGGCAAGGGTCCAAGTCTGATGAGCCATTGAGCGAGCCCCGTGCCAGCTGGTACCAGACCCGTTTCGGGCGTTTCTTTTACGAGTCGTTGCTCTGGGTGGCCGTCCATGTGTTTCCCCGTTTGACCCCTGCGATTGAACGTTTTGTGTTTGGACAGCAGTTTGGGCTCGCGGCCAGTGACAATGTCGATATTGCCGTGCAGAACTCGGTCGAGGGACTCAACCTCGACTGTTTGTTCTCGCAGTTTGTGAACGAGTGGTCGTGTCCCATGGTGAATGGTGTCGAGACCCTCAAGAAGATCAAGGAGGCTGTTATGGACGGTGTTGAGAGCGGTGCATACTACTCGCATGCCCCGATCGAAGTCCGTTGTTCCAACACCACATACTCTGAAAAGCCATTCAGTGATGATGAAGGTAACCCGTCTTTGCACCCAAGCCAGTCTTGGCTCTCGAACAGAGACCGCTGGAGCGAGGGACCGATCCCGGGTAACAACTTGAGGCCGTGGTTGGACAATTCGCCAGACACCAAGTATTCGGAGGGACCTGTTACCAATGAACAGCTCTCGTTGTTTGTGAATGCAACCATGTACAGACCGTTCTTTACCAATGTGGGCACGCACACATGGTACCAGATCTTTGAGAACATTATGTTTGAGGCGGGGGGTAAGCCGCACTGGGCCAAGAACTTTATTGGTGTGGACGGCGACCAGAAGTCGCCAGAGGACTTGAGTTTGCAGAGCAAGTACGGGGCCAAGCCGTTTTATGCGATGATTGGGTTTAAGCCGTTGATGAAGGAGTGGTTTGGGGAGAGGTTGGTGGAGTATAACAAGGTGAGGGTGGAGATGGATCCCCAGGGAGTGTTTTTGAGTGGTAAGGCGTGGGCTGATAGGAATGGAGTGCTCGAATAACGAGCGTAGCGAGTTATTCGAGGCCAACAAGTAAGTTCAACAACGAGCGAAGCGAGTTGTTGCTACTATTAGAACGAGTACGTTCAACAACGAGCGAGCGAGTTGTTGCTAGTCGTTGTTCGAACTGCCTAACTAGCATACAACGAGCTTTGCTCGTTGTTTGCGTAGGAACGATATTTATCAATCATGGACAGTGATAGAATAGATAATAGAATGTGATATGTGACGTAATTGGGGCGAGATTAGAGGTGCGATAGTAGGTTTCAACTTTCATTGGCAAGCAAGATTGGCAGTTCTCCAAACTCACTCTTACAGTTCAAGCCCAATATCTTTCAATTTATACCATTAAAGTGGAGGTTGAACTAATTGTTTCAGAACAAAGAATGGGTGATTCTGCGAGTTCTTCCTGATTACGCAAAATCGCATGTTCTCTCGAGTCAATTAATAGAGCTGAATACTATTAGCGAGTAATAGAGTACCAATAAGTAGAGAATAATTTTTACTCATAATCACAGTCTCATCTTTTTGAAACGAGCAAAGCAAGTTGTTCGTTGTCTTTCGTCATTCAGCTGAAATAGTCCCCATTCTTCTTATTCCTCTACAGACACTTACAATCATGAATCTAATTAATTCCTCTATAAACCTTACTAAGGGACTTAGCTAAGTAATGTCCAAGTAGAACAACGAGTGACTCCACTCGTGTTTTTTACTAGTTCGCTCACAATGAAGCAAGTGGTTCTGATAATTCCAACCGTAGTTCTTTACTAGTTCGCTCACAATGAAGCAAGAAACAATGAAGCAAGTTGTTCTGTAAACTCCCTCAAACAACTCGCTGCGCTCGTTGTTTTCGGTGGAATAGTTCTCACAACTCACAACAACTCGCTTCGCTCGTTGTTGCTCGTTGTCTATTTGAACGGCGCCTTCAACGGATCTATCACCACACCCTGCTTCACATTCACCCTTGGCGTCGTCATATCCGCGTGCGTAGCTCTCGACGTCCACTCCTGTCCAATTGGCATTCTCAAAGACCGCTCGTACTGCTCCCTCGACTCGAACGGGAACGGCACCGCACTCGACTGGTACTTCAAGTTCTTCTTATTCACACGCTCATTAATGATGACATTCTTGAGGTTCTTGTCCTTACGGCGGTCCTGCAGCACCACTCCCTCGATCTTGCGCACAAACCGACGCTTTGGTTTCGGCTGCAAGTCCTCACCCCCCCACGACCCCCATCCCGGGAGCGTGGCGTCCTCTTCCTTGTGGTCCTCGTCCTCGGCCACAAGTCTCTTTTCCTCCTGGAACTCCGTCACCACATCATCTCCAGCAAATGCCTCCTTGATGAGATCCTGCTGCTCAAACTCCACTCCTCCACTCACACCCAAAGCACTTTGCATGTCAATAAGCTCCAGCTCCTCACGTTCACTAGAAGAACGCTTTTTTGCCATCTTTGCAGCGGCCTTGGAAAACTTTGACAGCGTCTTGTCCACACTCACAATCTTTTGTGATTTTTTAGGCTTAGCAGAGAGCCATGGGTTTTCCCCAGTCTCATCATCACTCTTACTTTCATCCTCACTCTTGTCATTTTCATCATCATCCTTATCACTTCCCTGATTCTCATTCCTCTCAACAACCTTCTCCTTCTTCCTCAACCTATTATCCAAACTCTTTTCCTCATCATCTCCCAACTCATCCACCACCTGCTGATCAACCTTATCCATCTCCTCCCTCTGGTTGGCAGTCAGCGGCCCATACACTCTCCTTCCCTGGTTCTTTGCCACGTTCACCGACGTGTTTTCCCCTACAAACTCCTGGACATCGTCCTCCCTCAACTTTGCCAACTCACGGAGATTTTCCTGGCGTTTCTTCTCCTCTGCTCTCTTCATAAAGTCCATTGCCATCACACCTTTCCCGAGTTTTGCCCTCTGCTCATCATCGTCCTCGTCCTCTCTGTATTCGCGCTCGATATCCGAAACTCCATCGTCCAGCAGATCGTTGTCGTTCCCAATTTGACGAGCACGAAGACGTTCACCCTCACGCAACATCTCCTCCAACTCCGCCCTGTTATTCGCATCCTTCGAAAGCCCGCTCTTGATCATGGACTTGGCCCAGTTCGACTGGGTCTTGTGTTTCAACGACATTCGTTCCTGTGCACGCTTGGCATCGTGGTCTTCATCGTCATCACTCTCCACCAATTCCGCATTGCGCAACCGCTCCTTCTTGTGGATCTTGTGGTACTGCTTGGACTTGATCTTCTTGATCCGCTTAGCACGCTGGTCATCCCTAAACATCAACTCGCGCATCATCCGCAATTCGCGAGTCCGCTTGCGCATATCTTCCGGACTCATACGTGCAACTGCAATCTCCTCAAACGTCGCTTCCTTTGTATCGTCAGCCAAAGCACTCTGGGTCAACACCGCGTTGATTTTCAGCTCCAAGTCACCGCCTTTTCCAGCCACTGGCTTGAAGGCATTGGTGGAAGTGTCTGGCTTTGGGGCCTCATTCATGGGGAACTGCAACACATCGGCCTCACGATTGGCCTGCACAACATCCTTCCATTTATTCACCTCTTCTTTGGCAAGTGCATACGCTGCCTTACGGTCCTGGCGTTCTTGGATCCGTTTGGGTTTGGGCACAGAAAGTGCAGTGTTGGTACCGTCCAAGAGGATGGCATCATCGGCCACCGAACCGTCAACAGCCGACATCATCTCGGCAAGTGAAAGTTTGGAGGATGCAGGCACCCCAAACTCGTTTTCTTCGGTTGTCTCAGTAATCAAGCGTTTTTTAGCAGCGGGTTTCTTGGTCTGTTCCTCAAGGTGTGTGATGGTGGACTTCAAATCAACCTCATCGTCAAAGCCCCCAAATATTGATTCTTCTTCATTTTCACTGTCACTGTCACTTCCTTCACTGTCACTGCCACTTCCTTCACTACCACTCTCACTATCACTACCACTACCACTCCCACTATCACTCTCACTTGCACTCTCCCAGTTATCATCCAAAACAACCTCCCCCCCTTTCTTCTTTTCCTTTTCCAAGTCCTTATCATCCATATCCCAAGCCTCTGAAAGGGTCACGAACTGGGACTCGTCCACACTGTTGTAACCCTCATCTTCCTCATCGCTCACATCCTCACCTCTTTTACGTCTGCGCTCCCTTTCCTTATCGCTTTTTCGTTTATCTCTAATGGTCTGAGAGAAACGGGAGTTGAGCACATCGTAATCATCGTCAGACCCCAAGGCCTCGTCGGAATCAAGCTCCTCATCGTCAAAGGCATCGCCTGCCTGATCGCCATTTTCAAGAAATTTGCGGGCGTCCATCACTCCGTCGAGAACGTCATTCTCGCTGGATTCGCTCGAGTACCCGTTCTCTTGGCGCTCGGCAATCTGAAACGCATCAAGAATCTTTTTGCTGGAACGCTTTTGCTTGGTCTTCTTCATGAGATGAGGAAAAATAGAAAGATAGAAAAGAGATTAAAAGAGATGAAAAGATAGAGATAATAGAGAACATAAAAGAGAGAGATAGAGATAATGAGATAATAGATATAAGGTGATAATAGAGATAATAGTTGAAGATCAATAATGAAGAGCAAGAATTTGGATAGTAATTGAGTGGTCATCCGATACATTTTCTAGTTGTCTCTCAACTTCTACTCACTTCTACTTTTTCTACTTTCTCTATATCAGCATTTTCTACTTTTCTACTCTACTTCTACTTCTATTCTACTTCTATTCTACTTCTCTAGTTTTAGTTCAGTTCTACTTCTCTAGTCCACTCTCTATATTCTAGTCTACCTTTTCTGTATTACATAATCACTGTCTACCACCTTCTATACTCTTAATATATCAAACATTCGAACATCCTCTTATCTTATTCATATTCTCACGTTAATACTCATGTTATATACTTTGTCAAATATTCTTACATTCTTATATCATATTATATTCTCATATTCTCATATTCTCATATTATATTCTTTTATTCTCATATATTCTCAAATCTCTTTTTCTTTTCGTTCACCAATATGGCTGACAGATACTCCTTCTCGTTGACCACCTTCTCGCCAAGGTAAGTACTTGATTGTCTACACCGTTCATACTAACATCCAGCGGCAAGTTGGTTCAGATTGAATACGCATTGAATGTGGTGAAACAGGGTGTCACCACCATTGGCATCAAGTCCGCCAACGGAATCGTGCTCGCCACCGAACGCAAGGCCAACTCCACGCTTCTTAAAAACGACAACAACACCAAAGTTCAGTTGATCACTCCCAATATCGGCATGACATACTCCGGTATGGGCCCAGACTTTCGTGTGTTGGTCGACAAGGCCCGTAAGCTCGCCCACACCAACTACAAGAGGATATACAACGAGTACCCCCCCGTGAAAATCATGGTCCAGGAAATCGCAAAGGTCATGCAGGAGTCAACTCAGAGCGGAGGTATCCGTCCATTTGGTGTCTCGTTGCTTGTGGGTGGCTACGATGAGCACAGCGAACAGTACCAGCTCTACCAGGTCGATCCCCTGGGCAGTTACTTTCCATGGAAGGCCACCGCCATTGGAAAGACGGCGGTGTCGGCACGTACCTTTTTGGAGAAGCGCTGGAACCACGACTTGGAGTTGGAGGACGCGGTCCATGTGGCGTTGTTGGCATTGAAGGAGTCGGTCGACGGTGAGTTGACGGGTGAAAACTTGGATATCGCGGTGGTGAGTGACCCGCAGGAGAACATGTTGGGGTTCAAGGGGACGGATGTTGAGGGACCGAGGTTTAGGAAGTTGCTGGCGGAGGAGATAAATGATAGGTTGGATGCTCTTTAGAACTGAGTGAGAACAAGCAACATTTCGCTTCGCGAAATGTTGCGAAGTTTGAGCGAGGTTCTAGAGCAGACATGAGAGAATAATTGAGCGAGAACTTGAGTGAGAACTTGAGTGAGAACTTGAGCGAGAACAATTGAGCGAAGCGAAATTGTTTGAGTGATTGTTCATGAAATGTTCGCGAAATGTTCGAAGAATGTTCAAGACACGTTCAAAGAACGTAATGTTGAATATTCGAGTGAATATTCAAATGAATGCTCTAGAGCATACATGAGCAAGGAATGATTGCTAGAACAATTGAGTGAGAATAATTGAGCGTTTTCGCCGGGAGAACTATTGTTCAAGTGAATGTTTTTTCAGACGAAAACAAATGATTGAGAAAAGTTTAGGCATGAGTACATGAACAATGCACGAAGCGAAGTGTTCATGAGCTATGTCTTGCTGCTGGCGTGGAGGAAACTTTCCGTGGATTGTGATAGAGTCGACAATTTGCTAGATGTAAGGAATGTAAGAATCTTAAGAATTGAGCACAACCGAGCGAAGCGAGGTTGTGTGAGTAGAAGTGGACGAAGTTCGTCAAGTAGAGTAGGGGGAAACAAACGAGCGAGATTGTGGATCAAAATGAACGATCGAGTGAGAAGTGCTAGTAATCTAGCTTAATTCGATTTGTGTTCATTTTGGGTATTGTGGATATGCGAAATGTAAAACGTAAAACATTTATCAGAATAGGTGGTTTCATGCTCGTTGTATTTCAGCTCCTTTAATGATAGAACAGGCGCATTGAGCTACATAGGTTGTAGGACCCTTTTTGTTCCCAATATTGAGTAACGCGTAAATCTCATACCTGCTTACCCCTACCAAAAAGTACCTTCCAGATCTTTTTTTGACAAGTTGAAGATATGGCTGTGTTTATGTAGATGTTATTGGTGATGCTGTGGAGTATCAAATGTTGCATATGCGTGGTGGTGGAGAAATAGTCGTCTTTGTTGGGATGTCGGTATGAAATGTACGCAGGCTGTGCGAATGGAGGTTAATGAGGGGGTAAGTACAATTAACTAACAGGAAGGAGAGCAGTTTTGCTCATGGGCAGTGAATCCAAAATGGGTAATATGGAGCTCGTAAAGTTTCTTCAGATTAAGAGTCAATAAAAAGACTTGATGCTTACCCTGCTAACAATAACCTCACCATTGCCATAGGTGTCACTTGTTCATTCTTTGCTCATTGGACCCCATTTAATGTTCAATCGGGCCTTTTATCTTTGATGAGAATTTGCCCCATCTTATTGCACTAAACCGACACAAATTTTGGTCATCCCACTTGTTTCATCGTGGGAAGTTGGTGTTACGATATTTATACTGCATTTGGAAGAGTCACACTAAGTCTATCGTTTCATGTCGATATCGAATGACTACATTATCTCGCGAATGCTTCTTAAGTTCGCTTTTGCAATTTTTGTAAATTTCAACCATTCTTTGCCAATTTATGATGATTACTTTTGTGGAATCTAGGTGATTTAAGTTGGCTTATTTGGGCATTGAAGTGCAATAGTGGAGTCATGTTCACGGAAACAAGAGGTGGTGTGTACATCCACACGATTCTCCCTTTCTCCAAAGGTTCCCCTAGGTGCTCCTGTACCCATAGGTACTCAAATAGACACAATAATCTAACCAACTAATAATATACTTCACCCCGATAACCACAAATATATGGCTATTCTATTTGCTTGCACACTATTGTTTGTACTTCTACTCAAACTTTGGTCCTTTCTTTTTTTTCGCAGCAATTCCCGATATGTATGTTACTTTTTTTAACAGCCACTTGAAATTCACTACTCACTGTCGCTCGTTCATACTATCGTTCTCTACAATATCTAATCATTTCTTTCATTCATAATCATTTAAACATGCTGGTATCAAAAGTCATCCATCAAATGACTATGCTCTTCCTTCAGGTATTTTCGTCAAGTTGTTTTCTTCAAGTTTTCTTCCTAAAGGTTCTTCTCATTCACAACCTTCAACTCAATGCCAGTACCTCCGGTACAGTCGTTGTCGGCCAACGAGTACTTGTCACCACCAGATGGACATGCCTTCCAGTTGGCCTTTCCATCGTGGACCAATTGACCGTCTTTGATGGAGAAACCCTGCGAAGGCTTGCCTCCAAATGGGTCAGAGCTGCCCAATTCACCAGTCTGGCTGTCGTAGTTGACTCCACGGCCATCCTGGTCAACCAAGGTTCCGTCGGTGTTCAATGTGAAGGTAATGTCCTTACCTTCATTTCCGCCAACAGCGAAAACGTGTGGGTGCGAGTCAACCTTTTTGATTGGCCCATTCTGGAACTTGGACCCAGAGCGAATGGTGATGACTCCGAATTGTACTTTTCCGGAGGCAGCAGCGGTGGTGGTGGCAGCCTGAGTAGCCTTAGTTGTGGCAGCTTGAGTAGCCTTGGTTGTGGCAGCTTGAGTAGCCTTGGTGGTTGTAGCTTGAGTTGGCTTTCCTGGGTTGGAAACATCCTTTGGTTCCCAGATTCTGAGGGCCACGCCCTCTGGGCCATTGTTCACCAACTGTTTGTTTGCATCGTACGAGAAGCCACTGTTCTTGTAAGTCAAGTGGTCGTCATCACTACCAAAGCTGTTGTCTGCAGAGTCTGCCTCCACAAACTTGTTGTCCTTGATGGTGACGTACTTCTTGGTGGAAGGATCGTACAAGGCATTTTCATCAGTCAAGATGTAGGTGGTGGCCTCGTTACCACTCTTGAGGTAGAGGGAACCATCACTGGACACAATAGAGTTGTACTGGACCTGACTGCCGGATCTGATCACCAACAAGGTGAAGCTCTGGGCTGCGGCGGCAATGGCAGCCATGGTCATAAAGGTAAAAGTCTTGGAGAATTGCATGTTGTAATGAGGAATGAAAAGAGAATGAAGAGAGTTTACTAAACCCTTATATACTTTGCAATTTGCAGCCATCTAAATTTAGCCTGCACCCCATGCACGATGATGTCACCCATCAACGGGCAAAAATAGCGACAATAACAGCGTACGGCCCCAGGTCATCGAGAGCGAAAAAAACGTCATTTGGGGTAGTAAGACGTCATAGCACACCACAAACCGTATATGTTGCATTGAGATGGCGTAGATACAGTGATGTTGCATTGCAAATGGGGTGAAGGTAGAGTGTACAACGAAAAGGAGGATGGTGAAGAGAAGGGAAGTGTAATAAGGGGTAGGAAGATGGAGAAGTAAGGATAATTAGGAAGAATGAGGAAGAGAAAGAATGAGAAAGAATAGAAAGAGAAAGAATAGAAAGAGGAAGTGAGGAAGAGAAAATATCACCTTCTAAGTTTATGTCAAAGTTTATTTCATTTGTGGAGCGCAATCTATAATTACCCCGTAAATTCCGTACCCCTAGTCGTCCCCACAATGATCACGTTGTGAGTATGCCAAGAATATTGTGCTGTCATAGCAAAGACTGGAGGTCACTCATTTAAAGTTTAGATCAAAGTAGATCGAAATTTCAGGTCAGGGTTCAAGAACTTGAACAATTGAGCGAAGCGAAATTGTTCAAAGAGAGAGAGAGAGATAGATAGATAATGAAATAGAAATAGAAATAGAAAAATAGACAGAAGATAAGTCAATGGGATGAAAATTCATGAGAGAAAAGTCTACCTCATATACTTAGCTTGTTTTATATTTAGGGTGACCTTTGTGTAACCGGCTAATTAGAATCAAAAAACAGGATGATTTCACGTATGGAATCATTTTTCACCTCGTGGGATTTATAATTAGCATACGGCTCATTTCTGGGCGTAAGTATCGAATGTTTGGTCACACTCTCTTGTGATTGGAAGTTCGGATCGGGTCTTTGATATCTATCCCGATGGTCGGATTTTCGGGGCATAAGCAGTGAGCGAAGTTCCTGGGGTATTACTATGCTTTTCTTGTAGAATGGCCATAATGTGATGATGGCACGGATGGATTGAAGTGAGGAGAGTTGAAATGGTTCTTGTTCTTGAAGTTCTTGAGATGCTTGAAATGGTTCAGATGTAAAAGGTTCTTGAAATGGTTTAGGCTCTTCATATGATTTAAATGCTTCTTGAGATTCTTGATATGAACTAGATTTAAATTCTTCTGGTTCAACTCCAAACTCACATTCTCGTCTCTTTTGACTCTGTTCCTTTTGCCAATTGATGATGTTCCATGCAATGGCTCTCCTCAACGAGTAGTCGGTTGGATAAGTTTTCGTCAACTCTTGTAATGGTTCACATATCTCCTCCAAGGGAGGAGTGGCGTATAATTCATCCGGGCTTGACATCTTTGTGCACATGAATTGCCGCAAAAAAAGAAAAAGAATTAAGTGAAGCGAGATGAAAGTTAAATTAAGGATCGAACGAAGTGGATGTGAGTTGGACATGATTTCAACTAATGGAAGATATTCCAAAGATTGAGTGAAATACGATCGAATGATGCGGATGTTAGAGGATTGTTTATACAAGTTGGAGAATAAGAGACTAATGGAAGAGATGTTGGGGAAAAAGAGCACTTACCTTCCATGTTTTGGAGTACCTAAAGGACAATGAGTGGAGAGTCGTGTAGAGTAGCGAGTTTTGAGTGAGAAGTGAATTCCAACAATTGAATTATGCTCTTTTAGAGAGTGAATATGGATTGAGTGTACAGTATGACGATGAGAGACGCTTTTTGAAACTTACTGCTACAAGAGAGTAGAAACTTCCTGTGTGCCGTCATCTAGAGAGCTAGGATCGATTCCAGTTATTTGACTGAACTCTGACTACATTTCGTCTATTGACTACTTTCCAATGTCTAGCTCTAGTAATTCGCAGGTACTTAAAAACAATAGTTGAGAGCATCTAAATTGGGTAGAAACAAGTTTTAGAGCAAGAGCATAAAACACCTAAGTGAGCGATTTCTAAGTGAAAGGGAATGAAATTCAACTTCGTTAACCTAGAAGCAATAAACCATGTCATTTGTCACAATTTTTCATTAGTTAAAGTGTGCGAAGTTCGCGCAACCAATTCTCTTTCATTCACTCATTTGATAAGGTCAACCAATTTTTTTCATTCACTCATTTGATGATCCACTCTCTATTCTCTATTCCACTCTCTACTCTTTACAGCTAATCTATCACAGATTCGCTTCGCTCATCTGTGTTATCTAGCGAATTCAACCGTTTCTACTGACAAATTCGCTCCGCTCATTTGTCCAATTCTTACTTTTCTAACAATCTTGTACAATTCGCTGTCTATTTAATAAAAACCACTCCCCACATTGAATATTTTTGTCACCTCTATTACTGTAGTGAAAGAAACATGTCTTCCATTGTCACCATAAATACTTTGAGAAGCCGAATCACGTTAACAACTACTCTGATTATCCGCACAACTCGCAACAACTCGCTACGCTCGTTGTTGCTCGTTGTTGCTCGTTCTAAATTGTTCCTCAAAGGCTTCGAAACAACTCGCTTCGCTCGTTGTTTCTAAGTTAGTCCTCCTCATCATCAGTATCCGCCGGTCTTGGAGTACCCTTCGGCGTATTCAACCACTCCAAATACCTCAATCTTCTTCTCTCAGCCTGCAACTTCTTTTCATTTCTAGTCATCTTCTTTTTCCTAGTTCTCACCTTGATGTTTGCTGGAGAATCGTCATCGTCCGCTCTCTTTGGTGCTGGGGCAGCAGGTGCCTCGACTGCCGCACCGTCCTCGAAACGAGCATTGTCAACCGCCACAGTACCCTTTTGCACCACCTCACCATTCTCAATGTGCCACTGTTCCGGGCACAATGCACCCACAAACTCATTGTTGTGTGAGATCATCACCACACCACCAGACCACTCTCTGATGGCAACCGCCAAACCTCCCAAGGAGTCTCTGTCCAAGTAGTTAGTGGGCTCATCAAGCACCAAAAGATGTGGGTTGTTCCACATGGCACCTGCAATCACCACCTTGACCAACTGACCTCCCGACAACAGCCCCATTGGAGTGTGGTCAGCAATGTCACCATCAAGACCCACATCCTCAAAGTGCTTGCGGATGACAGAAGGAGTGAGGTCACGGTACCCCAAACCCTCACGGGACGCCTCGTGGTCATCAAACTTTTGCACCATCTTGTCAAACCCGTGCTCCAACAACACCTCCTTGGGCACCCACGAGTTGTACTTGGGCAACCACAACTTCCACTTGACCTCGTACTGGAAACTCTTCTTCAACTTTTGTCTACCCACAAGGGCCTCAATCATACGTGGTCCCCTGCCGTCGCCAATATCGATGGTCTTGGCCATCTGCTCCTCGTCTTCCTTGCTCACCTTACGGGACTCCTTCAACAAGACCTCACGGTCGTCACCGAAACGGTATCTCCACTGCAAGTACTGGTTGGCGGTCTTTTCCTTGTGCTGCTCCACGTGCTGCAACGCGTGCTGGGCAATGTACCCAATACGCAAGTTGGGGTGCTTCTCGACAGTTCCGCTATCTGGCACGGTTTCTCCCGTCAACAACTTGATCAAGGTGGACTTACCCGCACCGTTAGGGCCCACAATGGCCACACGCGACGACAACGACAACAGGCACAGCACATTGGTCATCTGGGGGGTCGAGGCACCGGGGTACGTGAAAGTGACATTCAGCATCCTGGCAACAGCACGCGTGTTGGACTTGACACCAGTGAGAATTCCTGGGGGTGGGAAGTGCATCTTGACGTTGGAGTCGGTCAAGGTGTAGTAGGCCTTACCCTCGGGTTTGTGCTCGACAAACGCAGACAAGTTACCCTTGTAGTATGCCAACTTTTTGTTTTCGTAGTGGATAATGTCGGTACACACCGTGTCCAAGAACCCAGAGTCGTGTGACACAATCAACGAGGTGATTTCGGTGTTTTCCACGAGGTAATCCTCCAACCACTTGACGTTGGTCACATCAAGGTGGTTAGTGGGCTCATCCAAAAGAAGCACGTCGGCATTCAACAACATGGCTCTTGCCAACTCCAACTTCATCTTCCAACCTCCCGAAAGCGAGCCCACCTGCTGCTCCAAACGTTCCTGTGGGAACCCAACCTTGAGAAGTGCGTCCTGGATATTGTTACGCTCCACACCCTCAAGATCAGGGTCAGAAGCAATAAAGCTCACCAAGTCCATATCGGCCTCAGAACCCTGGAGCTTGTGCTCAACAAAACAGGTCTTGACCTCGTCGGCACTGGGGAATCCCTCGAGTTGTCCCTTGGAAATGGCACGCATCAAGGTGGACTTACCGGCACCATTACGGCCACACAACCCGTAACGGTGTCCCTTCAACAAGCGCAACTTGGTCTTGTTCAACAACATTCTGGTACCGTACGCAAGGGAAAAGTCAGCATTGACAATCTCAATAGCCCCGTCGTCGTCTCCAGTACCGTGGTCAAGCTCGGCCTCAAAGAGCGAACGAAGTGGCGCAACAACACCAACAACACCAACCTTGGACAAGTACTCCTCCATTCTCTTCCAATCGTTGACATTAGCATCGGCAGCGACAACCTGGCTAAGATACGCAAACTCCTCATCATCAAACTCTTTCTCACCCTTGTTCTCGTTAATGTAAGCACCCACCTGTTTGGTATCGACCCTACCATGAAACTTTCCGTCAGTCTGTTCACTTTCAGCATCCTTCAAGACCTTGAGGGCCTTACCAGCCAATTCTCTCACCTCTGGAAGCGAGGCGTTGTTCACCACCTTTTCCACACCCGGCATCAAAATTGGAATGAATGTCTCGATTTCCCTCTTGTTGTTGACAAGACGAGTGAGGTTCTCGGTCACAGCGACTGTTTGACGCAACTGCTCATTCAGCGACGATGACATCTTGAGCGACTTGTCGAGGATTGGCACCAATAACGATAACGCAGGCTCGGTCACTTCAGCCACAAATGTCACACTAGACAAGGATCTGATACACAGAGTCACCTTGGTGGGGTCCGCCAAGGTCTCGACAATCAAATCGTACTTGTTTGCGAGATCAAGGTTGTCCAACACTGAAACAAAGCGTTTCAACACTGCAAGACCCTGTTTTGCGAGTTCGGGCTTGAAATCAGTACTGAGATCAGTCAAGACTGGGACAGCACGCACAAACTCCATCTCGAGCAAATCAGCGGGGACTTCGCTCACCATACGGTCGAAAAGTCCAAGGGCTCCAACCTTACAGTTCCACTTGGCACTCGAACCAAGGTACGCCAAAAACTCCTCGAGCACCACCAGTCCAAGAGCAGCAGTTGGGAATGCAACGTACAAGGTCTCAGCAGCGACTTTGGCACTTTTGGCGACATTCTTGTCCTTGTCGGCGTACATGTCGAAACACACACCAAAGAAAGGCACCAAGTGGGCCTCAGATGGGGCCTGCTGTTCGTATGAAAAAGCACCGGCAAGTTTCTGGACAAGCAATGGGGCAGCTTCACGTACCAATGGGGCCTTGGCCTTGCCCAAAGACCTCACAATCTCGGCAACCTTGTATTCCGTAAGGTCAGCTGGGGTTGAAAAAGTTGCGACAATTGCATCGACTTCACTGCGGACCTCGCTGATTTTAGAAGCCTCTTCAATCTTGGTGAGGTTGTCCTGGAATGGGACGTTGGAAAGCTTCAATTTGCTCAACGTGGTGTTGAGGGAAGTGAGAGATGTGGTGGAACCGCCGGCACTGGGGGTGGCAGCACCAGATCCGGGCACAGACTGAACTGGGGTGGCACTCAGGGGAGTCTGGGGAGTCGAACGCTGGTAGGACTGGTACGACTGGTAGGACTGATAAGACTGACCATGGGGCTGTTGGTAGTAGTTCTGGTTATAGTTCTGGTTATAATTTTGGCCCTGGTAATCCTGACCGGGGACAAAGTTCTGGGCTTTGTAGACGTAGCCCTTGGGCTTGGGCTTCTGGCTCTTTATGAAGTCGTCAAAGGACTGGCCGGACATGTAAAATTTTTAAGATGAGATGAAGCGAACAATTAACAATTGAGCGAAGCGAAATTGTTCGTAGCGCTGAGAAAAAAAGAAAAGTACAAACTACATTAATACGAGACATTACTACAAGCAAGCTCGTAGTAATGTAGTTTGTGATTAGAAGTAGACTAGAAAACACTAGATACTAATAACTAATAACCAATAACTAATAACTAAAAACTAGATTATTAGATTAGAGGCTAACTAGAGACTAAATTAGGGACTAGATACTAGAGATTGGAGACTAGAGACTAGACTAAACTAGCAAAGATGACTTCTTGAACTCAAAATTAATTAGTGGACTACCTTATACTACTTCTTAAACACTTCTACTGGATTTACTAAACTCTTCTAATTCTTTGACTTCCTTACTACTTGGAATAACTGACAAGATAGCATATACATTTAGCGATTCGAATAGAAAATGTAGGATCACTTGAAGTCATCACGAACGGTTCATTCCATCATTATCAATCTGTCAACTTATTGTTCAATCTCTAAAAAAATAAACTACCCTTTATTTTCTCCATCTTGTTTCTACATCCTCATCAGGCCGTTTATACTTTCTATGCATCTTATTGTGTCATCAGCTTATAAGAATTACTGGTGGAGATAGAACTATATGCACTCTGCTATTCAGAAAACTATTACACTAGGTGGTGATCTAGTCTTGTTTGGTAGATGAGGGTTGGGGATAGGCTTCATCGTACTCGATGACACCCACTGCATAAGCATGCGAATTCTTCAGTAGCTCATCCAGTTGTACATGCTTCACACTCACTAGATATAGCTCATCTAACCCGTCACGAATTGACATTAGATATCTCACTGATCTCACCCAAAGATTCGCTTCGCTCATCTGTTCATAGTTTGTTGCTTCAAACACCACTAGATGAGCTGTGCTCATTTAGCGAGTGAACAGCCGTCAGTCGAATTAACACCAGATATCGCACCAGATCGCTTCGCTCATCTAGTATTGGCAGTCAAATTATCACTAGATATCGCACTAGATCTTGAACACTAGATTCGCTTCGCTCATTTAGTGAGTGAAAACTCGTCAGTCGAACAACACTAGATTCGCTTCGCTCATCTAGTGAGGAATGTCGCATCGCAAACTAGATTCGCTTCGCTCATCTAGTTTGCTTTTTCTCTTTTTTGCACATCCACCACCACCCTCCTATTCCCCACCCTATACCTCACATCCAACGGAAGCCCGCCCTTTCTCGTCTCCCACCCATCAAACTCCACCTCTCCCTCATCGTTCGCAAGTCTCCTCAAAAACGCCCCCGTAAAGTGCCCCACCTCGTGCATGTCCAACAGCACCTGGTCCCTCTTGAGCGTGTACACTCGCAGCTTGAACCCGCCCTGCGCTGTGTCCATCGTGAGCATATACTCCCTCCCCCCCACGCCCAACGACAGCAGCACCACCGGGGTCTTGGGCGACGTGGGCCCGCTCACCTGCTGCTCCGCCCCATTCACAATGGCATACACCGACCCGTCGTTCTGCACAGCTATGAACTCGCTGTGCAGTGTCTGCGGCAAGAGCAGCACATTCACAAGCTTGTCCAAGTTGATGTTGGTGAGGTTGACCTGGTCCGAAGAGCTCACACCACTCACGTCTGTGGCCTCAATGAGCCCGGTTTTACCTGCCTCGTCAAGACGCAACGTCACCGTGTGCTGTCCATTGGAAAATGTGTGTTTGTTATCGAGCTTGACCTCGGGCTCGGGCGAGGGGACCTTGGTCTGTGCCAACTCGTCGCGCTCAGACTTTTCCATAGCGGGTTTGTCGAAACTCACCAGCTTTCTGTGTTTTCGAGAGGGCGTGATTTCAAAGGAACCGCCAGATTCAGAGAAGATGGACTTTGAGGGGGAGGTTGAGGTGGGGGAAGTGGAGGTGGAAGTTGGAGAAGTAGATGTTGGAGAAGAAGTTGGCGACTTTGAGTCAGCCGACTTCGAGTCGGCTGACTCCTTCTCATTGGACTCCTGAACCTTTGACTCCTGGACCTTTGACTCCTCCTTTGACTCCTGAACCTTCGACTCCTTTGACTCAGGAGACTTCTTTGGAGACTTTGGCGACTTTGGAGACTTTGACTTTGGAGATTTTGGAGACTTTGGAGACTTTACCAGTTTAGGAGATGGAGTAGACGAAGTTTCTTCAACCTTCTCTTTCTTCTCCTTCTCCGTCTCTCCCTCCCCCTTCTCCTCCTCAACCCCCCTTCTCAACTCCTCCTCTTCCTCCTCAAGTTTCTCCAACTCTCTTTCAATTATGGCCTCCTCACGAACCTCCCTCTCCTCCTCACCAATCACCTCACCCACCGTCTTTTCTTCCCTGATATCGCCAATTTCCTCTCCCATGATTTCTCCAACACTTTTACCGATGGAGTCACGAGACTTTGAAATCTCAGACTTGCCAATCTCAGACCTGCCCAAATTCACCACCTCACTCTCGCTCTCTTTCAATTCTTTAGACGCTGACTCTAACTCTTTAGACCCCAACTCTTTCGACGCTGCCTCTCCCAACTCTTTTGACTCTCCCAACTCTTTCGACTCTTTCGAGTCGGTTGAGTCGGTTGAGTCGGTAGAGTCTGCGCCACTCTTTGGAAACAAATCCAACGACACCGACGACTTTTCCGACTCCCTTGCCAACTGGGCCGGATTCTTCTGAAGCTCTTCCGACAACAACGTCGCCTGCTTTTCATTATTGTCCGGAGTCTTTGGCGGCTCTTCAAAGTCCGATAACGGAAGTGGTTTTGAAAGTTCACTCTTTGGTTTCTGGTCATCCTTTTCAAACTCCCTCTTAATCTTTTCCTTCAAATCCGTCTCGTCCTTCCACCCATTCAACTCATCAAACACCTCAGTTTCCGCATCCGAGATCTCGTCGCGTCTCTCCTTCTTTTCGTCCGTCTTTCCAAACGCCCCCAAATCATCGTCTCCAAAGTACTGTTCTGTCACCAGGGGCTTGGAAGTGTAGTTTACAAAGTTCAGTTCATTAAACACAAACTGGTCATCGAACGACGGGTCCTCCTGGGGCCCGCGGTTGAGCAACTCATCCAAATCGTTAGCGTAGCACGCATCATTGGGGCTGGGGAGCCCCATATAGTCAATGTTACGGGCAGCGGGTACCTTGAGCAAGTTTGCGATTTCCTTCATGGAACGGGCCAATTGCTGTCTGGAGCGCTTGACAAGATCGAGGTCCACGTCTGGGAGCTCCAACTCCACTGGTTTCTCGCGATCTGGGGCACCGGCCCGTGTGCGGAGCCGCTCGTTGTCGGCCTTGAGTTCGGCAATGATGCGCTTTTGTTTATCGGAAATGACCTTGAGCGAGTTGACCTCGCCCTGGAGCTCGATGATGCGGTACTTCATCTCGCTCTTCTCGAGATTGGTGGTGATTTTGAAGCGCTCGAGGTTGGTGAACTCGGAGGTGAGGTAGTTGATCACACCGGGGAGCGTGTACTGGCGGGTGGAACTGGAGCTTTGGTTGAGCTGCTGCTGCCACTGGTTGCCCATCGACAGGGCGCCGTTCGACAGGCGTTGCATGCGGTTCATAGAATAACAATAAAGAATAAGAATGCAAATAGAATGCGAATACAACACAGAAAAGAGTAGAATTGAATAAGACTAGGAGAAATAAACTAGGAAGAAATGAGTACTAGATAAAGATTGAAAGATTAAGATAAAGTGGAGAGATGTAAGATATAGAGAGAGAAGATAGTGTGAATATTGAAAAGATAGAGTGAATAGAGACAGTGTGAGTAGAGGGTGAATATTGAATACATACAAAATGAGATAGATGACTGGAGTGGCGACTTAGATTGAATAGAATCTGAGAGAAGATATCAGATCAGGTCATTTACTTTTGAATGTCTAGGACTTCACTATCTGAGGTCCTACTACCCTCACTCTATTTCTTTCATCAGACCAAATCAAATCATTGATCTGTCCAAATTAGGATACAAGTGGAGATTACACGAAAATCAGAGCCAAAAATGTTGATCCAGTTTTCCACATCTCCAGTATTAATAGTTCCAATCTCTTCCAATCTCTCCAGTTTCAAACTCTTGAAACTTTGCAATCTATAATCTACTCTTCAACTCTTCAGTCTTAATCTCCACTCTTAATCTCCATCTTACACTCAATCTTGCCATTTTTCACTCTCAATTGTACTACTCTAGTTCTTCAAAGTACTCAAGTTAATTCATACTTTCTTACTACATCATATTTCACTCTCTTACTACTCATCTCAACTTCTATTTTTACCTCATATTTCACTCTCTTACTACTTCATTTTTCACTCTCTTACCACCTCATCTTCTCCGTACACTTGCTCCTTATGCTTACATAATCATCTCATCTGGAGATGTTCCATCCCACTGTGATCCTTTACTTCTCAACTATTGTCTGATTTTCCTGTTTCTAGTTCTGCTCTCTGATTCTAATTCTCTGATTATGTTTCTCTGATTCTAATTCTCTGATTCTGTTTCTCTACTGTGTCTGTTCTCTTCTCATCTACTATTTCACTGTCTCTCTTCTGTTCCTATTTCTTCTCTACCTCTCTACTTCTCTACTTCTTAATCCAATCATTCAACCCCTTTCTGTTTCTTGCAATCTCGAACGCGTAGAACTGGATACGCACAACAAAGATGGAGTTGTCCTGGGTGTACTCCTCCGACGCCTTGGCCCTCAACAAAGTACCAAAGTTGTAGTCGTCAATCTCCTTGTAGGTGTCGCAAAACACCCTCCACTTCTTCTTGCCCTCTGGCGACTTGAGCTCAGACTCGTCCACGTTGCCGAGCTTGGAAACGTCCTCGTACTCGGGGAACTCCCTCATAAAGTGCTCGTAGATGTCGTCGTCGTGCTGCGTGAGCTTGAGCGTGCTGCCTGGGATCTTCTCAAGGAGCGACCAGTAGGTCTCGGCCTGCATCACAGCCTTCACGGCAAACTGCTTTTCAATGTCCTCGAGGTTGTCGGCGTTCTCAGCGTCAAAGTTGGTGCTCATGTTGGAGATGAAGAAAATGAAAAGTGAAAAAGTATAGAAAAGAGAAGAATGGAATGGAACAAAAGAAAAGACAAAAGTAGAAAAGAGTTAAAGGATAAGGAGTGAGAAAATAAGTAAATGGGGTAATTGAAAGAAATGGAGTAAGAAATGGAGTAATTGGAGTAATGGAGTAATTGGAGTAATGGAGTAATTGGAGTCAGAAAGTAAATGGAGTAAGAATGGAGTATGAGAGCAAAGAGTATGGGAGCATCAAGACTACAAGATGTCAGGAGATGTTAAGTGATGAATCTTTATAGAAATCTTATCTTCAAACCTATGCATATCTGAAATACTACTTCAATACTACTCTCATTTGTTGTCTCTATTCTTACATTGCTCTGGTTGCAATTTTGATTATGTAATGGTTTATGTAATGGGGAGTACAGAAGGTTACTAGTGTGAAGAGATGGGTTTGTAAGGGTTGAGAGAAGGATCTTATAAGGATTAGAGTGGGTACGTCGCATACGTATTGTACAAGTACATTCCGTGGCACTCGAAGATAACTATGTAGTGTGAATATTCGTGTATTTTTACTAAGAAGTGAGTTGTGTGTTTTCCCAATTGGGAATCGTACTAGTTGGTAATTCATTCGCTCCCTCACTTATTCAATCACATCCATTTAATTCTCTCACTTCTAAGTCACTCATTAATGCTCTCACTTCTAATTCACTCATTAATACTCTTTGTATATTCACTCATATTCATTTAAAACTCTCTCACCCATTCACTCATTCACTCAGGAAGGAAGCTTAGGTAGGGGTGGGTATATGATTCGTGAAACCGAAAATCCTGCGAAAAGGCTGAACTGACAATCCAAATCGACAGCCACACAAATCACAATCTTTGTAAGTAGTTACATGAGTAGGGTATTTAGTACATGTAGTGTGGAGAATGCACTAAATGCTCTCTAAGGTTGGAAAAGGTTTTGGGCTAAACCTCAATCAGTGTAGCAAGTTTGAGAAGTAAAGAGATCAATGGTACTTTTTAGAGCACCTTTTTTCACCCAATTCGCTTGGCTCACAGTTAGGGACTCGAAATACTGTATAACTCTCTTATCACCATATCCACTACAACGAGCAACTATTGGAAACTAATGAGTTCAAAGAAGATCATATAGATCATTGGGGATTCAGACCGTCATTCGACCATTGCCCTGCGGTGGTCTATTGAGAAAAAAAAATGGCTGCAAATTCTCAAAATCTTTCTGAAAAAAGTTGATCTTTAGCAACGTCTCCATGTGCTATGATGGAAACAACTCAATCTTCCTTCGCTCGTCTGACAAACCTTAGACTAGATAAGAAAGAAGGTGAATGAGAACATGTAGAGATAGCGAAATAAAAGAGGAAATCATGAACATACAAGCAGTCTTATCATCAGTATTAGCTAAAAATCTTTAAACCTGGATTGTTGCAATATATAGTAGGATCAATCAAACAATGAGCGAGGCGATTTGCTGAGTGCACTTCAATATTAAGCAAACTTCGCTCATTGTTTGCGTGTGTATGAACAGAATCAACAAGCAGCGAATCTTGAAAGTCATTTCAAAATTTGAACAACTCGCTTCGCTCGTTGTTCTATCCTCAATGATTAACTGGATTGATTGGCCTCAAAACTTCATTCAAAAACGGAAGCAAACGTTCAACCCTTTCATGATCCTCGCCAAAAGGCCTATAAGAATCCTCATATACGTCGTAAAAGCCGGTCAATGTCGCGTACACCAGCCCCTGTCTGCGTTTCATCTGCTTACAAATATCTGCCGCCAGCTCCCAGTGGATCTTCTCGTTCCCCTCGAGATTCACCACGTCTGCGTTTTCGAGTTTCACCGACAAAGTCTTCAACTCATTGTAGCTCAAATCCAACATGATCAAAGAGTCCGGCAAAGTGACCACGTTTTCAGCAAAGTACGCTCCAAGTTTGTTATACGCAAAATTGACGCACTTCAACTTGGTGAAGCGTTCAAAAGTGCCCTTCAATCTCCGAGTGTTTGCATTCTTAACTTCAAGAACCTCGAGACTCTCCCCAAACTGGTCAAGGTCCAACTCTTCAATTTTGCATCCGTCGAGGTAAAGATGTGTGATTTGAGCACACTGAAATTGTAGGGATTCGCACTTCATTTCAAGGTGAAGCTCGCGCACGGCACAGTCAAGGACAAAAGAACCAACGTGTTTGCTAGTGATAACAGTCACTTTTTCCATCGTCAGCATTTGTTTCATTAATTTTGCAACATGTGGAGGGTTCACTTGGTCAAAGGTTATTTCCTTGAGATTGTGGGGTAAACTGCCTAATTTTGTTTCAATGGTCCAGATATGTTCAACAGTGTCGGGAAATCTGGGGACATTCCCAAGACGAGAAAGCTTACAATTTTTAAGCTGCCCATTAAAGAATTCGAATGAGCTGGGTCCCAAATCAACATTTACCAATTGACCAAGTGGGTTGAGATGAAGTTTCTCCTTGTGGTCTTCCCCTAGGTCTTTCTTCAAAAGCTCTTTCTTCCTGAGTTCTTTCTTCCTGAGTTCTTTCTTCCTTAATTGTTTCTTTACGTCTTTCCCCCCTTTCTTTATGCCTTTCTTCCTCAAGTTTTTCTTCCTTTGGTCAGTGTTTTCCTCAACCTCTCCACACAAATTTTTGATACCCTCAAGTGCCATCTTTCTCATGCATTCACCTTCAAGTTGTAGCAGCACATTTTCAAGATGCATTAAACCAACAATGTTGTGGTATGGAAACTGCTTCGCTTTATCAGCACATACATTCAACGACCTTAACTGGGACGGCCACCTAACATTGTCAAAGATATCAACATTTTTAACATTCAATTCCAAATGCTCAATTGTATCAGGGAGAAGTGGTAAGCCATCACAGTAGCAGTGTTCCAAGAAAAGTTCACGTAAATTCACAGGAAGTTTCAACCCACTTGAAATGCCCCACGTACTCGGTCCACTGAACGTTAACAATTCTAATCCCTCGGGAAGAATAGTGGACTCGTCCAAAAATTTCGTCACCTCGGGGTCTCCGTCCAAAAATTTCGGCAGGACTCCAATCTCTACGCCAACTCCCAAACACAGCATTTCGAACAGCTTCAATGTGGAAGGCAACTCTAAGATTTCCAAATTTGGGCACCTTGCCAAGCCCAAATCCTCAATGTCATCCTTAATTCTCAATTCCCTAATATCCATCAAGTTTCGTAGATTGAGACTTTTCACTGTGGGTGGAATTGTAACCTGCCCCCACGATTTAATTTGAAAATCCGTCAAGTACAATTCTTGCACGTTGAGATGCCCGAGGTCAATTGGTGTATCTGAATACCGGTTGAGGCCACGCAATTCGGACATTTTGAGGTTCAAAAGGTGCATGATTGGATCTGGGTCATGGTCAAAGCCATGCAACCGCAAAGTTTTCAAGTTAGGTAAGGGTGGAAGTTCTACTGGGGACGCCACGCTAATCTTTAGTTCACGAAGCAGTTGGGGGAGAACTTCCACAAGGTCTGCCGGTATACTCCGAAATGTAGTGAGTTCGTGTAAATCTAATGAGAAGGCCGATCGCATAAACTCAAATTGGTATTCCGCTCCTCTCACAATCTCCATTGTGAGACTTCTCAATGTCGGCGGGAGTGCAAATGTATGCGCATCCCAAACCTCATTTCGATAATAATTCTTGAGGACTAGTGAAGTGACATTGTACCCGAGGCTCAAGACAGAATTGATTGCGTCCGCATAATCTGCATCCATTCCGGGGTATTCTTGCTCGAACGCACGGTACTCGATCACCTCAATTTGCTCGGCACCCGCGAGTAAATGCGGGTGCAGTTTGTGGAGCACGATTGTATCGGGAACCAGGTGCAACTTGATGTTTTTTGGCTTGAATCTCACGTTTTGATCGGCAAACCGACGCAACGCATACACGCTGGGAAATTGTGATACCTGAGAATCGTCGTAACGGTACCTACCATGTAACTTGTAGGCATCCCTGTTATCCAAAACACCTTTGGTGTCCTTGTACTTGAGCATGATGTCAACTCCATTTTTATAAGAACTGGCAACTTGCACTTTTTCAAATACCCGCTGGAAGGCATGGTCTCCCACCACTTCGGAATCAATTAGCTCATAAGCATATGCTTCCGGGAGAAAG
Organism: Kodamaea kakaduensis; assembly: GCA_030558435.1. Taxonomy (NCBI): domain Eukaryota; kingdom Fungi; phylum Ascomycota; class Pichiomycetes; order Serinales; family Debaryomycetaceae; genus Kodamaea; species Kodamaea kakaduensis. The sequence goes on from JAJMSN010000017.1 coordinate 47,076, forward strand.
TCGATGATCCGGTGAAGTATCTCTGGGGAGAGATGCGCCAAATTCATCATAATGTAAAGAGTAAAGAATGTTGCAAATAAAAATAAAGTGGCAGCAGTTCAGTTTGTAAATATATCGCATTTTGGTTGCGAGCGCGGGTACTTGATTTGGCTGCAAAAAAGTCATTTCTCATCTACACACAATTAGTCCCGCAGCCCTATTCAATCTGTCAGACTTGTAGTCATCAAATAACTGTATTTACAATAGTAAAAAGCAAAGGTATCCCCACCCTATGAAGTTGATGCTATAACCTTCATCTTTAGCTATCTGTTAACGAGTCACGTTTTGTCCAACAGTCAAGAAAAATTACAATGTGGAGAAATTCAAATTGAGTACCATTCTGTAAGAATCAGCCGAATTCTTCAAAAAAATGACAAGGTACTTTAGACTCTACTATTCATCCGGTTTCTTCAAAGCATCGGCTGATTTGTACTTTTGAATACACTTGATCACTAGAGGGAGTAACTAAGTACCTGAAGGTGTGCAGTGGATGGGTGCTAATGATGGGGTGCATTTGAAAACACTGCTAGTTTTTCCGTTTCTGATGTTTATTTTTTACAGAAAAGACGAGCAACCACTCGCTCTCTCGTGTTTGCTACACTAGTTGCTTGATTGTGTAAAGCTTTAGGACGACGACAACCACGAGCGAAGCGAGGGATTGCTCTCAATTCGGTTGCTGAGCTTCTCTAGTGACTATGAAACACCATGTATGACTAGAGTGAGTACTGTTGATGTGATGAACAGCAACAGTCCCACTAATCAATGAAATCGCGTGGATCTTGGGTTCAAAGGACAAGGAATAGGAATTAATCGAGCTTCAATGAAAAGTATCTAGAATGACGATTGCTCCATCTCCCACATTCAGCTTCCCCATTATAAGTTTTTTCTGCCTTCGTTAAATGTTCCACTAGCAATTGGCTGCGAATCCTGCATACAGAACTGAGGATTGTTACAAAACTAGATCACTGCTAGGACTTTACTCCTCTTTTTCTACCCTCTCCATACACTTCTTTCTTTTCTTTCTCATTTCTTCTCTCTATTCTCTATTGTTCAGTTGTCTTAAACGAGCCACTTTTAAGTGCTCAACTAGCAGGAACTCTGGTAGATGTTGATATCCATGGATTATAGTAGCTTGAACTGGTGGTACCAGATATATATTGTAAGTAAGAATATCCAAACATCTTGAAGTTCACAATTTCACTTTCACTCGCACCCACACTCACATTTTCACAGTCTCACATCTTCATGTCATTTCATCTCCACAGTATTTTCACATCCACACGTACAGTCAAACAAAGAGGCTGTTCTATACTCGCTACACTTACTCATAGCACTTTAATTAGTGAATTGTCAACACAGTGGAGATGAATAGGAGTACTCTTACAGGAGCCTAGTTATTCACGCACTCAACTCATTTCGGTTCTACCAACACAATTCGCAAAATGAATTCCGATAAGTTTACTCAACTCAACTGAACCACCTGCGTGGGCGCTCTACTTGGCCTGCGCAAACAACTCACAAAGAGAGTTAAACCACCGCTCAAAAAACACTCACTCAGTCAGTGTGAACCCACGCTTATGGGTGTCTCAGCCGTCCCACTGTTGAAGCGGCGAAGTATAGACGAGCGAACACATCCCACTTACATGCTACTTCATCATCTATGCTACTCTCTAGATGCTACTTGACTCAGACTATTCTCTATGATCACTCACAATACATGAAAAAACCTCGATTCGCAGATTCACTACGCCAGCTTATCTTCACTAAATGGCTGCGAAAATGGCTGCGAAATTTTGCTAAGCCCCTCAAATGAAAGATTGTGCTCACAGTTGAGTTAAGATTGTTATATTATGTATTTGCTGATTGGAGATAAACGGGTCTTTTACTTTATCGTTGTTCGTAAAGAATAACGAGCAAAGCGAGTTGTTCTTTTCTATTGAGCTTGAATTAGGGATGAGTTTGTCGTTCTTCTATTATCATCGCGGAATACACAAGATTGTTGGAGGTTGTTTTTAAAAACAACAAGCGTAGCGAGTTGTTTGATATCTTAGTTTTCTGTCCAAGTTTTCTGTCTTATTCAAACTTGCTGCGATCGTTGTTTTCTGTCTTATTCAAACAACTCGCTGGCTCTTGTTTTCAGTCTGTTCAAACAACTCGCTACGCTCGTTGTTTCTCGTTGTTCAATATCCACTCCCCCGCTCTCCTCCCACTCTCATACGCCCCATTCACACACCCCGCCCCATCCAGAATCGTGTGTTCCCCCGCAAACCTCACGTTCGAGTGGGTCATCGCACACCCCTCCACCTCTCCCGAAAGCTGGATGATCAAGTCCAGGGGATCGTCTCCCGTATGCAATGCCGTATACGACCCTCTAATATACGGGTTCTTGGTCCAGTCGGTAGTAATTGTGCACACTGGATCAGACACCGCTTCTTTTGCAAAGGTCGATAGCATGGGCTTGAAGTAAGTCCATGCTTGTTGGGGGTTGGCTTCGAGGTATTCAGTAAGAGGAGATTGTGTGAGGATCATTAAGCTGCCAGGTAGGTTGGTCAGATTGGCTGACTGGCAAGTCAGCCTATCTGTGTAAGTACTCACCGAATCAGCGAGGTTAACCACATATGCCGGATAAGTGAAAGGCGGAGGTAATTCCAGAAGTTCCTTTTTCGGAGTATTCAGCTCCACAGTCTCCTTCAGATCGTCCACATTCTGCACAGTCTCCCCTGTCTTCAGGAGAGTCTGACGACTCTCCTTCAGACCTAAAACGAGAAACGTATCGTTATCCCCCCACCAAACCCTATCAAACTCAAAAATCACCTTCCCCAACGCCGAGTAGTGTATCGAGTGTATTGCCTCCTGCACCGCATCCGGGAGTTTTGGCACCCACTCTATCCCATACTCGTGATCTTGTGGCAACAGCAAAATGCTCTGTGGCACAGCAACAATCACATACTTTGCCTCAAATACCTCATCTTGAGTGTGAATCCTGTAGAAGCTAGAAACCCTCTCTATTTTGCTCACCTTCTTGTTGGTCAACAACCTTTCAGGAGGAATCTTTTCCACCAAACTATCAATGAGAACATCGTAGCCTCGTTCATTGTACAAGTTTCTGCCCTGGTGGCTCATTATCGCATACTTTCCAGAGATGATGTCCCAAGTGATCCCGTACCAGAGCTCAATGTATCGCATCATTTTCGGGGCATACTTCTTCTGTTCTGGGGTCAACATGTACCCTCTTTCCCTCACGAATCTCTCGACAATGTTCTGGAGAGAGGTGTCGGGAGCTGTGAGCAGATCAAAGTACTGGACCTCGATATAAGTTTCTATTTCCTCCACCACCTTGTTAATTTTGAGGCGTACGACGTCTACTGGCCCAGACTCATCGAATACGAGAGGATCCTCATCGCGGAAGCGGCAGTCGCGATCAAAGTCAAAGTTGGGGTCCGCCAGTAGTTCAGCAAAGACACAATTTGTGAGCATATCGTGGAACCACAGGGCGCCTAGGTCGTAGTGGCGGCCAATGGCACTACTGGAGCGATCAGTGAGGATTCTACCGCCAAGGCGGTTTTGGGCTTCAAGGAGGGTTACATTGATGTTGTGTGAGCAGAGGGTTTGGGTGGCTTTGAGGCCGGCTACGCCGCCGCCAATAACAATGACGTTCATCTAACAATTGAGCAAACAGTTGAGCTAACAATTGAGCGAAGCGAAATTGTTAGCGAATGAATACTAACAACCAGATTGAGCAGCGAAATTGTTAGTGATGAGCAACACTAGAACAATAAAGCAAACAATTGAGTCACCAAGCAAAGAAATTGTTAGTGAATAACAACTAACAACTGAGCGAACAACAGCGAACAATTGACCAGCGAAAGTGAGTGAACAACAAACAATCAAGAAATGAAATTGTAGTGAACAACAATTTAGCAGCAAAATTATTTGTGAATGAATTTAGCAGGGAATTTGTGAAAGACAATTAGAATTTGTTATGTTGGTTCGAATCAAATGTTGAATGAAGTGAAAAGAACAGAATAAAATAGAAAGAGGTAAAGTATAGGCAAGAAGGAAGAAAAGTGAAGGGGAAGAAGGAAGAAAAGTAAAGGAAGTGGAAGAAGAGCAGATGAAGAGAGCTGAAAAAAATAAGGAATGAACTTCATACTCTGAGCAGCCTTGCCAACTTCTTAGAAAATATGTAGCTGTTAAAGCACCTCATTTCAAAATGGTTTTGCACTTCATTCATCACATAGTAGAGTCATACGGAACTTTGGGTGCAAAAAACGGAATACTTGTGCTCACGTTCTGCTCACATTCCGCTCATTAGTTCATAATTTCCATGTGCATGCACCACGTCTATTCTCATCATTTCATTCTATTTCTCATGAAAACTCTGCTAGACATATTGAAGCAAATGTATGTGAATATATTCGATAGGGAAGCAAATGTACGTGAATACTTTTCATCCCTCATCTGAACGGTATCATACTTTCTCTAAATTCCATGTTTCTCTACATCTAAGTTTTAATGCTTCTCTACTTCTAAATTTCCATCTTACTTATTCTCTACTCATTTTCAGTCTTCTAGATGAGATAAACAATTAGCATGCTTCTAGTGTTCATAATTTTAGTAGCAATACTTTTAGTTCTTCGTTCGTTTTGCTTAATACTCATATTTAATCTACCTTTTTCACATACTTCTGATACTTGAAGCTAATTCTTCTCATTTTACTTTACATACTCTAATGCTTTACTTCCCAAACTTCTAATACTTCTACTTCATTTACTCTTACTTCTTCTCATCGCATAGATTAGCTTCGCTCATCTATAATAATGGTTTTACTTATCATCGATGGGATCGCTTTGACTTCCATCGCATAGATTCGCTTCGCTCATCTATGCTTCGCTCATCTATGCTTCGCTCATCTGCTACATCACCTCTTATTTTCGTTATATTTTCGTATAAACAATGTATCACCTGTATTCCCCATGGTTTAATTGTTGGTCAGTTAAGACTTCAATTGATAGAACAAGAACAATTGAGCGAAGCGAAATTGTTCGTTTTTTCTTTTGTTAGTTCGCTGTTCTTTCTTCTGTTCTTCTGTTCTTTCTTCTGCTCATTCGTACTTCGCTGTTCTGTTCGTCCTGCTGTTAGTGCTTTCGCTATTCGATATTCTTCACTGGATCTGATGATGCTGATGCCAATTTCGCTTATAATCACAATCGTTCTCACAATCGTTCTCACAATCTTCTCACAACCTTCTCACACTCTTCTCACACTCTTCTCACAATCTTCTCACATCTAGAGCTAGATTGTGTCAAGGGCGATTCTTGATTCACACAATCTCGCTTTGCGAAATTGTGAACTTCTTGTGGTCTCACACAATCTAGCGTAGCTAGATTGTGTCGATTGTGTCGATTGCGTCGATTGCAAATCTACTATCCAATCGATCTCGCACAATCTCGCTTCGCTCGATTGGCTCGTTCGATTGTCTAGACAATCTGCGAATAATCCTTCAAAATACCCTTCATATGAGTATTTGTAATCTTCCCCCTTCTTGCCTTCCTCTGCTTCTTCTCCGCCTGTGCTGGTTTCTTCTTAACCGCCTGTGGATCTGCTCCCGTTGGCTTCAAGCTCTGGTCAATCAAGGCCTGGTACAACAGATCTCTTGGCGGCAATTTCACCTCACTCCACATTTCCTTAAACTCCTCATCTACCGTATCCATATCCCCCCCCAAGTTCGCCCACACCAAGCGCGGGGTGTTCTCCTTCTTGTTTCGCAACACAAGGATCTTTCCCTGCTCCTCAAGCTCGGTAATTGCCTGGATACACCCTGCCCACCCGTCTCTCAAGTCCTTGACACTGGTGCCCTTGAACGTGGGCTGCGACCGCAAAAAGTTGAGCAAGTCGTCGCCATCGCGGATGTTGTGCAACGACACGTACTCCAAGGTCTGGGCGCTGGCATCGTACTTGATACGGTCAATTTCCTTGAGGAGCGGAAGGAGGTTGCGGCTCACATCAAACGACAAGTAGTTCTGGAGCTTTTGCACTGAGATCGGGGCGTCGTGCTGCTTAACGTACTCGACCGCAAGATGGAGCTGTGTCGACAAATGGGAGCCCGAAACTTCTCCCATGCTGGCCTTCTGCCTTTTGATTGCTTCAGTGACGGAATCAGCAGGACGCTTGGGTCTGGGCGTGGCGGGAGGCGGCGTGCCTGCGGGCGGCTGGATCACAGGACGCCGCGCCACGGTGACCGAGGGTCCGCTCTTGATCTTGTTCTTGAACGCAGAGAGCTGGGCAGAAAGGTCCGACATGGTTGGCTTTTTTTTACCCGGACCAACAAATTGTATAAAGGGCGGTGGGAGCAGAGAAAAAAATTATGGCCGTCCTAGCTTCATTGCCGGTACCTACTGGAGGTGGTGGAGATGGGGGGGCCGGATAGTGAAACCAGCTTTAAAACCATCGCTAGGAGGTTGCCCGTGTGCGCGGCCCATGAAATGGTGATGACCTGAGGTGTGGGACAGAGCGTATCTCGCCAACATTGAACGAACATCTCACATCCACTCGCGAAGCGAGTGGTGTGAGATGTGAGTGAGATGTTGAGTGAGATATGCGATTGTAGGAGGAACGGATCATGACGAAACATCCACTCGCGGAGCGAGTGGATGTTGAGTGAGATGTGCGATTGTAGAACAATCAAACGATGTTGGAGTGAGTGTTGAACTAAAATATTGAACGAAGACATCGAACGAAACATTGAACGAAACATTGAACGAAACATTGAACGAGCGAAGCGAGTGAAATGTTGAAGTGAAATGTTGTGAAATGATGAAGTGAGATCTTGAGTGAAATGATGAAGTGAAATGATGAAGTGAAGTGATGAAGATGTTCGATTGTAGAATGATCGAACGGAAACATTGAACGATGAACATTGAACAAGCGAAGCGATTGAGATGTTGAGTGAGATGTTGAATGAAATGTTTAATGAAATATTGAGTGAGATGTTAAAGTTGTTGAAATGAATGTTGAAGAGTTCGAATGAGATGTTGGAGGAGATGTTGAGTGAGATGTTGCGAGATAAAAATTGTAGAAGAATGAAGCGACAATGTCTATTAATCACCCTGGAGTGAGAAGTTGAAGTGAGATCTTGAAGATGTTGAATGAGGAAATGTTAGAGGAGATTGAGATGTTGCGAGATATGCGAGATTATTACTTAATCACCTGGAGTAAGATATTAAAAGAGATGTTACAGTGAGACGTTTCAAGATATCGAGTGAGATGTTGAGTATTGGAGATGTTCTAAAAGTGTGATTGTAAAAGAAGTGAGATTGTTACTTGTTCAGCCTGAGGTGACGTTGAAGTGAGAAGCTGATGTTGGACGAGATGTTTCAAGATTTGAGTGAGATGTGGGAGATATAGTGAGATGTTGAGACGTTATGAGATGCAACTATAGAACAATTCAGTGAAATGGGATGGAAATAGCTACAATCTAGACGTGAGCTTGTTACTATCAACCTAAAGTATTTTGGAGGAGTTGATGCTAAATGTGCGATTGTAGATGAAGCGAGATTGGGTGGAAAGAGTAACAATCTTGCGAAGCGAGATTGTTACTTCTTAATGGTATACTGATTAGAGAGTGAAGCATCAGAGCACCTTGATTCATTATCATGAAGATATCAGCAGGAACCGATCTTCTATGGTACTTAATGCACGCTGTAAGACGTTTAACGATTTCGCTCTACAAACTGGCATTCAGATGGGAGGATGCAATAGGACTAGAGATGAGACGATGAAGATCAAGGATGGTAGCATATTGAGTCAGCTGAGGGAGTGAACTAATAAAGGGTCTACTAGCGGTGAGCGAACTAGCGATGTAATGCTCATTCTCACACCATCTAAAAACCACTTTCAGCCATATAGGAAGAAAAACATGTATTCCCGTTTCAACGCCCCGTTTCAACGTGGAATTGTCTTTCCCCATTTCACTCATCTCATTCTCTCTTCGTTACATTCCCTTCATTCCTTTATTCTTTCATTCCTTCATTCCTTCATTCCTTTATTCTTTTATTCTTTATTCTCTTTCTACACTCACTCGACTCGCTTCGCTCATCTCGATCATCTAGATCATCTACACTGCTCGACTCGCTTCGCTCGTCTCGCCGCTCGTCTCGCCTACACTTTTCAATTCACTCGCCATCTCATTTTACTTATGCGGCTTCTCAATAGTACATGGTATGCAGGTATGAACACTAAGTTCTAGTTGAATATTTTTGGGTCGATTAGTCGATAGTTGGAATAGGAGCGAGCCTTAGTCAACAATCGACAATCGACTATCTCGCTTCGCTCGATAGTCTAACGATCACAATCAATAACAGTCGACTATCTCGCTTCGCTCGATAGTCACAATCACAATCACAATCCAATCAAAATCTCGCTTCGCTCGATTTCGATTGTCTATCCATAATTCTCCCCAATCCTCCCCCTCCTAACCCTCTCCCTCCTCACCCTCTCCTCCTCTGGATCCACCAACGAATCATTCAATATCCTGTACACCAACTTACACCCCTCGCTTGTACTCAAATCAATCACCTTGGCCCACAACAAATTCTTGTACATGCCCAGATTCGTCAAGTCCACCACCAAGTCCTGCCTGCACGCCTCGTGCTCCTCGCCCTCGTTCAGGTCCAACAGCTCGATCGACATGTTGTCGCTCGGGCACGCGCAGTCCGTCACCATCTCCTTCAAGAACAGCTGCACCATCTCCTTGGTCAACCACACAATCAGACTGAGGTCCACATACGAAAGCACGTGTTCCACCACCCGTGACCCGTGGTTGTACCGGTCCCGCGTGATGCGCAACCGCAGCATGCGCCCGTGCATCCCCACGACCGCATTCAAGAGTTCCTGCTCGTTGATCCGCTGGAGGTACGCGGGGTTCACCGACTTGAGGTTGAGGTCACTGAGGTACACCTTCCCGTCACCCCGGTGGATGTGCAGCATGTCTGGTGGACTGAATGGTAGAAGCAACAGTGAGCGAACGTATCCCGGTGCAATGTGGTTGAATCCTCCTCCCATGCTGGCCACAGAAGATGCGCTGCTTGCGCGCATCGCCAGGGACTGCGACCTCATGAGAGATCCAGCGTACAGTAGCACGTCGCCGTACTCCAGAAGGTCCATCAAGTCGTTGACCTCCCGCACCAACAGCTTGGGGTAGTTGTGCATAAGGTCAAAGGTGAGAAACTTGTAGACGTGCGACCGGTGCACCTCGTAGTCCATCGAGAGCTGAAGGCCCCCGAGATTGAGCAGCTCCACATTGGGACAGAGGTTGATGATGTGGAGCACGTACCCAATGGGAATGTCCCTGGAGCTGGAGTAGTTCAATAGGAATTTGTTCATTAATGGGTGTCTGACTGAGTTGCGTAGGAGAATGGGGGTAGTGCCATGGGTACCATGGCCATTGTGGTTATGGCCATTGTGGTTATGGCCATTGTGGTTATTATTGGTGGTGTTACGGCCAAGGATCCCATGGGATCCTTGTCCTTGTCCATGTCCATGTCCTTGAGGCAACCTATTCAACGATGCAATAGACCTTTGGGTAGTGCTCAACGTCCCCACAGACCTCGACCTCGGTCTATTTTGAGACTCAGCACGCCGGCGTTTCTTTGGTCTAAGGAACCGAAACAGTCTCTTGACTGACGAAAGCGTATACTTTGACAGCACCAGTGAATGGGCCAGGATATGCGTTGTCATTTTCGAAAGGTCTGTGGAGTGCGACTGCGTTTCCTGTTGGGGTATCAGGTACAACGGGTTGCTCTTGACCTTCCAGTCTCTCCAGCTTGCAAACACACGCTGGTCGGCAATCTGGACCCTGCCGTTACGGTCCGGCTCGGTTTCCTCCTCCCCCCCTCGTATGCCCAGAAGATCGATGACCTTGACGTACTGGCCCACATCGGGGTTGATACGGAGGTACGTGACGAATTGCGCCAATCTGTAGGATGAAGTGAAGGAAATCAGCTCGTAGTAAAAGGGCTTGGCAAAGAAGTAAAAGAGCCTCGAAACATAGAGACAGCTCTTGTAGTCGGCCCGCAGGTCGATGAGGAAAAAGATGCTCTCCAAAATCTCTACAGGCAATGCATGGAATGGGAGTTTGGGCTGCTTGCACACACAGGTGGCATTACACCCACAGTCCCTCCGTAGTAGATTGTTGTTCAATCTCATGCTGAGAGACCGGCTCACATCGCTCACCAAGCTCTTGTACTTCATTTTGAGCCCGGTGGTGGGCGAGTTGAGCGTCTTGAACAGGAGGTTGTGGTTGTTGCCCTGCTTGAGTTTGGAGTACCACAGATTTAGTTCGTTCTGCGATACGGGAATGTGCCGGTGGGTCGAGTAGTCATACTTGGTATTGGGCGATAGAAGCGACCGATACGGCGGTAGATGCGTCCTATAATCTGCTTCAGTCATAGTGTATTATATTCTGATTAGTACAATAGTGATTTGTGAGTATTATGGGTAGTATTTATGGTTAGAAGGTAGTAGCTGTCAGTTTTGAACTGTTATTTGAACGTGGTTTGAACGTAGTTTGAATGTGGTTTGAACGTAGTTTGAATGTGGTTTGAACGTAGTTTGAATGTGGTTTGAAATGTAAGTGGTTTGAAATGTGTCTATTACTAAACCTACTTCTGACCTCTCTATGAACGGCTTAAATCTAGATCTGGTGGTTCCTGTATAGTTGTGTGATGATGATCCTATATGATCCTGTATACTGTTGTACTTTATTCTACCAGTGGTGTGATGTGGTGCACTGGTACTAGCTGATGAGCGGTAAGGTGATGTTAGCGATAGCTGGTGATCTGACTAGCTAGCAGGTGGTTATTTGATGACTAACTGGTTATCTGATGGTTGAATATTTCTCACTATGAACACTGGTTATGGTCTTTGGTAGCCGCCAATGTATTGCTCGTGCGCGGGAATGGGTTTTACGATCTTTTAATAGGGTTTGTTGCAGGGTTTTGTGGGACAAAATCAATGCCTATTTGAGTCTTGCTATTCCAGAGCAAAACTCGGATCTCCGAACTGTTTCAAGGTATTCGGCGATGGGAACGGGTTTTTTTCTGTATTGGAACTCTGGTCTGCTCCTGTCTTTATATGGCCAAGTTTTATGGCCTGCAATTGTGTGCTAATTAAGTGGGTGGGGCTGGACCTGGTTTCGAATTTGTTTCGTATTCCCAACCACAATAGCCCAAAATCCGCCATGCGGTCTCGGGTCATCCACCCCTTATTTTGCCTGTATCCAATCACATGTGACCACATTCGCACCTCTGACCTGGGCATCGTGGAGTGGATCATTCGCTGTCTCCATCACAGCCCCACTTTCGATGGGGTGTTCCGAGGTCCCGATTAGGAAATGTAATCACAAATCGCAAATAGGGGCTATAGGGTAATTTACCCTGTAATTGCAGAAATTGCAGGGATTCGACTACTTGGCCGACACGGCCATGTCGTAAACTCTACGATCTCGTATTCTGCCACACTCCACATTTGTCACCACCTGGCTACAATCTGCAACACCTGGTGTGTACTCTGCAACGAAGCGTCATAGATGAGCGAGTCATACATGAGCGAAGCGAATCTATGCGATACTATCTATGCGACTTCTATGCGATTTCTATGCGATACTATCTATACTCTATGCTCTGTGCGACTCATCTACTCTATGCTATACGACTCATCTACTCTATGCTATACGATACTACTCTATGCGATCTCACGATCCACATTAATTTGCATCTACTAATTAGGAAACATAACTGTGGAGAAAATTCGCTTCGCTGATAAGAACATAGATGACGTCCAATACTAGAACAAATTAGTAACAGAGTACTCCACTTGACGAACAATACATTTACTTATCTTTACTTATCTTTACTTATCTTTCCTGATTGGCATGATAAGATGGTTACATATTTCCAAGAAAAAACAGAACAATCGCTTAAGGCTGCTTAGTCGTCGCTTAGTAAGATTGCTTAGTAAGATTATTCAGTAAGATTGCTTAGTAAGATTTGATCACAGCTTAGTCAGAGGTAGGAGTGTCATAATAGCTTGATGAGATTGAGTGTTGTTTGAGTCTGTTGTTTGGTGTTATTTGAGTCTGTTGTTTGAATCTGTTGTTTGGTGTTGTTTGGTGTTGTTTGAATCTGTTGTTTGAGTGCTTTGTTTGGAATTGTTGTTTGAGTCTGTTGTTTGGTGTTGTTTGGTGTTGTTTGAATCTGTTGTACTCGCATTTTCAACATTTTCTTCCCTCTTACCGTCCCTCGCTTAGTCAGCTCGTAAGCTTGAGCTACGCTCGCACGCCAGACTCTTGATTGGTGCATGTCTTTCGCATGGCTCTCGCATGCTTTGCATGCTGGGGCAGTGAAGCCTGCCTTATTGTGACACATGCACTCCGATACTTCTTTCCCCCGCGCTTTTGAGCAATCTCGCTACGCTGACTGGACGCTAAGTCTCGATTGTTCCTTCCGCAAACTTACACGAGCTGGGACGCACATGTTGGCCCATCACAAAGAGACGTCGTATATCAATTACATCACATTTATATATGCCAGAGTGACACAATCCACGAATATTGCAATCAAAAGAATCGTGCACAAATCTCAATCGGTAGCGGAGGATCTTGCGCCAATCTTGACGTTTGGCATAAAATACTTTAAGCTAAAGCGTTTTTGGTGGCATTTTCAGTGGCATCTAACATATTTTGTGGATCTGTACCGGGCACCGCCGAAATTGGATAAATAACAAATGCCCTGAGTAATTCTGTGGCAATTGCGCAGATTCATCAAAGTCAAAGTGGGAAAATTACCACGAGTAGTCAAAAATTACCTTGAGTCAAAACAGATAGATCCACACGAGTCAACTTTATTTCACTCAACATTTCATCTGGTTTTTTTCTTGAGTCAACCTTATCCTGGCCAACCTTAAATGTCTCTGGCTGCCAGCCAGTTGCTTCTCTCAAACTGGCTCTGCAAAGTATAAAGTGTGCCACAAACAAAAAATTTGAGCAAATCCTAAAGCTTATGCAGGCTGGTGCTTGTGTTGTGGATATTCCCCTTTGGTAGGCCAAACATGGATCAAAAGCTAAACCTGCAAAAGCTTATCTCGAAAGATCAAAGGTTATTGTGGAATCCAAAGTTAATTGAAAATTATTCAAAGTTAATCTCACATTTAAACTATGTTACAAAGTGACTTTTTGGTACAAAGACAAAAAGCGATGGGAATAGTCTGGGAGGAGAGAAGGTGAAGTAGAAGGTGAAGTTGATGAAGTATAAGGAAAGAAAAAGTGACGGAATGAGCAAGAACAGAGGATAAGAAGGAAAGATAAGGGGAAAAATATAAAGATAAGAAAGATAAGAAGGAAATAAATGACTTAGAGGTGACAAACGAGAACAGCTGAGACAAGAGGTGACAAGAGGTGAGAAGAGGTGAGTAGAGGTGAGACAAAAAAGGACTGAGAAAGAGCTGAGACAAAAAGGACTGAGAAAGAGCTGAGAAAACGTTGTACAACATTTTTAGTAATTTCGCCAAGTTTTTAAAAAATTAATGGGCGCAAAAATTGTATTGCAAAAGTTGTTCCAAAGAATACTGCTTTGGGACATTGTGATTAATGTGATGGACTTGATGAACCAAAAGCAGACAAGAGTGTTTACAAAATCGAACTGCTGCAAAATGCTCTTCTGAATTGGGACGATGCTGTTGTGCATCGAGGACTTATTTGTACCGTCTGATGGTGTCTTATTTTAGGCCGTTTTGTGAGGAGGCCGTTTTGTGAGGAGGCCGTTTTCTGAGGGCTTAAACTTTGTACAAGATGATAAGAACACCGTAAACAATTTTGCTACTTCAGTTGCTCAGTCGATCGCTCAAGCGAGTGGGTCCACCCATCAATTTCGCTTCGCTCCCTTGAAATCGCCCAAATGTTTTCGTTTTCGCAAGAAAACCCGAGTATTTCCAAAACGTCAATCTGCTTGCCTAATCTAACAAGTCGCCGTTCCTTTTAGTGAATTATTTCCTCATCGGATCCCGCTTCGCTTATCCCATTGTACCATTTTCTTGCCCTTCGTTAATCGACCAGCAACTGCCAACGTTTCAATCGTGCTTGCAACTCCTTCGGTTAATGTTTAGCTCTTTAAATGTTCTCAACCCAGGCTAGAACAACTCCTAGCTCAAAATAGGGCGATAGCAAGGCCAAGAAAGCTAAAGAGTAAAGGACGGGTACGGTAAGGGAGTAGAGACAGAGAAGAGTAGCAGGAAAGAAGAGCAGAAAAGAGCAGAAAAGAGCAGAAAAGAGTACCATAGTACAATACATGGGGGTAGAGGCAATTTTTGTGCAGATGCTTCCATGCGTTTTTAAATTCGCGCGTAGGCACGGAATCTCATTCTGGAAACAGAAGAGGGAACGAGGGAAAAGAAAATAGAACGAATGTGCGAATAGAGTATAGGAAGTGTACTAAAATAGACTATAACAGAATGTAAATAAGTGATAGACTTATGGACTAGAATAGACTTATGCTTACAGAAATAATCCTCATGGCCTTACAGAATATCCCATGGCCTACAGAATATCGTTGGCCTATAATATTGGCCCAGAGGCCCTTTTCAGAAAAAAATGCCACCAAAGGGGAGTGTTTCACCGATTGGTGAGGTTGGAGATATAGACTGATTATGGTGATGTCACCCTGTGGTCTGATCATTCAGAGATCTAGGCTAGTGGGATTTTTTTTTTCCCTCCCTGGTATAATAATATTATTTCCACTATATCGAAAAAACTCAACTTGCCCATGGTTTCAGTGGTGCCTTGAGCCCCTAGCTTTTGTGAGCGAATATTTTCGGTGCACAAGCGACATTGGATTAAGCTGGCTGTCTACGGTTACGGATAATTAACGGTCTAGTTACAGCTAACAGAGATGATTAATTAGATAGCGGAGGAAGAAGGAGGCAAGGAGGGAAAAGGAGTAGAGTGCGGAAATTGTCGTGGATGGAAAGAGGAGAGCAAGAGAAGAAGGGAGAGCAAAGGGGTCAAGGAAGAAGGAAAGGGAAGGGAAGCACAAGTTAGAAGAAACGAGGACGGGGGAAAGAGGCAATATTCCTTCTTTCCTCTGTGTCTTGAGGAGTTAGCCTCTACCCCTGATCGCTTACCGTTTTCATTCGTTCTAGAGAGCCGGAATTAAGTTTATACTCAGACTTGTGCAGAAGAACAGGCCAGAATGTTGTGCATTCCTACTGAAATTCATTGCATGGAACTTTCCCCGCGGTGATTTTGTAACACCACATAGGCATGCACTAGCGGTGATTCATTGGGGTTATACCCGATTAAAGGTAGATTGAAATTAGAAGCCGACTAAAATTACTTTGTCGGAAATAATATGGGACAAAGAATGGTGTCTGGTACTGCTGTTGTAGTGGTCTATGTCCTTTTCTTCCTTATCTTTCCTTTTAGATATGCACCATTTTTCACTGCCCCCACTTTGATCTTGCCTGTAATTTTTTCAGGCCCTGTTCGTTTCTTCTCTGGTCTTGCGTTCCGTCAGCTTTCCTTGTCTTCTCTTCCTCCCCCGTCCTCTATTTTTACTTCCATAAAGGGATAGGCATGAGACCTTCCGAGTTGGGATGTCGCCAAATGTTTCAGCTAGCTAGTGGTGTCTGGCCTCATGTTTCAAGGCACATCAAGAGATGAAGATGTAAAAAATAATAAATTTCAAACAGGAGGAAGGGTTGGACGGAATAATAAAACAAGAAGGTTAATCTGGGGAAAAGAAACTACAAAAACAATAGGGAAGATGTGAGAAGAATGGAATATGTGCAAAAAAAGGGAAAGCCAGTAGATGCCTTTATCCTGAGGAATTGTTCCCATTAAAGTTGGGACGCTCCTTGTGGATTTCTAGAACTTTAATGAAAAAAGGAAGGGAGGGAAGAGAAAGAGGACGGAAGATGAAGGGAGAGAAAGGAATAGAGAACGGGGGGAGTAGGTAGAAAGATGGATGGAGCGGACCGAAGGTGAGTGAAGAACAACCTGAGCCTGGACGCATTTGATCATCCTGTTTTGACTGATTTTCTCCTGTCCTGTACACACGAGATAACCGAAAACACCTTTAGTGAAAATTTGTAGTTTTAACTTCATGCTTTATGGTGCCCTGACAAGTGAAACCAGAAAATAAGGATGGCACAAAGAGGTGACGAAAAAAGGAATGAAAGCGGAAGGCACACGAGATAATGGAGGATGTAGCCATGTTTTTGGTGCGCCACGACGCTTTCAGATGCCAGAGAGCTGCAATGATTGTAGATCCATCATTAGGTTGAGTTCAGGAAAATAAAATTATTTACGGTGAAAGTTTAGGCTATCGAGTATTCAGATCCAGAACAACGTGCTGACAGAATGTTGAGAATGTTGAGAATGTTCAGAATGTGCAAGGTGTGCAAAAAAAGAGGCCATCTGGGGTGGATGGGTTGACAATGTGCCGGGGTCCCGTAGGCCGCAAGTGTGGGTTGACCGCAAGTGCTGTGGACAAGAAGCCATTGACAACATCTCATTCTATACTCCTTCAGCCCCTTCCTTCATAACCGTCTCTCAGCCGCGTTTATACCCTGACCTCGCCAAATATTTTCTGTGCATGCAAATCTTGACTGTGCCACCGTTCCAGGTCTGCTTATATCTCGGTGGGTACCTACTTTCAATCTGTGTAATGAAGGAAGTTCTATTTTCCGACAGTACTTTATAAGGACAGAGTAACATCGAAGTAACATGAAGTGGGATGGTACGAGATGTCAGACAAAGCAACACAATAGGCTTAGCAGTCACGCAGATTAAGCTGGCTTTACGCTACTAGATCGAAGACTAAGTACATCTCTTTTGGTAACTCTAGAACAAGTAAGATAAGAATAGAGAATAGAGAATCGAGCAGAGAAGAATAGCGTGGAATAGAGAATAGAGAATAGACGTATAGCCTAGTACTAAATAACGGAATGATAAATGTAAACAGACAAGAGGAAAAGTCAAACAAGCAGCAAAAATACTCAAACACTACAGATCAAGCACTACAGTCCTCACGAGGTTTTCGCAGTAAAGCCGCAAACCCCTCAAGCTGTAGGAGGCGGATGTGGTGGACAGAATGAGCATTGAGCAATCCACACCACTCTCTAACAACTTTGCTCCCGATTGTTCAATTGTTAAATTGGGGTAGAGTAGTGGGCTAAAAAAAATTAATGGAGTATCTGCAGGTAATGACAGCAGCCGCACTATGAAACAAGTCTGCGTTGCGTCTTTTGCGTCTTTTTGCGTGGCACCGGGGGTCTTCGTTCTGTGCTTGCTTCGTTCTGTGCTTGCTCCTTTCTGTATGCTCTACTTCGGCATGGCTACCGTCCCGCCTCTCCCAAGATGCAGTGCGCGTAATGGACGACATTTTTGGTTGCGAACTTTTTTGCAGCCACGCAGAAAAAATAAAGCTAGTTTTAGCTTTTTCTCCGACCAGGGCGACAGGGTTCTATGGCTTGGGTTACGATTGTTGTCGCGTATTCTGGCTCGCCAGATGTGGACTTGATGTGAAATATTTTCTAGGATTCTTCACTCCAAGAATATATATAACTGATATGATTTCTATGCGACACCCTGAGAATATAGCACTGGATCCGCGAGGCTACATTAGCGTTAATTATTCAATCAGTATATTAGTCGTCACTAATCATCAACTACACAACTGCTAGAGTAGTCAACGAACAGACAAGAGAAGAGAAGAGAATCACAAGAACAGGAAGAGCAGAGCCAGAGGGAAGAGGAACAGAAAAGACAACAACTTCCAAGACAAGAAGCAAAGTACAAAAGTAACACAACGACTCACCTGTCTATGATATGAGCTCACCCAGACTATCTCCCCTGTACTATGGGTATGTCGGGTCGACCAAAGATGCGCTCCTCATCATCCAGGAGATTGTCCAGAAGCACCTTGAGGTTGTGCCGCGGCGCCCGCACGAGCGCGAAAGGCCGTCTTTGATCAAGCTGGGCAACGTGTTTGTATTTATAGAAGAGCACCTGGGCATCAAGCGGTGGACCGACGGCATCGCGTGGCTGCCGCTGCGGATTCTCGGGCGGTTCCTCGTGTACCGCGAGTTGGACAAGTACTCCTTGAGCGAGAAGGACGAGAAGAAGCGCAAGCGCAGGAAGATGAGCGACGACCGCAAGTTGGACCACGAGCACATCCAGCACCTGCAGGTTCCCCCCAACATCCCTCTCTCCAACAGCCTGTATGTGTTCAAGGACCAAGGGCTCATCAAGAAAACGCTCTCGCTCACCACCACCACCAAAGACCTTCATGTGGAGAGCAAAAACGAGAAGCAAACCATCCACCTCATCTCCTACTACAACGCGGACGACGTCCTCAACGGCAAGTTGCGTCGACCACTGGAAACAGACCTCAAGGACGTGAGTATCACGGCAGCCTTGTGGAACGCAGTGAACGACTCCTCCTTGGGAGGGAAAATACCGAGCGAGGACGAGGCATACTACTTCTTGGACACCAACTACCAGCTCCAAAACATGCTGTTGCTCCAACAGCCCCCCACCCAGCATTACCAGCGGATGCCGTCCCATGTCATGCGCGGCCAGCCCGTGTCCCAGCCCCCTGGTATGCGGCATAACTCCCACCCCCAAGGGCTGTACCTAGTACCCCCAGGAGGAGAACAGCCCAACTTCATGTACTCGGCCGTAAAGAAGGACGATGAGGACTACATGAACCATTCGGTGGCTCTCAACTCGAGCTCGCAGCATCCCATGCCGCAGGGGAACCTCAATCCTCAAATGGGGTCTGCGCTGGGTACGCCGCTCGTGGGGGCCCCCAACTTTAACAACCAGCAGATGACGTCGCAAATGCCCAACAACCCTGTGGGTGCAGCGGGCGCGGCGCCAATATCATCCAACCCGGTGAATCCTGGTGTCATGGGCGCGCCCGGACAAATAGGCCCGCTCTTTAATATGGCGCCGCAGTTCCAGTTCCACGACCACTTCTACCAACCAGCACAAAACCACATGTACTATCCTGAATTCCAAGTGAACCAACAACTCCACGCACAAAACAACAACAACTCCAAGAAGCGGTACCGAGGATCCAGTGGAAACTCGGTCAACCAGGGCTGGTTCCTCCCCACGGGCATGTCCAGCTATGTGGCTGCCCCACTGAACGACCTCGGTGAAATACCGCCTAATCTCTATGATCAGGGGAACATGCATAGCATCCCTCAAAACGCTCCGCCGCCGAGCCAGACCCTGGTGCCGTCGTCTGCTCCCGGGGGTTCCACAAGCCCGGCTGCAAATCCTGCATCTAGTGCACACTACATAGAATAAATCGGGAGATGAGAAAAATGACGCTCATTGTTAATTAGAGGGAAAGTGATTTCGGTGATAGAGGCGTAAAATGTAAAATAAAGGACGAGATATGCGGCTGTAGAGGGAAAAAAGTGAAGTGGTGGCGAGCAAATGAAGTGAGTGTTAGGCGAAAAAGTACATCCAAGACAGATGAGAGACTAAAAGAAAATGAGAAGAACTGAAGAGAAGAACTGAAGAGAAGAACTGAAGAGAACTGAAGAGAAGAACTGAAGAGAAGAACTGAAGAGAAGAACTGAAGAGAAGAACTGAAGAGAAGAACTGAAGAGAAGAACTGAAGAGAAGAACTGAAGAGAAGAACTGAAGAGAAGAACTGAAGTGAGGAACTGAAGTGAGGAACTGAAGAGAGAAAAACTGAAGAGAGAAGAGTTCATTATGAGTGAACTGTTAGAGTGAACTGTAAGAGTGAACTGTGAAGAATATGATTATGAGAGAACCGTGGAGAAGAGAACTGACAAGAGTGAATTCTGAACTCAGTATTTTCGCCGCGGAATAACTGTAAAAATTGGTTTATCCTTTGTGTATGCGCGGGCCATAATGTTTCTTGAAAATTGATGAATTGTTCCATGTTTATTCTCATTATTCCATGTTTATTCTCAATATTCCTTATTGTTTTGGTGCTTGACTTGTCTCTGTTTACCTTTATTCTGTTCCTCGATTGTTCCTGCTTGACCAAGTTCACAACCTAGACGAGGAGACTTTGAGATTGAGTATGCTCATGGGAGATCTCGTACGAGAATTTTTTGGCTAGAAATCCGAGTTAAAAGTTAGTATGGTGCCATGTGCGAGTGCGAATAATACCATGTGAGAGTTAGAAGCGCTTGAGGTGGAACACTAGGGGTAGGTTGGGAACGTTACGCCAACATGTTTATTTTTAATTACAACTTGCTGGATGTCACAGAAAGTATGCAAAGCGCACGTCTGGTAGTGTCAGAGCAAATCAAAAAAATCTTTAATCTTTTTTTCAACGCCATGGAGTCCTGGTGATGGCCACGGCTTGGTTCCAAATGAGGCCAGGAAAAAAAATTGGGGGAGGGGTCATGGGGTCAGGTGGTTGCAAATAGCTGCGAAAAGTCAAGTTGCAGCCACCCAACCTGCAATTTATTATTGCACATTGATCTTCAAAACATCTGGCCATCCCCAAACTTTTGAGACCGCATATGGTCGTGAAAACATTCTTGTAATATTCTCGGGACTTCGCTTGTGGACACCTGCATTGCTTTTTCTGCATTGCTCGACAAAGTGGTAACTTGACCCAGGTGAGCCAGATGGAGGTGGGTGGGCCGTTATGTGAAAAGCCAAACATGGGGGAGCATATTTTGTGGGTAGATATTATTGTCACGGCCATATTTTGTTTGGAGGTGCAATTTCCATATTTTTGGCTGGTACTTGAGAATAGCCTTTGTGGAAAGGTGTGTATTTTGCGAAAGGCCATATTTTGTGATGGGCTAGGGATATTTTGTGCTTTGGTTTGGATATTTTGTGATTGGTTTTGGTGGTCTTTTGAGTATATTTTCAGGACTAGGGATATTTGCACAAAGACAGCTGCACAGGAGCGCCTATACCGGAAGTGCGTCCGAATCTTGTTGGCCAATCGTGAAAAGTCAAGTATATGCGAGAAAGAAGCCTCCCCTTTTCTTTTGCAGAATCAAGATTAGACTTTGGCCAGGCCGAAGCGGCCTTCCTAAAGATTGACAAGCGCGCAGACAAGCGAAATAGAACGAAAAACAACAGTTGTGTTCAGGTGTTCAGTCTCTAGTGTAAGAGTCTCTAGTGTTAAGTCTCTAGTGTTAAGTCTAGTGTTAAATCTCTAGTGTTAAATCTTTAGTGTTAAGTCTCTAGTGTTAAGTCTCCAGTGTTAAGTCTCTAGTCCAGAGTACTGTTATGCTGTAACGAAGTAATACATTAGAGGAAGTCGGAAACAGTCACGAAGCCAGAGTCAGGGAGTCACGGAGCCAAAGAAGCCAAAGAAGCCAGTCAGGGAGTCAGGGAAAGAAGAAGCCAGAGTAATACGAACACATGGACTGGCCCACTCATGCGTTTCTTTCAAATCACTGGTTCTCTTTTCGCATATCTTCAATCATCAGTAAACAAAGTATTGAAAATAGCAAGACTTAGTAAACACATAGCAAGAGTACAGTTATTGCGTAGTAATTCGTCAGTACTATTTCTACCGCACTATTTGTACCGTACTATTTGTACCGTAATATTTGCCGTACTATCTCGTACTATCTCGTACTATCTCGTAGTACTCTGTACGGACCAGGAACTTCGCCACTTTCTGATGAATCTGAAATGTGTCTGGTGGACTTTCTGTCTGCTTATATGTTTTTGTCTAGGCTTTAAAAAGTAATTTCAAACTTCTGCTCAGACCATGTGTTTGCATGATTTGAAACAAGGAGAAAATAATCGTCATGTGTGGTGGAGGGAGCGGCCAACTGTTGTCATCTGGGATTTAATCTCATTCCAGCGGCAAGAGATAAGGTTGAGAAAAATAAATCTTGGTGACATTCCTGGCCATCTGGACGTTCATCGGTTGACTGAAACAGCTTGACGGTTTAACTTCATGTTGATCTAACTTAATCTTGAGGGCATACCAAGGTTTCCATGGCACTCCCCAGCTCCATTGAAACAAGGTATAATTTATATTTTCGTGACAAAAATTGTCGGCTAAATATTGTGCTCCTCAAGATAGGAGGCACCGCACGTACTCTAAATGGCCCACAAAATCTGCGTTAATAATTTGTACAAGAGGTGGAGGTGTGGTAATCTAAGTATATTTGACGTGAGGTAATCCAAGTACATTTGAGGTGAGTCAAGTATATTTCAAGGTCCAAGGTCCAAGTGTAATCTGAGTAATTGAGATCTGAGATCTTTTGGGTGGACTCTTGAATTTTGTAACATGATTCTGCATGGACGGTCGTACACACAATCTTCAATATGTCGAATGTTGTCTATTCAATGAAAGGCGCAGGAGAGGAGAAGGGAATGAGCACTAGGAGATCATGAGAGGGAAGAGGGAAGAAGGCGGCGGCTTCAGCAACAGCAACAAAAACGAGAAAAGAAATAGAGAAAACGTCTGAGAAATTTCGTGATAAATTTTCTGTCCGAATTCCGTCAAGACCGAACGTAAAAGCACGTCGAATGGTGTTCCAGTGCCATGCAGAGACAATGAAATTGTTGTTGGCACCGAAACCAGGGGATGCAAATTCTCTATTCTTTCTCTTCTCTTGTCTTTTATTCTTCTGTTCTTTTATTCTTCTATTCTTTTATTCTTCTATTCTTTTATTCTTTTATTCTTCTGTTCTTTCATTCTCTTTCTCAAGTTCTCTTCTTATTCTGTCTCATTCTCTCATCTATATTTTCTTATCATATTTCTTATCTTTTTCTTTTTATCTTCTATTACCGCAACTCGTATCTGATGAGTGCATCCTAATACAAAATACAACTACACCTACTATTGCGCCCATATTTCGTGATGACATTGGTTTCGCTTGCACATTTGGCAAAGAATGGCGTCGGTGTTTACCAGCGTTGCATTCTTTAGTTGATGCAAATCGGTAATTTGCGAGCCCATTTTGTGAGATATTTAAGCGACATTCTTTACATGATTCTGGCTGGTTGGCAATTCTCTTCCGAGGCACCCACAAAACGTGCCAGACACAGTATGAGCAATGGCCATCCCCAATAGCAACGATATTCATGGCAACCATGGGTGCGGACAATTGGAAGATTAAGGTACCACAATAACCACTAGACATGCAAATAGCCCACGAGACATACAGCAGTCATAGCGGAATATTAAATCCACAGACTTGAGTTAAAACCAACACAGAATATAGCTTAAATGTAGCACAAATATTAGCCCCGAAGCACAAAGCAAAAGAGGAATTCAAGATGGCAACTTACGATTGATCATAGACATACAATGCTCCGTGAACCTTGAAGCATTCCGAAGTTTATTGATGGGAGTCTTAAACTACAATGCAAATGTATCTGATATGATGATGGGAGCATAGCAACTGCGCTTGAAAAAATTTCCGCTTCGCTACTTCGATACTCGTTTACAACATCCCTGGTCTTCTAGAATGACTATCGGCATTTGTACCTGTGCCCCTGCATTCCTTTGTGATTGGAAAACGAAGCTGTCATTTCCGTATAACGCGTATACCCGCAGTGCGTTAATCGTATGATCAAGCTGTTCTAGACTTGTGTTGAAACAAAGGGATCGTAGACATCTCAACGTGTTCAAAAGGTAGACGAATTGAGCGAACAACAACAACGAACAATTGAGCGAAGCGAAATTGTGAGGATACTAAAGAATTTGAATCAAGTTGCACTGTTGCAACTGTGCCATCACATTAGTACTCTTCCAGCCAAGTAGTGCCATCTATTTCGAGCACTTTCACATATCCGTGGCGTTTTCAAGGTGTGAGGATAAAGCGATAAAATCACCCATCTCACTACATCTACATCATTATTATCAAATGGATTCAACATATCAAAAACATCAAAAACACATGAACAAAAAGCACGCAGTATATACTAAACTATAACACAGATTATCACAGTAATAGATTATCACAGTAATAGACTAACATACCAAGAACAATCTCGCTTCGCTCGATTGTTCGCTCGATTGGTCGCTCGATTGTTGTCGGTCTTGGGGGGTTTAGGGGTTGAAAATTTTCACCAGATCTCGGAGCAAGGAAGTGTAAAAATAAACCCTAAAATGTCGTAAATCCGCAACTGTAAAAATATTTTCTGGGGGTGGGAATTTGCAGCAATTGAATTCCACCATCATGGGTGCGTGCGCCATTTTCACCACATGCTATAGTCTAATTGTACACCTTTGGTTTTCCAGCATCGATGGTCCAGAGCGGAATGCATAGAATGAGGCGTTGAGCTAATCACGATTATCGTTTGCAATGCCGTCGTATGCTGGAAAAGAGCTACTGCATGAGGCTTCCGACTACGTATCTAAAAAGGTTAATCAAAATAGACAACATGTGAAGAGTGAGGTAATTTTGATTTGAGTGAGGAGTGTGAGAAGTGATTGTAAGTGAGGAGTTATGAGTGGAGAGTTATATGAGTGGGTGATTATGAAGTGATTCTGAATGAGGAGTAGTGAGAAGGAGTGAGAGTGAATATGACTAACTCATGAGAGTAGGGTTTGTCTGATGTAATGCATGGTCATACAAACAACGGGTACCTCTTCTCGCCTCATCCAGATCTGGCAGATCTCAAATAGTGTAATTAGATCTCGCAACCTGTCACTGTAGCTAGTTAAGTTTGTTCGCTGTCAATTTTCTTGTGCACCCAGCACGCAATGCCATTCACCCGAAGGCACAAAGAGACGTTTGCGTAGCGAGGCTGTCGATCGAGAATCGAGCGAAGCGAGATGCGAGTAGAGTAACATTGACCAGCATTGAGCTAGCAATAGCGACCAATTGAGCGATCAATTGAGCGAAGCGAAATTGTGAGTTCAGAAGATGTGAGCAGAAGCAGCAGTGAGAATATATCGTTGAATTTATTGTGAACTGAAGATTGAAAACGAGTTGGTAAAAAAGAGGTAAGATCTGAAATTGAAGATGTGAAATTGAAGATGTGAAATTGAAGGTGTAAATGAATATTCAACATGAAATGAATATAAATACTGAACAGGCGATACAACACTCACAATTTTGCTTCGCTCAATTGTACTAATAAGTGTACTTATTTATACTAACAATTGTACCAGCTTTTATTCTTGATGACTAAGTTCCTCTCTCAAAAATCTGACTGTGTGAAATTTCTTGTCTCAACAATAAAAATTGAACAATAAGAATTTCGCTTTTCTTGGTCTTTTTTCTTCGGTGCCCCGCAAATAGTAGGCACTTAAGCAGTGGTCATAAATAACGGAAGCAGTCGGTGAGCATTAGCCAGACTCAAAATGAAAAAACAATTGAGCGAAGCGAAATTGTTCTTCTTCTTTCTACTATCAACAATTGCTACGCTCATTGTTCTTCTTTCTACTATCAACAATTGCTTCGCTCATTGTTCTTCATAAACAATTTCGCTTCGCGCATTGTTCTTCTTCTTTCTACTATCAACAATGAGCGAAGTTGTTATCCTTCCTTCTCTACTAAAACAACAATTTCGTTTCGCTCATTGTTGTTTCGTTCATTGTTGTATTTTCTCTCTTTTCTTTATTATCTCCCATACGGGTAAGTCTATGACCTGCAATAAATCTATCATTGTCCCAGAATAATTACCATCACGAGTTATATACCAGTACCTCGTGTTTTAGTACAAACAGATCGAGCGGATCTGTAACGTGGTTACGACCATAACCACATGGCTATCTATCAACCGGCATTCAAGCAACATCAACATTTGCGGTTCTAAAAAAAATCTCCCACATTGAGCGAGCACATTGAGCGAGCACATTGAGGGAAGCGAAATGTACGAACTATACTGAGCGTTCCTGTGCTTCTCAATGCTTCTCAATGTCTCACTCCTCGCTCCTCTCATTGGCTTCTCTTCATGTTCTTTAACATCAGTACTTCACGCCGACTCTCAATGTTCGACAGCAAGCAAACAGCAACATCAAGTGAAACATCTCGCCAATGCTTGTAGTACTTCATGTCATTGAACATCAATCAACATCAACCAACATAAACAAAAAACCAAGCGAAACATCTCGCTTCGCTCGATGTTTACTTGGTGTTTGCTCAATGCTTTCTCTAGTACTCCATATCCATTCAAACATCAACAAAACATCCCAAACATCTCGCTTCGCTCGATATTTGGATGATATTTTGTTCAATCATGAATTCCCAACAAACTCAACTCCTCCTCACCAAAATCGTCCACCCCCATCCCATTAATCTTCTTCAACACCAACAAACACTGCGGATTATTTGTCTCAAAAAACTCCTTCATGACATTGTGGTAAAACTTCAAGGTATCATCTCGCCTCCTAATCTTTGAGTTTGCATCCTCCAACTCACGCTGGTACTTTGTGATATTATCCTGCAACTTCAACTGGGCCTGCTTTTTCCTCTGTCTACACTTGGACGCTGCTATTCTGTTGCGCTCCAACAAGCGCTCCTTCTTCCATGCGCTCGTCCCCGGTATGGGCCCGTTATTCGGGTTGTAAATCACCTCGTTATTATAAATCAACTGGTGGTTGGGGGGCGGCACGCCCGCCGCAAAGTTCTGGTCGAGGTTGAACTCGCTGCTTGGCGGCACCGAGACCGGGGGTTGTGGCCCCGTGCTATTATCGGAACTCCCATCATCAATAAAAGCCTCGTGGTTTATAATCTGGCCAATCTGACCATTCGAAATAGAAATACGCCTTCTGCGTGGTTGTCCATCATTCGACATGTACGGCAACATCATGGTCAGGTCAAAGATGGGGGGGTTTGTGATGGGGTACGAGTTGATATCGAACGGGTTATGGAACGGGATCCCGGAGTATGCGCTCCCGGAGGTGGCAGGCACCGGTTCATCGGGAGCGATTTCATCTAAAAGGTTTCCGGCCCCACGTCCTGCATGAGCTTGGTTTTCAGTGCGAGCGGCACTGGGCTGGACAATGGAGTCCACATTGTGCAAGTTGAGATTCTGCTGATTAAGCGAGTGCTGAGCGAGGTTTTGTTGGCTGAGGTTCTGCCCAAGGTTCTGCCCAAGGTTCTGCCCAAGGTTCTGTTGGTTGTTCTGACTAAGGTTTTGTTGGTTGACATTCTGCTGAAGATTCTGCCCAAGGTTCTGCCCAAGGTTCTGCTGGAGAAGGTTTGAGTTCAAGTTGGACTGGGGGAGACCTTGGTTCACATGGGCCTGGCCCATCATGATATTGCCGGAGGGATGGACCATGTTGACGTTGCGCAGGCTCACGGGCACAACGTTGCCATTCAATAGCGGCTGTATGTTTGCATTAGCGGGTTGGTTCAACAACCCGGAGTTGAGGTCTTTCAGGTACATCTGGCCCTGGGGCATCTGCGCGGAGCCCTGCATTCCCTGTGCCATGTCAAGCAGTAAGTTATCCTGTAAGCTCTGGGTCATCTTCATCGGCTGAGCAAGAAAGTGGTGAGAAATCTGGGATGTTTTTTTTTGATTGCACGTGCAGTGGTGGCTACACGAAAAGTACGTAGAGCTAGAGGTAGAGGTAGAGGAGAGGAAGAGGTAAGGTTGGCACGTAAGATTGGTAAGATTGAAGGTAGAAGGTACTAGAAGGTGAGATAGTCAATGTAGAAGAAGAGGGAAGAGGAAAGGGAAAGGTGAGGGAAGAGGACAATTGTGGGAACGGAGAAACACAAGGGAACGGACGGGACACAAAAGGATGGAAATTAATATCGGGTGATTTTTAGATGATCGGTACTAAAAAGACTAAAGAGGGTGGGAGTAGTAGAGTGGTGGTAGAAGTAGTGGTAGGTGTAGTAGTAGAAGTAGTTGAAGTAGTCGAAGTAGTAGAGATAGTAGAATCAGTAGTAGTAGTAGAAAAAGAAGCAGAAGTAGTAGTAGAAGTAGCAGTAGTAGTGGTAGACTGTTGGAGAAGATTGGGATTTTCCGTTGATTTGTCAGCAGATTTGAAACCGTAGCGAAGTGGTGAAACGTCAAACACAAAAGAAGGTTATATAAAGTATAAGATGTAATTGATAGGAGTCCCGGAGCAAGATAGCAAGAGAATAGGGGGCTTAAGGGAGCAATTAGGAATGGTTGAATGACAGCGAAAAGTGCAGAGACTGGAAAAGTAGAGACGAAAAGTAGAGACGAAAAGTCTGCGAAAAGTCTGCGAAAAGTATTTTGGGCTTAGCAATTTATGGAATGTAATTATAGATTTAAGAGGTTGTGCCGATTGCTGGAGGAAAGAGATGAGAAGGAAGATAAAGAGATGAGAAGGATGTTAGAAAGGATGGGGAGGAAAGGAAGGGATGTTAAAAAGGATATAAGAAGCGAAGTAAAAAAAGCAAGAAAGGGAATAACAAGCTAATGTGAAGGATGTAGAAGGATGGGAATACAAAAGAAAAAGTACCTTCAAATAAGGTTTAAATTTTGGAGAGGCAAATAACGGCCCGATACCGGTACTAGATGTGAAGGTCATACCAAAAATGGTGGCTGAGAGGGTTTAGAAAGTGCTTTAGTAATGAATGAGACAAATGAGTACAAATGAGTATAAATGAGTACTACTGAGTACAAATGAGAAATGAGTACAAATGAGAAATGAGACAAAGGAAATGAGTACAAATTAGACCAACAAATTTTTACATTATATCTCCTCCTTACAAACAATCGCTTCGATTGTTTGTATATGTTGGATTGTCGATTATTTGGATTACCTATTCGTATTCACTATTTGTGTTGTAATCTTATCAAAGCAATCTTTCGCAGCTAAAAATATCATGTTACATTTTCCGCCTTATATCCCTGGGATTTTTTTATGGTCTTTCTAGTTAGTCTTTCTAGTTGGTCTTTCTAGTTAGTCTTTCTAGTTAGTCTTTCTAGTTAGTCTTTCTAGTCTGTTTCTATTCTGTTTCTATTCTGTTTCTATTCTTTTAGGCTAGACTATTTCTATTCTGATTCAAGTCTCTTTCTAGTCTAGTATTTCTACTTCTATACTCTTATTCTCCACCTTTTCGCTTATTTTTCCACCCCATGCTGACACGGTCGCTGGACAGCGAGCAAAAGTCTCTCAAGTCCCAGTCTGGGTCCTTCCATGGCATCCGCATCATCAATAGGGACACTGCTCGGGAGTCTGCGAGTGCCACCTGCACCCAGGACGATCTTTTCTACGTGCAATTGGTGCAGCGCTTACGGGAAAAACTAGTGGAGGAGGCTCAACACTCGCTGCGAAACTACCGCACGCACCCTATGCGGTTCTCGGTGATTCTCCCTGCGCTCCAGGAGTTCAACGCGTTGATCGCGGGAGAGGGCGTGCAGTTTGACTTTATCTTGGAGAACCAGCGGGGGTTCAAGGCGTTTGGGATTCCGCTCTTTTCAGACAACAGTTTGATTCCGTTTGTGGACCCGGCGAATTTTCAGTCGGGGAAGGGCAATAGCTTGCTGCTTGCGGAAAACAAGATCGATAACTATCCTTTGCCGGACGGAGGATGGAGCTGGCTGTGGGATTTGTGGTATATCATGATGTTCCATGATACGGACGATGAGGGCTGGGTTTATCTGAGGTTGTTTTTTGGGGATAGGTTTAGGTGGAAGGGAAGGTATAGTTTGGGGAATTTTGTGAGGAGGAGGTTGTGGGTGAGGATGAGAAAATTAACAAACTGAACACGACTTATCGAGCGAAGCGAGATGAGTCGTGTTCAGCGGAGTATGTTAACAATTGAGCAAAGCTCAATTGTTGTGTTCAGGACGATTATCTTAACAGTTGAGCTCCGCTCAATTGTAGTGTGTTCAGACGAGTATGTTAACAATTTAGCGAAGCTCAATTCTTTGACTCAGAAGATTTGAATTGTCTATAAAACATGAGCTCCAGTCAATTCATCACAACTCATTTTGTTGAGAAATTATAAGCAATTGTGGACTTGATTAACAATTGTCAGTGATTGTGAAGTTCAGATAATCGAGTGAGAATGTTAGAAGGCATGACTAATAGTTGAATGTTGAAGTTATTCAAGGATAACAATTGAGCAAGCGAAATTGTGAGTGTTCAGACGAGTATGTTAACAGTTGAGCTGAGTGTGTTCAGGACAATTATGTTCAATGACAACCCAGCAAAGCGAGGTGTCATGGCTAACAAAGGAAGATCATTGATATTTAGCGAATTGAAGTAACAATTGAGCGAAGCGAAATTGTGAGTGTTCAGGTCGATTATGTTAACAATTGAGCGGAGCTCAATCCTGACTGTGTTCAGGACGGTTATGCTACAATGTCACATCTCTCAATCCGATTAAGACTCATCTCAGAGAGGATTGCCGAAGACTGGAGTAACAATTGTTAGTCATTGTCAGTTCAGGGAAGATCATGATAGTCAAGAAGACTCAATAATGACTTATGAACAAAGGGGAAATGAAGTGATTGTCGAGATGTAATTGAGTGAAGCTCAGTCGTTTGACTTAAGAACAGAATTTTCCTTGAATGTTAACAAATGAGCTTCGTTCAATTGCAGTGTGTTCAGGACGATTATGTTTGCAAATCTGTTCAGGACGATTATGTTACAATTGAGCGGAGTGAAATTATAATTTCTTCAGTACAACTATTTATAATTGAGCTTCTCTCAATTTTTCGACTTTGAAGAATTCAATCTCCCATAGAATGTCAACATGAGCTCCACACAATTGTTCGACAGACTCAGATTGTTCAGGGATCACATTGTGGAAGACTTGATTACAATTATTATTGATTGTCAGTCAAGTGAGAATGCTGACACATTGATGACTGACATAATTGAGGTGACTATGGACAATTATGTAAACAATCGAGCGGACTTCAGACTCAGATGTTCAGAGAAGATTCTGTCAATTGAACGAAGCAGATTGTTTGACTTGAAGACTCAAATGTTCAGAAGAGATTATGTTGCGAAGCGATACTTGGAAGAACTAAATTTTCCGTTTTTTCCAATTGAGTGAAGCCAAGTTGTTCCACCGAAATTATCTGGTTGCAGTTGTTGGGAAGATCAAATTGACAATTAGGAGAGATTGAAAAATTGACAACTACGATTAAGCGAAATCATATTGAAGTGATCAACGATAATACAATTGAGCGATGAAATTGACTTCAAGATCAAATTGAGTTCATGCTCCCTTTCTCTTGGCCTGCACTCAAATCTTGCAAAGAAACCTACAATCTCATTTTGCTCATTACACCGAGTATCGTCAATTGGCAGTACAAAAGGTTATCACAGTCAAAGACCACCTCAAGTGCTGGTGAAATCCAGCTAGTGAGACTGCGAATCAATTGAACTACCCTTCATACGAGTCATTTTCACTCATATAATAAGAGCAAATCAATATTGAGGAACTTTACTGAGACTCGCTCATGAGTTAAGAAGGTTGTTCAGATAACATCTGAATCGAACTCCGCCATAAAACATGCTCATCGATTGAGATGTTGGAGAAAACCAAGAGTTCTTTTTGAGTGTTCATTTCCACCTAGACAGCACCAAAACCACACCCACCTTCATCGACAATTGTTTATTTGTTAGATGAAGCACATAGAGATTAACAGGGAATCCATAATTCCATGATCATTCTTCCATGATCATTCTGCTCATGTAGCAAACCAAACGTTTGCTACGGGAGCCATTGCATAAAAGTTTAATAAGTTTATTCTAATTTGTAGACATGCTATTCTATTTTAATTGAGCCGTATTGTAAGAATGAGAGGTGAACCTCCAAGTCTATATATCTTCGCTTTTTATCTACAGCATCGTTCCTCATGCTGCCATTTTCGTGCTCATCATTCATTATTCGATTGGTGATCACTGAAGAAGCATCCGATTGGGAAGCATCCGATTAGGAGAATGCATTTATGAACCAAGGATTGAGAAATGCACTCATATTCATCACTTGATGAGTTTTTGTTCAGCCATGGACTCTTCCCTTCGCTCATGCTGCTTCTTAAGTTCACTATTAGGCAAAGTACATTCGTTCAGATCTCTTCCACTTCTTCGCTGTGCAAACTGGTATGCTGCTACCGAGAACGTCGAATGCAAATGGCAAGTAGAATTTGTTCATTACTCTGATCAAAAAAAGCGAGATTGTTCATGAGAAAACGAACATCAACAGACTTCCATCAACAGACTTCCATCAACAGACTTCTAGCATACTAACAAATTCGCTTCGCTCGTTTGTTTGCCATTTGTTCATCCTCCTTCATTTGCGCCACTTGAATCGCTATTCATGAACCTATTTCACATTTACAAATGCGCTTCGCTCTGTTTAGCAATTTGCTGGCTTCGACTCGCAGCACTCAAAGAAGAATGAACATCTTTAACGAACCAGTCCTCATTACTTTGATGGAACAACTTGTGAATGTTGGACCGGAATTTGTTCATAGTCTGAATTTCGCTCATTTGTTTGTTTCGTTCTTCATTCATCCAACAAACTCTCGTTTGTCTAGTCCTACTTTGATCAAACAAATTCGCTTCGCTCATTTGTTTTCACTCTTGAGTCATTTTGCTCTCAATTCTCCGCTAAACTCGCCATTTGTTCACCAACCACATTAGTACATTATCAAACAAATGCGCTTCGCTCATTTGTTTGGCAATTTGCTTGCACTCTTCGAGCTCTTCACACTCACAGCACTCACAGCACTCGCTTCGCTCGTGCTGTTCGTACTGCTCTTGCTGATATATGTAAACCTCCTCGTCCTCAAATACAGCACCCCACTCGCTATCGTCGTCACCGCCACCACCCCCCCAAACCCATCAAAGACCCCCCCCAACCCCACGTCCATTACCGTCTCGACCCACGGCTTACACACCAACCCCCCGATATACACCATCTGCAACGCCGTATTTGCCTTCCCGAGCAAGTTTGGCTCTACGCTAATCGTTGGAAATCGCACCAAGTTGAAGAACTTTGACGCTCTTGGCGGATCAAGCGACTTGTAGCGGTAGTAGAATGCCATGGCACTGAGCATGGCATCACGGCCAATGATGGCGGCCGCAACGTAGCCTGGAATGGCGCTTGTATAGGCCAAACTGAGCGTACATACTCCCATGAGCAACTTGTCGGCGGCGGGATCGAGAATACTGCCAATAACTGACTTCATGTTGAATCTGCGTGCGATGAAGCCATCGACAAAATCAGTGACACACGAGTATGCAAAGAGGCAGAGTGCGGTGTTGGGTTCGTTGGAGACGATGAAGTAGCCGACGATGGGGGCTGCGGCGATACGTGTGAGGGTGAGGATGTTGGGAATGGTAGCAATGTTCCCGCCCGTTAGGGTGGGAACATTTTTGGATGATTCTTTAGCTAAACTTGATTCTTTAGCTGAACTTGATCCTTTATTAGTTGATTCTTTAGAGCTTACTTCATGTACGTTTTGAAAGTCTTGCTTTAGTATTTGACTCCTAGCATTCAAGTCTTGCGAGTCTTTGAGATCGTCCTTCAATTTCTTCTCTTGGTTAAGCTCGTACCTTGGGACATTTGAGTAGTGGGCTAGATTTACCCGGAGGATCGGATATCGTATACATGGGTTGTATCTTGTGAGGATGCGTAAACGAGGGTAGATAATCATGAGCAGACAATTGAGCGCAGCGAAATTGGAGCGGTGAAAATGAGTGGTGAAATTTAGTGAGACAATTGAACGGTGAAAATAAGTGAGACAATTGAAAATTAACATGAGTGAACATTACATCAATTATAACAATTGAGAAAAGTTGTTGTGACATTGTATCGAAATCAACTACAACAATTGAGAAGCCAAGTTGTAAGTGGATTTGTATTGAGATGTGGCAACTCAATTGTTAACCATTGTGAGATCAATGGATGTTGAGATCATTTGAGATCTGAGATCATTAGATCTGAGCAATGAATTTTCAATAACATCTGAAATTGCTTGATCTATGAACTGTATGAGAAAGACTGAACCTTCAAATTTAATATCATTCAGTGTCTAATCAGAAAGGAATTGTACGTGAATTCATCGGTTGTCTGAGTATTCCTATAGATGAAATGACATAGATAATGCACTATATGAAATAGATAACGTGATGATATGGATGATATAGACGATATAAATGGCAGGCTCATCTGGAGGAAAATGCAGCTCATCTGGCTGCGAAAAATTGGCACCCGTTTTACACAAGTTGACAGTAAAAGTAGATCATATTTTTAGAGCCAACTTTGTTAAGTTGATCTCTAGTAGATGAGTAGCTAGTGTTTTCTTTCAATATGTGAAGTAATATTTGAAGTTACCAGGTATATGAAGTTACTAGGTTATGTGAAGTTACTAGGTTATATGAAGTTACTAGGTTATGTGAAGTTACTAGGTTATGTGAAGTTACTAGGTAGTTGTCAATCCATTCTAAAACCATGTAGTTACAAGGTACCTACACATTATTTGATCACAAATAGAATTACATTGATTCTTGCTTAAATACTATAATTCTGGTAGTAACTGAAGTACCTTTGAACTATCACTGAGATCATCATTCAATCATCTGCTTACAAACATTTTGCCACGCTAAAAATTTGTAAGAATGAGTTTTTGAATGCTGAAGATGAATGTTTTCTGATTCTTCAAATTCTCGCTACGCTCGAATGTTGTAGTTTTAAACACTCTCGCTACGCTCGAGTGTTGAATTTAATCTGCCGCGACAATTGACAATTTCGCTGCGCTCAATTGCAATTGTCGCTAAATCGTTTTCGCGAAAATACTTTTCACCATGTCACTCAAACTCCCCCAGGCCCCCAATGCAGGCCTCTTTAAACAAGGCTACCAGTCCCATTCTGCCGAAGACGGCGCTATTTCCCGCAACGTTGCTGCTGTGCGTGAAATCAGCACCATTCTCCTCTCGCTGATGGGCCCCTCTGGCCGCAGTAAGATCATTGTCAACCAACTCGGCAAGATCTTTGTCACCAACGACGCCGCCACCATGCTTGGAGAGCTCGAGATTGTCCACCCCGTGGTCAAGATCCTCATGATGGCCTCAAAGCAGCAGGAATTTGAGATGGGAGACAACACCAACCTCGTGATCATCCTCGCAGGGGAGTTGTTGAACATTGCTGAAAAGTTGCTTGCCCTTGGCTTGAACGTTTCGGACGTTATTCAAGGCTACAATCTTGCTAACAAGTACGTGATGGAGAACATTGAGTCTTTGGTGATTGATCGTGTGACCGACTTTTCAGACGATTTGATCAAGGTCATCAAGCCCGTCATCGCCGCCAAACAGTTTGGGTACGAGGACGTGATCTCGCGCCTTGTGCTCGAGGCCGTCAAGCACATTCTCAACATCAAGAAACCGCAGTCTTTTAACGTGGATAACGTGCGTGTGGTCAAGATCATGGGTGCTAGTTTGGGTGAGTCCCAGGTCGTCAAGGGGATGGTTTTCCCCCGTGAACCCGAGGGATCCGTCAAACAGGTCAAGGAAAAGCTGAAGGTGGTGGTATTCACTACCCCGATCGATATTTCCACTACCGAGACCAAGGGAACCGTTCTCCTCCACAATGCCCAGGAGATGTTGGACTTTACCAAGGGTGAAGAGCAGCAGTTGGACCAGATGTGCAAGGAGATTTCCGACACTGGCGTCAAGGTTGTTGTTGCAGGATCTTCTGTGGGTGAGTTGGCACTCCACTACTTTAACAAGTACGGTATTTTGGTGTTGAAGGTGCCCTCCAAGTTTGATCTCCGTCGTATTTGCCAGGTGTGTGGCGCCACGCCATTGCCACGTCTCGGTGCCCCAATGCCCGATGAGTGCGGGTCGATCGACGTGATTGAGACCAAGGAAATTGGAGGTGATCGTGTGACTGTGTTCAGACAGGAGGAGCTGGTGTCGCGCACAGCCACCATTGTGGTGCGTGGAGCCACGCAAAACAACCTCGATGACGTGGAGCGCGCTATTGATGACGGTGTGAACGCCATCAAGGGATTGATCAAGGACAACAAGTTGTTGCCGGGAGCAGGTGCCGTGGAAACAGAGTTGATCAAGATGGTGACCAAGTACGGTGAAAGTACCCCGGGACTCATGCAGATTGCAATCAAGAACTTTGCAAAGGCATTTGAGATTGTGCCAAAGGTGTTGGCAGAGACCTCGGGAATGGACGCTTCGGAGTTGTTGCCCAAGATCTACGCCTCACACGCGGGAGACGATGGGTTGAAGGTGGGTGTGGATATCGAGAACGATGGGGTGGTTGACGTGACTGAGATTGGCATCTACGACTTGTTGTCGTCAAAGAAGAGCGCATACAACTTGGCAGTGGAGGCTACCAATACTATCTTGTCGATTGACCAGATTATCATGGCAAAGAGAGCGGGTGGGCCACAGGTGCCAAAGCAGCCAAGGCCGGGTAATTGGGATCAGGATGATTGAACACCGAGCGAAGCGAGGTGTTATTAACCTGAACATCGAGCGGAGAAGGTGTTCGTTCTTGCTTAAAGAACATCGAGCGGAGCGAGGTGTTCGTTCTTGCTTATGAACATCTCGCTCCGCTCGATGTTCATTCTTACTATTATAAATAACCGAGAGAGGGAAGATCGAGAAGAGATGGGAAGATCCAGAAGGATGAGAAGATCGAGAAGATATGAGAACATGGAGAAGATATGAGAACATCGACGACCGATGTTGGTTCTGGCTACTCTTATAAATAATCAAGCGAAGAGATGTGTAGAAAGGTAGAATATCGAGCGAAGCGAGATGTTCTTGCTTGAACTATTGTAAATTATCGAGCGGAGCGAGATGTTCGTTGCTAAACTCATTAATTATCGAGCGAAGCGAGATTGTTTATACTCTAGCTGAACATCGAGCAAGGCAAGATATGTAGGACATCAGCGGATGTTCCTGCTTAACTATTATAAACGAGTGAACTGTATATTGAGTAAACTAACTGTACATGCGAATGTTTATTTTCTGTACACTACAGTAAATGAACGCTCTTCATTTTCTGAACACTACTGTATCTTCCGCTTGGTTCTATACAATTGAGCCAAGTTTGTTTGTTCGATCTATGAACAATCCAAGCAGACGTTCATTACTCACTTTTATCTGCAAACAATCTTAATTCTTATGAACATCAGTATGCTCGATATTCATTTCAGGTTCTATTAAAACAATATTGCTTACTAGATTTTATTAATATGATTGGTCTAAATATCAAGCAATGAACAAGCCATGAAAAAGCGATGAACATCAATGGATGAGCTTTTTGCTTCATGTTCATATTTTCTGTAATATACTTATTTCCATGAATATCTCGCTTGCTAGATGTTATGGCTCTATTAAAACAAGATTCATTACCTGGTGATTCAGAACAGTGAGAAGGCCGATGAACATCAAGAAATGAACATCAAGCATATCTCGCTTCGCTCCATCTACTTGATGTTCATTTCCTGGCTCTATTAAAAGATTATTCATTAGGGATTCAGAACAGTGAAGAACATCAAGCAATGAACATCAAGCACATCTCGCTTCGCTCAATGTGCTTGACGTCCTAGCTTGCTGTTCTGTATAAACTCCCTTATCTTTCCCAAATCCTTCCTCCCATCCGTCTCCACCCCCCCACTCACATCCACTCCCACCACATTCCTCACCCTCCCCCCACTCTCCACATTTTCCGGGGTCAACCCCCCCGCTAGTATGTAACTTCCCTCCTGTTTTTCCACTATACTCCAGTCAATCACACGCCCCTCGCCCCCAGCCTCCGAGTCCAACAACGGCATCAATAATCTGCCCATAAAAGACTCCAATTCTTTTGGCATAGACTTCTCTTCGTCTGGCAACACATACCGCAAAATTATGCCGTACTCCCCCAACTGCTCCACGTACTCCACCTTGTTTTCGGACCCGTGCAACTGCACAAAATCAAGCTGCAATTCAGCGGCAATTCTCTTTACTTCATCGATGCTCTGGTTGCGAAATACCCCCACGTAAAACGGGCCGTTTTGAGTTAGGAGTTCGCTCACGTGGGCGTAGTAGTGGGAAGGGGACTCAAAGGTGTGCAGAGCGAGTTCTTTTTGGAGTTCGGCAACTGTCTTGGACTTTTTCAGTGCCCGCACAGAGCGTACTTCTTTAGAAATGGCGAGTGCAGTGGGTGGATCGATGGTGCGGGCACGGCCGGGGACCATGATGGAGCCGAGGAGGTTGGAGCCGGCGTCGATGGCGGTTTGAGCGGCGTCGAGGGTTTTAAGACCGCATATTTTGGTGAGCATTGCACACGGAGCGTAGCAAAGTGTGCGAATGTGAAATTAAAATAGAGCGAGCGCAGTGTGAATTTAGTCAGAATCTAAAGTGCGAATATATTCAGTAAGTGCGAATATGTTCAAAACACCAAGTAAAGTGCATATTCAAAAAACTAAAGAATGCAAATATATAAAGTATCCAAATGAAAAGTATTCAAATGTGTTCAGAAAATGCACACTTCGCTTCGCTCAGTGTGCCTGCGCATTTACAAATCTCTATTAATATATCTAATTATTACTCTCTGTACAGAGTCTTGACTCTATTCTTATCCCTCTATTCATGCATCTATCGTTGCAAGTGTTCAATAAATTCAAACACAGCTAAAGCAAGTTGAACAAGGTGGACCATGTACCTCAATTGTTTGATGGTACTCCTCGCTGTTGCTCAGTATACGCGTTTGATCGTTAGCTTTCTCAAACGGTCCTCAACGGTGGATATGCAAGCTGCTCACTCACAATCGAGCATAGAATGATCCTCACTAATCCTCAACTGTTGACTTATTCAAGCTGCTCAATTGGCCAAAGAGAAATTGTTTGTTCGATTTGAGTTGTTGCTCACAATCTCACTTCGCTCGATTGTTCTTTCGATTTTACTCACAATTTGCTCAGCTTGACTTTGCATGCTCGTCAAAGTATACTCACAATCGCTTCGCTCAATTGTTCGAATTTGTTACTCACAATCCAATTCACTCAGCTGCTCATCGATTCAAGTTACTCACAATTTCGCCTCGCTCGATTGTTCAATTGATGTTCATCAAAGTTGCTCACAATCTCGCTTCGCTCGATTGTTCGAGTATTCGTTGATTTGAGTTACTCACAATCTCGCTCCGCTCGATTGTTCGAAATAAGTTGTGCTCACAATCTCGCTTCGCTCGATTGTTCGCTTTTAATTCTCATGCTTCCCAAACAACCTCCCAAAACTCTTAAAATTCTCATTCAACTTACTCACATGATTCTCCCCATTCATCGCCAACTCCCTCAAATTCTTCTCCAAATTATTCATCTTTGGCAACAAATTCGGCGACTTGGGACTCGCCGCCCTCTCTCTCGGCTCCTCTCGCACGTCGTCCAACGACGCCAACAACAGGTTCAGCTCGCTCAACTCGCTCGAAACCTGCAACTGCTGCCTAAACATGTCGAGGTACGGCTTTGCGTCCCTCACATTCTTTAACGAGAGCACCTTGGCAAAGTTTGCACTCGACTTGTCCCCAATATGCTCAAAGTACAGCTCCACCATCCCCTCCACTGGAGCATTGGCCGTCCTCAATACACTGAGAAGACCCTGGAGCAGCTTGAACTGCCCATTCACGTACTTTTGATAAAGTTTCGACACGTCCGCGTTCTTGTTGGGGTCCGCGTACCGCGGAAACTCAAGTGCAAGCAGCTTCAAGTGGTCGACATCAAACTCAATGGTGTCCAAACACCGCACATCAAGAGGCACCGACCTGAGATTCGAGGCAAATGCAGTCACAAGCATTTCCACAAGTCGGTCGCAGAAACTCCGCACATAACTCTCGCGAATAACCATGGGTAAAATGTACCGGAGATTCTCGCGCACAACCGCATTCTCAACATCAAGCATGTAGGCCGAAACCTGTTTGCGGTCGTTAAGGTTCCAGTTATTGTTGACGAAACGGCGCCATGGAAGTGAAAGATCATTGGAAATCTTGACCAAAAGCAGCGAGATGGCCTGGTTGATGAGACGAAAGTATACGTCTTTGACGGACTCATACAGTGGTAAACGCCCCACATATTGGGGACGAATCACCGTCGCAAACTTGTCACTCAAATCATCAATGTTATTCACAATATAATCACCCGTGTTGAGGAGCATGGTGAGGTACTTGATGGGCTCAATCCCCGTGCCAAGATCCTTATCTGACTGTGGGAGCATGGGCAGGAGTATCCGGTCGTGGTAATCAACTAAAAATTTGACAAAGAGCCTGCTCAAGTCAATGAGGATCTCACCGTTGCTCAAGCGGAGAATTTGCGTGAGAGTTTTCTGGAGAATACGGAAAATCTCAGTACTCGACACCGCAATGTTCGGCACGTTATTCACCTTGATGGTGGTGAACAAATCGTCACCTGTCTTGGGCTCTTGGAACTCAGCAGGAAGCTGGGACCCTGCCAATTCCTGTAACTTTTTAGTCAAAACCCTACTTTGTTCAGTGACCCACGACTGGAGGTACGGCTCAAACACCGACGATATAATCTGTGTAAAGTCCAGGGTCTTAAAGTCTTCATTCATGCGTTTTTCAAACTCTAGCGTCACCTGAAGCCGGTCGAGAGTGGAGGTGGTTGCATTGGGGGCCGGGCGCGAGAGCAACTCGCGAATATCTTGGGAGGTGATCTTGCAAAAAATCTTTGCCAACTCCAAATCTATGCTC
Organism: Kodamaea kakaduensis; assembly: GCA_030558435.1. Classification (NCBI taxonomy): domain Eukaryota; kingdom Fungi; phylum Ascomycota; class Pichiomycetes; order Serinales; family Debaryomycetaceae; genus Kodamaea; species Kodamaea kakaduensis. Next base: position 87,747 of record JAJMSN010000017.1, read on the forward strand.
CATTCGGGTGGGAACATGTGGGTATACTTTGACCTCAAAGTTTTTAGGGTATTGTTCTCGAAATAGAGGTAACGTCTACCCAAATTGTCCAACAGACCGGCTTCGCCGTGTCTGTTAAAGATGCTGGACACGTCTTTTAGCTGCTCATTGTAGAACCAGTTGAGCAACTTGTCTTTTAGTTTGGTGTCGACCATCTCGAGCATCTCGCACCCGTGCCTAAGGTTGTCTGCGGTGGGTGCGTCTGGGGGGGTGCGTCTCGCGACAATGTCGTCAAAGTCGAGGAAAACGTCGTCCACCAATTTGGACTGGGTGGCCTGCACCAATAGATGAAGCTGGTTGATTTCGTTGACGGACTTGTAGGGTTTAAAGTAGTCTAGTAACTCGCGGGTCACGCTGAGCATGCCCTTGAGTTTTTTGTAGTCCTTTTGGGGTGCGGAATTGCAGAGCGTGTTGTAGGCCGTGGTGAGCATCTGGAGGCGCTTGAGGATGTTCATGGAGAGCACCAAATTCTTCTTGTACTGGTCCAAATCCTGGATGTGGGAGGTCAATGAGGCGATGGAGGCGCTGGTTTGCGAAGCGCCCTGTTTGAAGTGGGTGATGTGCTCAATGGTGGAGGTGGTGAGGGAGGCAAGAGACTGGGCCGAGTGCTGGGCACGGTTGTATGCGGCGACATCGCGGGCGATCTGGGAGTCGAGGCTCGCTTTGTATGTGTCGATGTGGGATAGGAGCTGGGGGAGCTCATTCAACGACTCGGGGGAGTTGAATATGTCGTGGAGGGACATAGGAAGAAGTCGCGATTGAAGAAAATGAGATATTACAAGATAAAATAAGATAGACAAGATAGATACAAGATATAAAATAAAATAAGATAGAGACAAGATAAAATAGGATGAAAGATAGATATAAGATAAATGATAGATAGAAGATGAAGAAAGAAGAAGATAGAAGAAGATATAAAACACATACAAGATATAGAATGTAGAGATATAGAGTACATGAAGTAGAGAATGAAAAAGCCTTGAGGAGGTTAATTTTCATAAAAACACTGAGTAAGTGGGTTTTTGTAGAATAAGTAGGATGGGAAATAGAGTAATGAATGTTTTGTAGAATGAGAATTAGTGTGGAAATAAGTTGAGTAGATAAATTTATAGAAATAATGCAAAAAGATGCAAAAATAGAGGATGTACATCGAATAAAAGATTTTGAGTGAAGACTTACGGAGTGATGTTGGGAAGATAGAGGGTAGAAGATGGAATATGGAGATAAGAAGGATATGGAATATGAGGATTGGAAATGATGATATTCGAAAATTAGGGACATGAATTGATTTCAAGTAGAGGGGTAGGGTAGCTGAAGCCGAATAAACCACAACCACACCTTCTCAGAATATAGGACAAAGTGAATCTGAAGACAGTTAAATGACTTGTGGGGTTCTCTGCAAAATGAGTAGAATTAAATTAGCGATTGTACGTGGGGAAGAAAGTAGGGAAGAGATAGAACAAGATTGATAGAAGAGGGAAGAAAAAGATTGATAGAAGAAAGAAGAACAGGGTTGACAGAAGAGGGAAGAACAAGGTTGAATAAGGAAGAAGAAGAAGAAAGAGGAAAGAGGAAGAAGAATCAACAAAATTGAGAAAGTTGCAACTGGAAATTTTCAGACGCACAATGCACTCCACAAATATTGCCTTTTTGAGAACAATGTTAATCTGGAGAGATACATTGGGTCATCAAAAACAAATACAATAGTTGGTATGTGGCAGGCTAAGGGGTTCAGGGACACACCGAGATAGGAAGGAGAAAAAAGAGGGAGGAAGTAGACTAGATTGAAGATAGAGTGAGGGAATGAAGATAGAGTGAAGGAATGAAGATAGAATGAAGGATGAAGATAGAATGAAGGAATGAAGATAGAAGGAAAAATAGATTGAAGATGGAATGAACAAATAGGAAGAAATAGAATGAAGATAGAATAGACAGAATAAATAGAAGGAGGACGAACTTCAACTAGGTACTTTCTACTCTTCAAGTTCTATAAAATTCTGTCCCAAAAAGGATGGGTGCCAAATACGACGACACTAAACCAAATAGGAATGATTTGGCAGACAAAATAGGAAATGCCATTTGGTGCGGGGCCGAAAAAGTTCATGGTGGTGGAAGTTACACAAGTTTTTCCCTTCCCTTTCCCCTAATTCTTCCTAATTCTAATGTTACACTTTTACTCACCTCGTATGTCGTCGTAGTTGGTTTGTGTAAAGGTTTGTAAGTGTGATCTAGTGGTATAGTGGGTATAGTGGATGATAAGGGAATGATGTTGTAGTGATGATGATGGTCCAGTGGTGATGATGATGAGTGATGAGGATGACTGTGGAGGGTCCATGGGATATCTGATAGCTGAAACGCCGTTAATAGGGTTCGAACTTTATTTAGAGTTAAATTACAGACGTTTCAAATCAAGACGACCAAAGCTCGTGAGACACACAAAAAAGGGAGTCATAGGATTAGAAGGAAGTTTAGAAGGAAGTTTATTAGAAGAAGTTTATTAGTAGAAGTTTTTTAGTAGAAGAAGTACTTTAGTATTAATATTAGTAGTAGAAGTTTATTAGTACTATTAGTATTACTATTAGTAGTAGTGGTGAAATAGAAATTAGCAATGGTATTGTAATAGTAATAGCTGGTATTATAGGAAGTATCACCTCAATTGTTTAACTACTGCAGCACTTCGTGCTTACAGTAGTATAATAGTCTTCAAATCAGGTGAAGTACTGCAGCACTTCGTGCTACAGTACTAAAACAGCCAAAAAACTACTCAATTCGTACATGCACACAACATCCTCAACCCTTCAAAGACACCTCCTGAATGACATCCTCTTCAATGAATGGCATCACCCATGTAACTACTATTATGTATCTGCCAACCGCCAACCGCTAGCTGGACACCCCAGGGACTCGGCATTTGGTTTTTTTCCCCACCTCTTCTTTCCCGTTTTGGAAATTCCTTCAACTTCCCTAGACGGAAAACAAATTTTATATAAATATCATAAACTATCATCGTCAGCAACCATGGGTCGCTTCAAGTTTGGCAAGAAAAAGACTGCAGACACTCAGTCCATGACTTCCGATAAGCACAGTATCTATACCTCTCAGTCGGACCGTCGCGACACCATGACTTCCCGCCAGTCCGTTGGGGAAGCACATTACCTCCCTGAATCCCATGGCGGCAGATCCAATTTCGACAGAAACTCCCTGTTTGGCAACAACTTTGAAAAGGACAGAAACGCTCAGTTTGAAAAGACTTCGCAGTTTGACAAGACATCCCACTTTGATAAGACGTCACACTTTGACAAGACATCGCACTTTGACAACTCCCAATCGCATACCTACGGCAAGTATGACGCCGATGAAAAGGTCGACAACACCGCGTTGTCGGCAGTCAGTCCCTGGAAGCGCCACAAGCTCCTCAATTCCCCCTTCCCAAGATACAGACACGCTGCGTGTGCGGTCTCGAGTGAAAAATCAGAGGTTTATCTCATGGGTGGTTTGAAGGAGGGCTCGGTTTTCGGTGACACCTGGAAAATCGTACCTGAAACTAGCCGGGACGGCACCACATACGTTTCCAAGCCAATTGACGTGGCAAACTTGAACAATCCGCCTGCGCGCGTGGGTCATTCTGCAGTTCTTTGTGGTAATGCCTTTATTGTATTTGGAGGTGATACTGTGGATACCGATTTCAATGGGTTCCCCGACAATAACTTTTACTTGTTCAACATCAACAATAACAAGTATACTATCCCCCTGCACATTCTCAATAAACCCACGGGTCGTTACGGTCACACTGTTGCTGTGATTGCACTCAGTAGCAACTCGTCGCGCCTCTACCTCTTTGGAGGTCAGCTTGAAAACGATGTGTTTTCCGACCTCTACTACTTTGAGCTCAACACCTTCAAGAGTGCAAAGGCCAGGTGGGAGGCGGTGGAGCCTGTCAACAACTTTAGTCCTCCTCCGCTCACCAACCACTCGGTTGCAGTGCACAAAACTAAAATGTATGTGTTTGGTGGAGTGTACAACAACGAGCGTGTATCCAACGACTTGTGGTGCTACGACGCCGCAACCAATAAGTGGAGCCAGATTCCTACTTCGGGAGCAGTGCCGCTCCCTGTGAATGAGCACTCGTGCTGTATTGTTGGTGACAGACTCTTTGTGTATGGAGGAAATGACTTTAGCGGTGTGATTTACAACTCGTTGCACGTGCTTGACTTGAAGACGTTTGTGTGGCACAAGTTGGCGGACGGCACGCTCTTTGGACCTGGGCCCAGGTGCGGTCACTCCATGACATACCTCCCCAAGGAGAACAAGATTGTGATTATGGGTGGTGACAAGAATGACTATGTTGTGTCGGATGCCGACAATTTCGAGACATACGAAGAGTATGACGGCAATGAGGTTGGCACAATGCTCTATGAGTTGGATGTCACCATTGTCGATGAGTTTTTCGAAAAGAAGGGCGCCACTGTCCCCATCAGTGCTCCAAAACCCAAGGCCGCACTGGCTGCACTGGCCAAGGCATACGAGCGCCACGCAAGGTCACAGAGTGCTGGAATTGACGAGTTTAGAACACCGTTGGCTAGTCCGGGTAGAAGAAGTAGAAACGCGTCAAGAGATAATGGCTTTGGTGAGGATAGAGAGGAGAGGGAGGAGAGGGAAAGGGAGGAGAGAGAAAGGGAGGAAAGAGAAAGGGAGGAGAGAGAGGAAAGACTTAGAGAGGAAAGACTTAGAGAGGAAAGACTTAGAGAGGAAAGACTTGGAGAAGAGAGGGAGAGGGAAGAGAGACAACAGAGGGAGAAGGAGGAACGTGAAATACAAGACAGGTTTGCGGGTACTTATGACAATGGGTACAATACTGATGAACACGAGGATTCGTTCAAGCAGGATAATTTGAATAATTTGAATAATTTGAATGAACCAGAACCTGTGCCAGTACAAACCAAGTCCTTGTCACCTGCTGAGGGTAACTCTCTTGCTGACCCCAAGGTGAAACTTCTTTTGTCTGAGCTCACCAATGAACTTACCACACTCAAATCCACCACCAAGACGCAAATGCAGAACGCCACCGAGCGCATCAGGCAGCTCGAAGCAGAACTCAAGCAGGCGCACAATGTGCACCAGCAAGACACTGCACGGCTCGAGAAGCAGCTCGCGGATGAATCGAACGGCTACCAAAAACAGCTAGCGGAGCGGGATGCTCTCGTGAGCGAATTGAAGAGTGCCGTTGAGCCCGGGGCGTTGGAGGTTGACAGTTTGCGCAGCAGTGAGGGTGGTATTTCCGAGCTCTCCAAGTACAAGTTGGACAGGTTGGAGCTCAATAACCGTTTGCTTTACTATGAACAAGAGAATGCGCGTCTTTCTGCCAAGATTGCGCACTTTGAGCCCTTTATGAATAACCAGATTGGCGAGTTGGCGCAGTTCCAAAAGATTATTCGCCAGCAGGAGGAGCAGATTGAGCGTTTGAGTGGACAGGTTGTTGACCAGGAGGTTTTGCAGCGCCAAGTCACTGACTGGAAGGCCCGCCACGACAACCTTGCTGTGGAGTATGCCAACTTTAAGGCCATTCACGACGATGTGATTGAGGAGGACGATGGATCCGACACCCGCTCGCTCGCCAGTACTGCTACCGGTACACGCAAGCGCCAGATTTCGTCGCAGTTGGAGGCGTTGGTGAATGCGTGGAATGTCAAGAATAGTGCACCTCTCGAGACGATTGCTTCCAATGGGTCTTCGCAAGACACCGAGCTCGTGGGCAAGTTGCAGAAGCAGGTTGATGAGTTGTTGTTGGTTGGCAAGCAGAACGACGAGCAACTGAGCCTTGAGATTGAGCGTTTGAGGGAGGAGCTCGGTGAAAAGTTGAACAATCTCAAGATGTTTGAGGAGAATTACCGCGATGCACTCCAGCTGGTGAACAATACCAGTAAGGCATTGCGTCTCAATGAGGAGGAGTTGCGTTCGCAAAAGCAAACCATTGAGAAGTTGATTAAGGAGAATAACGAGTTGAACTTGTTTATGAAGGCTTCCAAGCGCCACTCCGCCAGGGGTGTGGGCGGAACGCCTTTGGCTCCTGGGGTTGGCCTGCCCAACTTGCCCCATGCCATTGACGAGGAGGACGAGGAGGTTGACGAGGAGAATGCCATCAATAACGCTCACTTTACGATGAAGATCCAGGACTTGGAGGCTGACTTGTACATTTTGAAACAGGAGAGAGATAGTTTGAAGGAGAGCGTGACGGGCTTGCAGAAGGAGTTGTACTTGGCCAAGAAGGCCGCAGCTGAGTGATACCCGTGTGAAAATTATTATTGGAGGATAGATGCCGGTAATGCCAGTAATTTCTAATGAGTTATGGAAATAATGAAATGTGTAGAGGCATAGGCCAAAATAAAGTATTGATGAGAAGGTGTAGTCAAACAGAGCGAAGATAAACAGAGCGAAGATTCCAACAGAGCGAAGATTCAAACAGAGCGAAGCGATGTTTGAAGGTTGAAAAAGCAGTTAAACAGCAAGTAAAGAGAGACAAGCGATGTTTAGAAAGACTGTTGTGTTATCAATGAGAGGAAAGAGGAAGTTGTGGTGTAGAAAGAACAGCAATTAAACAGAGCAATTAAAAAGCAATCAAAAGAGCAATTGAACAACGCTTCGCTCTGTTTAATTGTTGAAGTGATGAAGTACTTCTACAAAAAGCGAAGTGGTATTTGTTGAAGTTATGATTAGGAAGTATCAGCGAAGTGAGAGCTGTTAATCTAGTAAACAGATGAGCTTGTTTATGCGAAGAGCTGTTGTAAAGTGTCATGAGCATCGCTGCCCTGTTTAATGCTGAAGGACCAATGAGTAATAGACTGAAATATTGAAACTACAGAACAACAGCAATATATGTGCTCACTCTCAATCATGTTGCTTGCTTTGTGAATGGCTGCGAAAAAAGAAAAAACGGTTGCAAATTGATTCAATGGGGGACCCTGTAATAATGCAGAGAGAACTTGAAGGTGGAGAGATTTGGCTGATTTACTGATATCAAGGACACTTGGTGTTTGAAATTGAGGGAGCTTAAGAGTTTCTGGTGGGCTGAGCAAGATTGGGGATACAGGCTAAAAATTGTTCGACTGCACCACCCAATGTCGCTTCTAATATCACTCGGCGTGATTGGGTGGTAGGTGCCCATTGGAGGGAGTTTTTGTAGCAATACACAGAGTTGAAGAAAGAAAATAGCAAATTTCTTCATTCAGCTTTGTCGAACATGTTGATGTCACCTCTCCATAGGGGCAGAATAGCCATGGTGCAGCTTTCACGAGTTGCAAAACGCAATGTCCCACCATAGACAAAGTGGCGATTAGTCACTCGAAGATGCTCATCTTGCACTGATTAATAGCTGAGGCCCGATCGAGTGAAACAATATACCCAAAAGATTGCTAATATTGGTGTACACTCTTGTTTCACGAGGTTTGAGGACTCCGTACAATTTCAAACACAGAGAGTGGAAAGTGAACCTTTCCGACATTTACGATGTGACGACCCATAATTCATAAGTACTGAGGACAAGGAGGTATAGATCGATTTTGGAGACTTCAAAATAGAATAAGTTCAGGGAGATGGACTTGTGAATAGGAATAGATTAGATCTGTAGATAGTCAAAACATTAGGTCAAAAGATTAGATCGATAGGTTCGAGTAGGTCCAATAGGCCAGGTAGATCACAACCTCAGAGTGAAGAAACCCATGGTCTGGTAAATTATCAGCTCCTGAACGTTTCTATTATCCAAATGTTCGACCATGAATGCTTCTACTCTGAAGAATGTACTAATTACGTCATTTTGTGGGGAAGGGGTGTAATAGGAAAATAAGCACCTTCTATCTGGAAAAGAATAAAGAAGACCGATTCATTAATTTTGCACCCAACAAACACCACACTTTGGATCATATATCCTCAACGTTTAAGAAATCCACCACTAGACAGTGTTGGATTACCTACAGTTGATCTTAGTACTAGATAGTTGGTGGTGAGTACTTTCAATAGTCCCATAGAAAATTTCCAATTTGACTAGAGTACCACAATTTAGATAGTACTGAGAATGGTGGAGGCAAAATGAAGTCTACTCATGGCTAAATCGCTCGTCTCAAATTTCGCTTGGTTCAATCACTAATGTTCGCTAAATGTTCGCTCGTCTTCACTAAATTGCGCAAAATTGTTCGCTAAATAGTTCGTCTTCACTCACAATTTCGTCAACTGTGAAAATGTTCACTCGTCTTAACACACAATTTCGATTAGTTCAATTATTATGTTCACTCTTCACTCACAATTTCGCTCCGCTCAATTGTGAACAAATTGTCTGCAGACCGTTACGTAACCTGGCTATCTCAAACCCTATACTCTATCCCCAAGTACCACACCACCTCAAAACCGACACCAGCATGTGCTCAATGTACCCAATTCGTCCATCGATCACGTAGATTTTGTAGATTCGCTTTTACATGTCGTACATTTGCGCGGTTTATTTTGAGGCGACGGTATTTTTATGGTTTGGATGAAGTATTTTCATGTGGTTTCAAGCTTAACCATAAACACGCAAACTGTAAACACGTTTCAGCTGTTATTTTCCAGCCGGTAATTCACCTTATTTTCTTCCCGTTGGAACGTACAAGCACTAATTTCACAGGCATGGACAGGGTCTGGCCCGTCCGTATCCGTCGATTTCTTTACAAACTGATCGATGCGCTTTAGTCGTACGAGGATATTAATAGAAAACAATGTCTATTGTTAGTAGTGTTGGTAGTCATTGGTGGTGAATGTTGGTGAGTGTGAAGTCTCATTGTTAATGTTGGGGATGAATGTACGACGTTGCAACCGATGCTTATGTAAGGTTTCTCAAATGCTTAGTAAGCATGTTATGCAAGTTTAGATTAGGTAAGCATATCCGACCCACGATTCTGTTGCTTCCAGGATGGAAACAAGGATTGTTCATTGGAAGTAATGAGCAATAAGTTGCAGTAAGGTGGCAGTAAGGTGTTAGTAACGAGTAAAGTGGTCAAGAGAATATGTCAAAAGCGGTACTGAAAGATAGTATTATTGATAGAGATAGTATTATCGAGTACAACCGAATCAACAAGAGCAATCAACGCTTCGCTCTTGTCGATACTCTCATTCAACTAGCTGATACTACTTGAACAATTTGCTTCGCGAATTGTTCTGGTTCCTTTACATCTTACCTTTACAGTTTAGATACTGTGGACTACAGTTTAGATTCTGGTTACAGTTTAGATTCTGGTTACAGTTTAGATTCTGGTTACAGTTTAAATGTGTGGACTACAGTTTAGATTCTGTGTTACAGTTTACATTCTGTGGTTACAGTTTAGATACTGTGGACTTTTTTTAAGTGACTATGTCTACCCACCTTCCTCGGCGCCTAACTGCGTTGACGGTATCGGTTCTCGTTGCATTGGCTGCCGGCACGCCCTATCTCTACGGAGTATTTTCCCCCCAGCTTGTCAAACGGGTTGGATTGACTGCGCTGGACTCGGCGTCCATCTCCATGGCAAGCAACATTGGGTCAGGATTTGGTGGTCTCCCAGCCGGTTTGGTGATTGACCATTTTGGACCCGCAAATGCGATTTTGACTGGTTCACTTTGCATCTGCGCCGGGTACTTGAGTCTCAACCGCATCTACGTGCACAAGATTGAGAGTTTACCGTTGATTTGCATCTCGATGGTATTTGTTGGTTTTGGGTCGATTCTCAGCTTTTTCTCCACTTTGAAAGCAGCACAGTCCAACTTCCCCAAACACAAGGGAACTGCCAGTGCCTTCCCCGTGAGTGCGTACGGACTTTCTGCCACTATCTTTTCGGCGGTGGCTGCGGTGGCATACGCTGACGATACCGCTGGATTGTTGCTTTTCTTGTCGTTGTTCAATGGGTCGGTCATTTTCTTGGGCTCTTTCTTTGTCAACATCCACTTGGACCACGATGATGGTTATGAGAGGTTGGAATATGGGGCGACACTGGAAAGAGAAAGTCTGGAAGTTAGCAACGTTGAAGGCCAAAGTGAGGGTCTGAGTTCTGAACCTTCTAAGTTGCCGACTACCACTGAGATCCTTCCTGTCTCAACATCTCCCCTCAAGACTGTAAAAGATAGACTCACGAACAAAACGTTCTTGACACACTATGTCATTGTGGCTTTGATCAGTGGAGTGTGCCAAATGTACATCTACTCTGTGGGATTTATTGTGATTGCACAATATAACTATAGAGGTGGCAAGGGCGACAAAGAAAAGAGAAGTCCTGAGATTTCGGGAGACGCAGCAGCTCTACAGGCATTACAAGTATCGTTGATTTCCTTGGGCTCCTTTTCAGGACGGTTTGTGTCTGGGTTCATGAGTGACTTTGTGCACAAGAAATTGCGTGTCTCCAGACTCTGGATTGTTGCCGTGGGCTCGTTGGTGCTTGCGGTCGGCCAGTACATTTCGATGGTGAACAACAGTGCGCACTTGATTAGTGTGGCGTCTGTGATCATTGGGGGTTGCTACGGCTTGGTGTTTGGGACGTACCCACCGATTATTGCGGATACGTTTGGCACACGGACGTTTTCGACGTCGTGGGGGTTGATTTGCTCGGGACCGTTGATTGTGTTGTACACTTTGAACAAGTACTTTGGGGTGATTTACGACAGGAATACGGATAGCGAGACGGGGATTTGTTATAAGGGGAACTTGTGTTATGAGCAGACGTTTGAGGTGAGTTTTGTGTTGTGTTTTGTGATTGTGGGGGTGACGATGGGGTTGGTGGGGTGGCAGAGAAGAGCGAACAGAGCAAACAGTTGAACAAACGGTTGAGCGAAGCGAAACTGTTTGCAACTGTTTGCCTGTTCGCACTGATCAAGAAAACATTGAGCGAATGGTTGAGCAAACAGTTGAGCGTCAATACAAGAACAATCTCGCTTCCCTCGACTGTTGAAAGAAAGTAGTATTGTTGAACGAACAGTTTCTCTTCACTACTGCCAACCCATCTGTAAAACAGACAATAACAGTCTCGCTTCGCTCGACTGTTATCTAGAATCAACATTCTGTACTATAATTTACTATCCTATAGGAATAAATACGCGACTATCTACGGTCCAGTCTACCTCTTACTCATTAGGGCATTGAGCATCTCGCGTTGCTCGATGCTCATTTTCATTAACTCCGCTAATTTTCCTCAATGGTTGTCCTTGATAGTTGATCTTCACTCCATACTGACAAATTAGTGAGTGAAAAACCACTTCGATAGGGAGTCGAGTGAAGGAAGAAATCGGTATGCGAATCATCGAGAACGAACCATCGAGTGAAGAAGAACTATCTCGATATTTGAATCAAGCTAACCAATAATCGAGAACCAATCATCGAGTGAGAAGAATTCTCGCAAATCATCGAACCATCATCGATACGAACCATCTCGTTAAGAGCTACCTCGATATCCGCATCACAAATGATCGAGAAGGAATACCTCGCTTCGCTCGATATTCCTCTCGATCTTCCTCTCGATCATTGCTCAAACCTTCACAAGAATCTTCCTCCCCACCAACGTATACCTCCCCGCGGTCCAAAACACCGAACCCGCAATCGACAAAACCCCCACCAAAACCACAAACATATCACAATCATGCTTCGAACCCCCCCCAATGACCACACTCGCTATCGGTACCCCAAAAAGGTTACCGAGACTGAGAAACGCATTGAGCATTCCGTAGTTTGTGCCCATATCGTTCACCGGGGTCACTTGGGACAAACATGCCGGCAACAAACTGAGAATAGATCCCGAGGCGTACCCTCCCAAGCCCGAGAACACGTACAATGCAGTGAGGGAGCTTCCGAACGGGAGCCAGATGACAAATATCACAATGTTGAACAAAATCAACATGCCGATATTGACATTAAACCGTCCCCAAAAGTCCGAGATGTAGCCAGGGACCCATCTGCCCAAGATTCCTGTTCCGTTCCAAACAGTCAATAAAAGATAGGATGTACTTTCGCTGATTCCCTGGGAAATGGCGTATGTAGCGTAGTAGGTCAACAACATGACGAGGGACAACTCTGCAAAGAATCCTCCCAAGATAATGAACACATACTTGGGCTGGCTCAAGATCTGGAACCCGCTTCTTTTGAGCTTATCACTGGTACGTTTCCAAATAGTTTCATCAGTCTGCTGAGGAGCAGGCTTTGGCTTGAGGAAACGGCCTTTGACGAGACACGAGGCAATGATCATACACCCAAGACAAATGAATGCAAAGATGCGAATGGCCCATACAAAGCCGTATTTGGCGTAGAGATGACGGAGCAACACTGGGAATACAAGACCTCCAATGGAGCCTCCACTGGTTGCAATACCGGTACAATTACCGCGTTTTTTGAGGAACCAGTGGCTGATGACACTGATACAGGGTGCCATTCCAAGGCCGTTACCCAATCCCAAGCTGATGAAACTAAGGACAAAGTGCCACACAGTGACGGACGATGCAGCGCCCATTAACCCCATAAAGATGAAGGCGGTTGAGGTCAACATGAGGCCGAGGGGGCCGTGGCGATCAAAGATGTTGCCTGTGAACAAACTCAACAAATACGACAAACAAAGGTAAATGGAAAAGATCCACGAAACGTTCTCGGGTTTGACATGCTTTAACTGGTGAGTAGAAACATACACCTGGATAGCACCAATGGAGTTGATGACACCTAAATTGACAATACACCCAAAAAATGAGCCGAGGACAACGAGATAGGCACGCCAACCTCCATCGGGGTAGTTGCGATGGTCCTCGTCGTCTTCGGAAAACAGATCGGTGACAGAGTTGGTTTCTGTGGGTTCGATGGGACTGAAGTTTTCAACGTCATTTTCGTTGGAAACGGGGTCCTCGTCGTGCTTGCGGTGGTTCAAGACGGGGAGCTCGATCGACGGCATTGTAATTGAAAACGGAATTACAATCCCGCAAGATAAGATAAGAAAAAGTGAGATAATATGGAGATTGTTAAGTAAAGAAAAACAGGCAAATAGAGGTTAAAAAGAGGAAAAGAAAAAAGGGAGATAGATGGAGGAGATGTACGAGATGCAAGAGATGTAAGATGGGAAAGAGAAAGAGGGAAGATTAGTAGAGTGAAGAAGATCAGAGGGACTTTAGATTTGGTATGTGGGACAAAGTTTTGTGCAGGTTTAAACTTTACCCCAGTTTTATTGGCGGGCAGAGTCTTGGCAGCCAATCGAGCAAGCCAATCGAGCGAAGCGAGATTGGCTGTACTTATTAGGCCTCGATAAGATGTTATAGACTACTTATATCTATTTTTTACATTGAAGTTCACTCAACATTCTCTATCTTAAGTTAGCCGTTCATCACTCAAATGTCTCATTTCTTATTTACAGTCATCCTTACTATTTGCTATTTACTCCAAGAGCTAAAAGTGCTCATTACTATTTACTCAAGTGCGAGCGATTTTTGATTGGATGTCCAATCCTTTGCCTGTTAATTTTGCTTTGTTCGGTTGGCTCGTAATTTTACTTTGCTTGATCTCATTGCCTATCCAATTGAGCGAAGCGAATTGGATAGTGCTTCACTCAAGTGGATAGTGCTTCACTCAAGTGGATTTCGCTTCACTCAATTGGTCGCTTCACTCAATTGGTCGCTTCACTCAATTGGTCGCTTTATTCAATTGGAAAAGAATCGCTCACTCGATTGAACTTGAAAATGAACAATACTGCTTGCTCATCCAATTGAGCGAAGCGACATTGGATGAAATCGCCCACTAGATTGAACATGATTGAAAACGAACAATACTCCTTCTAGCTCATCCAATTTCGCTTCGCTCAATTGGATAAGAGAAGCAGTATTGTTCTTAATCCACCACATAAACACTCTCCAAATCAATCTCCTCCACCAAATTCCTCTGCCTCTGCACCTTCGTCAACATCCCGTGAAAGTAACTATAACTCTTTTCCGCATCCCTGATCTCCTCCTCCAACTTCTTCTTCTCACTGGCCCTCTTGTCGATCGATGTCTGGAAGTTGTTCATCACCTGGCGACTCGGGTAGTTCAACACACGCGCACACTCCTTGGATATTCTCGTAGCGTTAACATGTGCATAGTCCATCTTGTGTATTTGGCGTGTCAACTTCTTGGCTTGGTTGCGTGGAAAAGCATTCGGTATATCGCTAACCAAGTAGTAAATTCCAATACCTGCCACCACCACAGAAATCGGAATCACAACCGTCTTCACAGTCGACGTGCTCACCCAGTCAGATAAACTCACGGCCTTGCGTATAAGTGCACCAGTAGTGATCCACTTCCCGCTCGAGTAAATCGTCAGGAGCGTGAGCTGCGACGTGAACTGCTCCTTCACAGTCATACTCGAAGAAGTAAGCGACGACGGCGACGGAAAACTCGTGAGAATTTGCGCAGGATTATAGTAGTCGAGGTGCTGTCTAGTAGAAGAAACCAAGTCTTTTGGCAATCCCACCCAGAGGAAGAAAGACTCGAAATTAGGGTCGAAAAAGTCAGAGAACTCGATCGTGTTGTCAATCTTTTTAATGAGATTATCACGTTTACGCGTAAACATGAGATCAGATTGGAACACCGTATCCAGAAGGAACTCTTCTCCAAGGTGCAGTTTCCCAAACCGGATAATCTCATTCACCTTTTCAATGGTTGTGTTTTTCGCAGCATACTCGTTCTGGACAACCACATCGGTCACCCGCTCCATCATGGTTTGCTGGGTCTTTTTAGCGTACTCGTACAACGAAGTCAACCCATTGTACACAATCATTTGTGAACCTCCCAATTGCTGAAGAGTACTGATGATGTCATTCTTGGTCTTGTTGTAGACGGCAGTAGAGGTCTTGTCAATCAAACTGGTGATCTCGTCGCTAATCTTGACACTGGCACTGGTGATCTCATCGTACTTGGGCAGCACATTGGACTTTAATTCCAGTAACTTTTCTGCCTTTTCCTCAGCATATATCTTTTCGTTAATCACAGAAAGCGTATCCATGTCTTTTAAGAGGTTCATGAGGTAGTTCTTAGCAGGCAAGAGCTTGGAGATGGCACGTTTTTCAAGAACAAACTTACGCAATGAGGCTTCAAGGTGGTCAAAGTCGGGGTCTCTTCTGTCATCGTCATCGTCATCTCCGTCCCCTCCATCATCACCTCCCCCCTCCACCCCCCCCACATCATTCGAACTAACAAAATGCACAAAATCATTCGAGTTCTTGTAGGTATCTGGCGACAACGTCTTTATCTGATCAAGAATACGGGTCTTACACCTCTCTTTATTTTTGATGCTGTCAAACTTGTTCAGCACAATGAACACATAGCGCTTTTCCGAGTTTGCAGTGGTGATGAACTCCTTGGCCGAAAGAGTAAAGTGGTTCTCCGAGTTCACCACAAATATCACAAGGTCAATCTCCTCTTGTCTCGAGAACACCTGGGTGGTTTGGAACGAGTCCATATTCAATCCAGGAGCATCAATCAACTTGATATCAATCACTCCATTATGTAAAAGACTCTCGTCATGTGGCCGGTTATCCAACACATACACCTTGAGCAAGCTGTATTCGTCACATTCATAAACCAAATCTTCGAGTGCCTCGAGCAGGTGGACCAGGTACGTGGACTCATCGGTCTGGTTATACACCTTTCCAATAGGAACTGCGTGCACTTCCTCACGACTCCCATTTTCTCTAGAAGCATCGATAACCTCACAAAATACCGAAGTACAAGGTTGCTGGTCCTCGGGGAGAATCTTTCTGCGCAAAAGCGAGTTGCAAAAGGTGGATTTACCGGCATTCAAGTCACCAGTGACAAATACCTTGGACGAGGTATCGTCCACACGGTCCTTCAAATGCTCGAGGTACTTGACCTGCTGAGCAAACTTCTTGCTCAAGAGATTAGCAATGGACTTTTTATCGAGATTCTCCATCAAGTTACCGTCAGAGTGGTCGATTTTGAGGTTCAACTTGAGAACACTGAATTCGGGCAACTGCAACTCTTCTTTTTCAAGGGACTTTTCCAACTGGGTGGTGGTGGCCTTGTTACGGACAAGGGCAAGGTGAGCACGGCCCGAGTTTAGCACTGAGTTGGACTCGATTTCCGTGGGGTAAAACACTGGTCTGGCCTCGTTTTCGGCTGTGAGTTCACGGAGAAGCTGTGAGGCTTGGTTGATGGCGCGGTCGAGCGAAAGCCGGCTCTGGTTATAGTGTAGTTGCTGGGCCGAGGCATTTAGAGCAGATTGGGCGCCGGGTTTTCGGAAACCGCTGATCTTGGAAGAGGTGCCTTCAGAGCCGCCCACGAGGGTGGTGGAGTCATCGAGGGTGCCTGAATTGGAGTCGTAGTTTACGAATGCCTGGGGGTTGTTGGCGAGGAGTTCCGAGGCGGTGATGAGGGTGGCCGCGTCGTCAAAGTCGGAGTCGGGTTCTTTAGACATTGCCACAATACTTCAAAAATCTCATTTCGCAGAAATGAGATTTATGAAGTATTAACAGAGTAGAGATATAGACAAAACAGAGTAGAGATAGAGTAAGTATAGAAGAGATAGAAATAGATAGAAGAGATAGAAGTAGATAGAAGTAGATATACAAGATATAGAGGAAGAAGTGAGGAACTTGTAAAGCATATTAGAATGATGTCTTGGGTGGGTCACGTGGGCATACTTGCTAGATCATGTGACGAGACATGACATAATGAGAATAACAGTCGAAGCGAAATTGTTGAATAGTAGAGGGTGATTGTTGGATAGTTAGAGAGAGTATAAGAAAGACTAGAATTGATAAAAAGTAAAAAGTAGTGAAGAATAGGGATAAGTAACCTCGTGGGAGATGATGGAGATGATCAGCAGATGCATCAGGCAATGGCATACAAAGAAAAAGTTGAATGACTTACTCTTTCTAATTATGTGCTACTTGAATATGACTGTCTCTTAGTTACTATATCTACTTGTACTCATATTTGTACTTGTGTACTTGTACATATGTACTTGTGTGCTTATGTACTTATGTACCCTATATACTCTATGTAATCTATCTGTTCTATGTGCTCTATCTACTCTATCTACTCTATCTACTCTATTTACTCTATCTACTCCATTTACTCTATCAATAGCTATCTACTCTCAAACAATCTCGCTACGCTCGATTGCAAATTCGCTCGATTGCAAATTCGCTCGATTGCAAATTCACTCGATTGTTCATTTTCACTGTTCCCAATTAGGAAAGATTTGATATCAACTGCGTACGATTGACCTCGGAAATCTCCGACCCCAGATTTCTCTAGAGTGTGATTTGGTTGCACTGTATATGTGTATGTCGATATGGATTAATATGGATGTGATCTATACATGGATCTATATATGTATTTATGTATATATACATATACATATCTATCTGTCTGTATTCGTTATCGTATATATGTCCCAAATCATCTCTTTTCCTTGACAATTTCGCTACGCTCAATTGTGAAGTCAATTGTGAAATGCCCCTCAAAACCTTCGACACCTCCAAACTCCCCAAAAACCTCTTTGCCGAGTCGCTCACCCCCGAGGCCTTTGCTCCCTACGGCGGTGTCATCAGCGTAGATGACCAGCTCAAAAAAATCAATGTTTCCAATGCCAACTACGGAACTGCCATCAAGCTCCATAAAGTGGCCCCAGTCGAGAACCACTACGCCCTGGCCCCCAGCGGTAAACCTGCCACCACCAACTTGAATGTGTTCCGGTGTTCGGCCCCACGTCGTCTCATTACCAACCTCGGCATGTACAGAACGTACCAGTCCAAGGTGCTCGAAAGACACCCATACAGCACCCAGGCCTTCATCCCAATGGGGCAGGATCTTCACAAGGCGAGCTACATTGTGATTGTGGCCAAAACAGACGAGTCCACGCCAGAAAGACTCCCGGATCCAAAGACTGTCAGGGCCTTTTTGTGTAGGGGAAACCAGCTGATTACGTACGGGGCGGGAACTTGGCACGCCCCAATGGTGGTGGTGGACGAGAATGTGCCGCACATTGATTTTGCGGTGTTGATCAATGAGAATGGGGTGGAAGAGGAGGATTGCCAGGAGTGTTATTTTGAGCCGGGGTTTACGATAAAGTATGAGAATCCGGGGGGGTATAGGCTGGCTAGGGGAGTGAAGTTATAGACAAACATCTCGCTTGCGAGATGTTTGGATATAAACCAATCATTACTTACAATCGAGCGGAGCGAGATTGTGAGTGATGATACCAAGATAGGCAATCGGTGATCGAAGATTTATGGTATCAGTGGAATATGTAAGTATGATTGAACAATCGCTCATGATCGAGCGGAGCGAGATTGTGAGTCAATTATGGATAGATTGTGAGTCAATTATGAGTAGATTGTGGAACCCAAAGTGAACTTCCTCGTTGTCGCACACTGTCAACTACATCTCCTCAAAATGCACATACCAAATACAGTACCTGTACTATTCAAAAATGCTGTAAAAGAGGATACTGACTAAACAAACTGTAGATATAGGCTTTTTGGGTCTAGGAGTGATATCTAAATATTTCACGCGTAAATCTCATACCCGCTTACCCCTACCCAAAAGTACCTTCCAGTTCGTTTTATAATTATTTTAAGAGATGGGTGTGTTGGTGTGGGTCGTATTAAAGATACTAAGAGGTATGAGTGCATGGAGATTCTTCGTGATGGAGTACTGTCACTCTTTGTTTGGCCTACTGGTATGAAATTTACGCTGGCTGCAAAAAGAACAATAAGGGACATGAGGTAAAATTTAGAGTGTAAAGTTGGATCAAATAATGAAGATGAAAGGAGCCGTTGAGGGCCACCACGATATTATGAAAATTTTGAATGAGTAGCCGTAAATGGGAAGTATAATTTGAACAACTTCACGATTCTCATTCGACTTTCTCACCAAGGTATTGGACGTTGACCAAGTGTAAGTAAGTCATATTATTAGTATGAACTTTATGTAGTGTATGTACATATGTTTTATGTCACTGCCAGTGATTCTCAAATTGAGTGTAATTATGTAAGAGCCAGAGTCTACATTGAAGATAGTCTACATTGAAGGTTTATATCAGGGTTCAGATCGTCCTTTCCTATCTATTAAGCTCATATTGTGGGTATTGTACGACTCGATGACCATTAGCGAAGTAACGAATGGCTACCTTGGAATGTCATCAGCCACTAATTACAATCACTAGTTCATATAGCCTCATGAATGTAGCGATTAGTGAATTATCCGTTGTTTCTGATGAGAGAAAATCTGAATCATCTTGTATAGCTTGATGGAGAAGCAAATCCTGTAAACCATTTAGTTGTATAAGTTTACTTGTTCATCTAGTGAATCATCTAATTGTTCATAACCTGGGTGAGCGAAGTCTAGTGAATCATATAGTTGTATAGCCCAGATGGTAAGAAGAATCCAGTAAACCATATAGTTGTATAGGATTAATTGTTCACCTAGTGAACCATCTAATTGTACATAACCTGGATGAGCGAGAGTCTAGTGAATCATCTAGTTGTAGCCTAGATTCGAATCATTTATCTAGTGAATCATATGCTGTAAAGCCTAGATTCGCTTCGTTCATATAGTGAATGGTTTGGTAGCTTAAATAGCCTAGGGCTGCTTTATTCGTCTAGAATTGTTGTATAGCCTGGATGGCGCACTAGATGAGTGAAGCGAATCTAGTTAGCTCATCTAGTTAGCTCATCCAGTTAGCTCATCCAGTTCGCTCATCTGGGGAATCACCTAGTGAATCACCTAGTTTATATAGTCATGTGACCACTAGATGAGCGAAGCGAATAGTGTAGGGAATCACCTAGTTTATATAGACAGATGGCCACTAGATTCGCTGCGCTCAACTAGTGTAGCGAATCACCTAGTTTATATAGACAGATGACCACTAGATGGCGCCTAGATTCGCTGCGCTCATCTAGGTGCCATCTAGTAGTCATATGTCTATATAAAATCAATCACCTCCAGTATTACTTTCCTCGTATACTCCTCCCTCTCCTCAGGCTCCATATCCCCCACATTCTCCTTTGCCAACCTCAACTTTTCCACCACCATATCAAAGTTCCTCACATCTCCATCGTCCACCTCGAGTAATCCCCTCGTCATCTCGCTCATTTTCCGCTCCTTACTCTGTACGAAACCATCTGGGTCGTTTTTTGTCACATTCAACCATTCGTGGGACTCCATCACCTCGATGATTCGGTCTTTTCCAATCTTTTCTCGGTACTCATTGGTTCCGGATTCGTTGAATCGTATGTACTCGTAGCCGTTCAGTATGGAGATGTCTTCGACGGCCTCACTTCTGGAACTAGTAGAGTCACTAGTGGAGCGATTAGCTCCACTAGTAGCGTGACTAGTTGATGGAAGATCTGCAGTTCCAGCATCAGTTGATGGAAGATCACTAGATGGAAGATCTCCATTAGTTTCAGACAGAAAACCTTTCCCCACATCAACTACACACATAAAAGCCTCGTCTGAATCTCCCCTTACAAGATCACGCATGTTGCAACTTCCTATAAAGTTTTCCAAGTCCTCTTCACTCATGCTTTCGTCAACACAAAGTATCACACCATCGATGACTTCTCGAAGTTCTTCACATTTTGGAGAGGAGAATTCCTGGAGCCATGTAGAAAAGGAGGGGGTTTCGTCGTCTTCTAACTCTTTATCTAAGCTGAGGTTTTTGAGGGCAGAGGTGGTCGACTCAACCACCACTTCATCTACCAAGAGTTTTAGGTCCATGGAGTAGTATTTTGTGGAGATGGTGAGGTTTCTGATCAGGCCTTCT
Source organism: Kodamaea kakaduensis (assembly GCA_030558435.1). Classification (NCBI taxonomy): domain Eukaryota; kingdom Fungi; phylum Ascomycota; class Pichiomycetes; order Serinales; family Debaryomycetaceae; genus Kodamaea; species Kodamaea kakaduensis. The sequence goes on from JAJMSN010000017.1 coordinate 108,571, forward strand.
GTGTGGCCATTGTAGTGGTTTGTGATGAAGTCGGCGACTGGGTTGGGGGGGCCGAGGATGAGGATGTAGTTGGGGAGGGACATGCTACGCGAGCGAGCTAATCGAGCGAACTAATCGAGCGGAGCGAGATTAGTAGCGAGATTGGTGAGCAGAAAGATCAGTAGTAGCGAGATTAGTGAGCCGAAATATTTGATCAATATCAGATCAATATGCTCAAGCCAATAATCGAAAGTATGCAACACAGCTAAAGCAGTTGAAGTAGGCAAATCAATGAAATAGTAAAGTAGGCAGATAAACCAAGTGGTAAAGTAGGCAGATCAGCCAACTAGTAAAGTATTGCAAATCAACCAAGTAACCAAGTGTAAGCAGATCAACCCAAGTCGTAAGTATGCAAATCAACCAAGTAGTCGTAAGTATGCAAATCAACCAAGTAGTCAAGTATAGGCACTATCCAGTAGTCAAGTATAGGCAAGATTAAGCAACCCAAAGAATTCAGCAGTCGAATATTGTTGAGATATTCGAATTATTCAGTAAGATATTTGAGTCTAACGAACTTCAAATTTATGCGGAGTGATTTGATCTGATCAATTTTTCAGTACACAAGTGAATTGTTTCTTCATGTTGGTGATTTTTCTGATAAGATGTTACTTTCGATACTCCATATTGTCATTGAGGGTGTTTAATTCTTATTATTTCTGAGATTCCTCGGTAATTGTCATTATTTGTGGATATCTCTCGCTATTTCTGGGTACGTCTCACTAACTCTCGGTATTTTTCATTTTTCTCGCTAACGCTGTCGCTAATTTTACTGAATGGAAGTGTCAATGTGAGTACAGAGGAGGTACAAAGAAGACAATTGAACGAAGTTACATTATTTGACAGCTTTTTGAAGTAGTCAATCACTAACAATTGAGCGCTTCGCTCAATTGTTTAATTGCTCTAATTCGAATTATCTGTTAATTGCTCACAATCTTGCTTCGCTCGCTTCGCTCGATTATTCGCATATTCGAACAAACAATTTCGCTACGCTCAATTGTTTGATTCGTGTTATGACCTCCAACGGAACAAAAAACGGCAGCGCCAAGCCCGACTCCCACATTCTCCAGCTCGAGAACCTCCTTCTACGAGACGAGGACATCTTCCAGACCTCCCTCAATTCCGAAGACTACCTCGAGAGTCTCGCGCCAATCATCAAAGATGCCATCAAGCTCAACGGGCTCGCGGATCTCATTACCAAGCTCAACTCCATTGTAAAAAACAAGGATGAGGAGCTCCTTGAGCTCCTGGTGAGTTCTACCGACGAAATCAACCAGTGCATCGACAAGATCGACAAGATTCACGGCGAGGCCGAAGAAGTCAACCGCAGTCTCGCGCTGGTGAGCGAGGCCCTCAATCTGCTGGTACTGACGCTAGTTAAGAAGAAGAAGATGCTCATCAAATCCAAAGAGACCCTGACCAAAATCAACGAGACTAACATTGTGTTGAATCTCTGTGTCCAAGTCCTCGAAATCACCAACAAGATCCATGATCTCATCAAACAGAAAAAGTACTTTAACGCGCTTAAGTTGATAGATGAGCTCATCAATATTCATGTTCCAAAGGTGGAAAACTTTCTGTTTGCAATCAAAATTTACGAGCTGATTCCACACCTTACCCAGACCATCAAGGACGATTGTTTTTCGCACCTCCACAATTGGATCGGGCTGAATACAGAACTGAGACTCACCGACTTGTCGAATCGTCTCTATACAAATCTCTACGAACTCCAGGATAACTGGAACCGTTTGCGCAAGGGCAACAGTACGTTACTTCCACATAAACTCAATTCGCCGGTGGAGGTGTCGCTACGGGACCCGTCGCTCAATCTCGATTTGTTTGCGGATGGGAAAATCGATATGACGGTGGTGTACGATGCGATCTTGGTGTACTCCACGTTGAACGAGGCGGAGGCGCTCGCACAATTGTATCATAAAGAGTGGATTGCCAAGTACAACAAGGTGGTGAAACCAATCACACTGGCTGCCGACACGCTGGTGCTGAAGGAGTGTCTTTTCGCCAACTTGAGTGAATTGGGCGACTATCTTCAGAAAATGAGCGCGTTTTTCATTCTCGACAAACAGGCGAATCTCGCTACCAAGTTCCAGCTCAGAACCGATCTGAATCTGAACGATTTGTGGGACTCGTACGTGACAAAGTTGAAACCCGCCCTCTTGACGTTTTTACGTACAATGGACTTTAGACGGACCGAGGATTTGGCGGACTTTAAGAATATCATCGGGGACTTTCTACAGATTATGGAGATTTACGGGTTTGATATTCTCGAGATGTACGAGGTTTTGGTGGTGGTGTTCCGGGACTACTTTGCTCCACTACTCATTGAAGGATTCAGGTCCAACTTTGTCATTTCTATTCAGAGTGACCACTATATGCCGTTGGTGGTGGACCAACAGGACGAGTACCAGAGTATTGTACAATTGTGCTGGTACCCCCCCGAACTGTACTTTGCCCCCCCAAAGGATGCTCGCGACATGCCCATAGCGTTCCCGTTCAGTGAGGATTACGTGCACTACTGTTTTGGGATCCGTCAGCTCTTGGACGATGTGCTCAAGTTCACCGACCAGCACTATGGGTACGAGGTTAACGATCTCAACAACATTATATTGCACGAGGTGTTTGAGCGTGTGTTGAGCGAGGAGAAGGGTGTGGGTATTGGTGCTGATATCCACGACTTTATCTCCAAGAATGCCAGCAACAAGGAGGTTATCTCCCAGAGTTATACCAACCTCGAGTACTACTTGTACTCGCTCTACGAGATCGGAAAGATGATCAACAGGCGGTTGCGGTTGCACACGGGTATTGGAGTGCACAACAAGACGGAAAATGTGGAGGACGGGTTCACGTTGCGGGCTGTCGACAACTTTGGCAAGTTGCGTAAGTTTAGTGAGAGCACTATATTTTCGATGGTGGATGGAAAGATCCGCGAGTTGCTCGAGTTTGTGGAGTACGACGACTGGTTGCCCAAGGAAAAGAGTCCCGAGGCCAACTTTTCCATCAAGGATTTCTCGATGTTTTTGGAGAATTTGTTCACGTCCATTTTTTCGAATCTTCCCTCGTCGATCCGGACATTGGGGTTGTTTCGTACGTATGATTTCGTGAGCGAGTACTTCTTGAATATTCTCAAAGATGTTGAGGTGTACAACCGCACGGCCATCGAGAACTTTGACTTGGATATCCAGTACATCGAGGAGCTGATGCGCAACTTGTACCTGACGCACCAGCTGTCGAGCACCGAGTTTGGGGGGAATGTTGCGCTTGAGTCGACGTTCACGGAGTTGCGCCAGTGTATTGACTTGCTCAAGTTGGACCTGTACGAGGACTTTACCAAGAACCCCACGTACAGAATGCGCAACTTTGATAGAATACGTTATGAGGACGGACTCAAGTTGATTTCCAAGATGCAGGGGTACCAGAACGACGAGGAGATTTTAGGTGTGCCGGGGTTGACGACACCGAGGGGGTTGACGCCGAGGGGACAGACACCAAAGGGGTTGTCGAGGGGAGCATCGCCAGCGATGAGTGTGGATGATGATGCGCAGAGCATTTCGAGTACGACGGCGCAGAAGTTTGCAAAGTTTAGTAGTAGGTTTAAGAAGAACCTAGAGTAACAATCGAGCGAAGCGAGATTGTTACGGACAGTTGAACACAATCGGGCGAAGCCGATTGTGTGATTAAATAGTGGAGAATACGAGCATAATCGAGCGAAGTGAGATCGTGAGGAGAATCGAGAATTGAACACAATTGGGCGAAGCCCGATTGTGTGAATAAAAACGGTGGAGGTTAATTACGAGCAAAATCGAGCGCAGCGAGATTGTGTGAGAATAAAATCGAGAGTGACAATAAAATCGACCATGATCGACAATCGAGCACAATCTGGCGAAGCCAGATTGTGTGAATAAATCGAGATTGGGCAAAATCGAGCAAAATCGAGCACATCGACATTCGATTCGCTCGATTGTGTGATAATAAATGAGTGAGAACGGTTGACAAATCGAGAGTGAACATAAATCAAGAGTGGAGAACGATTGCACATAAAATTGGAGAAGTTTGAAAATCGATTGCGATTGGAGAAAATTGAATAATCGAGTGAGAACAAGCCAGAGTCATAGATTATCGACTCTGAGCAGAATGGAATAAGAAATGATAGTGATATGAGGATAGTGTAGAGTAGATCAGAAATGGAGGTGAGCGAGTGAGTTACAACAAGAAGAGGGAACATGAACAAAATGAGAGAAATGTATGCAATCTAAGCAAAGAAAGGAAGATCTTATGATTTGGTGTTTGCAGATTATTACACTAATATATAGAGGACGACCTGAGCCAGTCCCAGTTTTCTGTTTATTAGTTCTCATATTGTTACGAAGCACAGTTATGAACATTACGGAGTGCATACAAGACTCTAGACACTCAACAAACCACTGAAAAGGCAGATCAAGATCTAAGGCTAAGGGAACAAATAATCTAAATAAAAGAAGGGAACAAATAATCCCCAAGTGACGGAGTATTGGAGACTTTTCAGTTCTGTTTCTAACGGATCAACTGTTACACTCGTATCTTTTATTCTCTTACCCACTCTCCTTCTCACCTGCTCGCTCATCTCATCTACATCAATTGGTCGTTCAGCAGACTAGTGAATCGAGAGAAATGCTCTATGCTTTACCTATGCTCCAATAAATATGTACAGATATTCACTTCGCTCATATGCACCCACAATTCTCTCTATTGAGATCCACTCATCATCTGTTCTTTCGTGGGTTTCTTTTCAACCTTCCATATTCACTGTTGATACGAAGCAAACGTGCTAAACTCTAGATGTAAAGCGAAAACAGGCGGTCTTGGCAATACGCATCTGTAAATTGTGCATTCACCTACCGTACTGATTAACCTGACTCAATTGTTCATCTCTCAATTGTTCATCTCAGCCAATTTTACTCACATTTGCGAATTTTTCACCTTCACTTTCAGTTGTCTATCACAATTAGAAAGCGAATTGTGATCGTCTGTTGTTCATGTCTTCAATAATATTAGGCAAGCAAAATTGTTTGCTTCATTCATCTTTGTTCATTTGTTCATCACTGTCATCTCAATTGAGCGAATACTTCGCTCAATTATTAAAATTTGTCCATCACTGTTCAATCACAATTTCGCTACGCTCAATTGTTCGACCTCCACTGATCTCTTCAATTACTCACAATTTCGCTACGCTCAATTGTTCGAATTCAGTCTTCTCACTCACAATCGAGCGTAGCGAGATTGTGAGCTCGATTGCTCACCAAAACTTATACCACCTCTTCCTCCTCACTTTCTCCGCCTTCTCATCCACCAACTCCTGAATCCTCCTACTCAACTCAGCATCCTTCTCCTCCAACACCTTCCTACGCTCTTTAAGCATGAGCGAGTACCACACCGCATGCATCCCCAAACAAGTCGACGACGCTATCAACAATGTATGGAAGATGGCGCTGCCAAACTGCCCTATTCGAGGTTTCGCGGTTTTGGGCTGTGGAAATGGCATGACAGATTCAAATAAGATTCAATTTGAAGATCAAATTGAGATTGAGAATTTGAGATTGAGAAGTTTTTCAACCGCTGAATCACGCGCTGAACTTACAATTAGTCGATCGATACGAGTGATACGGAAAGGTTTACTTCTACTACTACTAGTTTTACCTACTATTAGTTATACCTACTACTAGCTCTACCTACTAGTTCCATCTACTAGTTCCATCTACTAGTTTCATCTACTTCTACTAGTTAGTTAACTACTACCACTAGTGATCTTCCACTAATAGTTCTACCTACTAATAGTTGTACCACTACTAGTGATTTCAACTACTACTAGTTGTACTTCCACTACTACCAGTGATCCTCCACTACTAGTGATACTACCACTAATCTACTAGATACTTCTACCACTACTACTAGTGATTCTTCTACAACTCTACTACTTCCACTAATCTACTATGAACCGTTCCCCCATCTTTAAACGGTTCATTCAGACCAAACCACTTAGACAAGCTTTCAAAACAAACAGTACCGAGTTTGAAAAGCTTCGCCAGGCGAAAATCAAGGAACAGATCGAGGCAAGACGTCTTTACCGTAACAGAACTGCCGGGTACTATGCTGCGTCTGTGTGTGTTGGGTTCCTTGCACTTTCCTTCACTGCCGTCCCCATGTACCGTGCCTTTTGTCAGCGTACTGGATTTGGCGGTATTCCCATCACTGATTCCACGCAGTTTACGCCCGACAAGTTAATTCCCGTGGACACCAACAAGCGTATCAGGATCCAGTTCACGTGCCAGAGCAGTGGGGTGTTGCCGTGGAAGTTCAAGCCGTTGCAGAGGGAGGTGTATGTTGTTCCTGGCGAGACTGCCTTGGCGTTTTACCGTGCCAAGAATGTGTCCAAGGAGGACATTATTGGGATGGCAACGTACCTGGTGACACCTGACCATGTTGCGCCGTACTTTAACAAGATCCAGTGCTTTTGCTTTGAGGAGCAGCGGTTGGCTGCGGGGGAAGAGGTGGACATGCCGGTGTTCTTCTTTATTGATCCTGAGTTTGCAAAGGATCCGGCAATGAGGAATATTGATGATGTGGTGTTGCATTATTCGTTTTTTAAGGCGAATTATTCGGCGAGTGAGTTGGCGGCGTATAGTACAATGGTGCCGGAGTCCGAACAATCGAGCGAAGCGAGATTGTGAGGAGATTGTGAGGAGAGTATGTCACCGAACAATCTCACGAAGTGAGATTGTGAGGATAAGTCAATGGAGTAATTTCATTCGACGAACGATCTCGCGAAGCGAGATTGTGAGGAGATGGAGGAGCAAGAGAGTATGTCATTCGATTGAACAATCTCGCTTCCGAGATTGTTCAATTGTTCAATTGTGGGTGGATCAAATGAAATCTCTACATTTGACCATGACATCAATGAGGAGATTTCAAATCGATCATAACATAGCAATCGTTAACAATTAGTGAACAATCGACTAATCTATCTCGCTACTCTCGATTGCGAGGATATTGTAAGGAGATGCCAACAGAAGTCGGGGGCAACTGAAAAGTCTATTGTCTACCACACTCGATTGCGGAGATTTGGGAGGAGATGCCAATAGACGCAATGTCAAGGAACTATCTACTGAACAATCGGCTGTGAGGCTATTTGGGAGGATGCAAGCGACGATCTCAACTGTTGATAATCTAGCGATCGAGATCGAGCGAGATATGCGATCCATCGATCGGGTCAGGATTGGGAAAGGGTGAATGAAGGAACAATCGAGTGATCGAGTTGCAGCAATTGAATCAAAGATAAAAGTGGACAGCAGTTTGGAGGGAAGTGAAACAGAGTTAGATTTGACTAATGTGGAAAGATATGGAGCGAAGAGAGTGGGTGATATCGCTTTCTAATGTGAGTTGATGAGGTGGTTTGAGCATTAAGGACAGTCTATACGGGAGGAACTGAAGGACTGAAGGACTGAATGACTGAAGGACTGAAGAACTGAAGGGCTGAAGAACTGAGAACTGAGAACTGAGAACTGAAGAACTGAGAACTGAGAACTGAAGAACGGAAGGATAAGGAACACTGTGACTGGAGTACATTCTGAAGAAACTATCATGTTTACTCCGCATAGATTCGCCTCACACTCACGTCATGTAAATAGAAATACATAATACCAGCACAATCTTCAATCTGGGGTACAGGCTATGCAAACCGAAACACAATCGCAGAATATCGGTAATTGATGACCACAAGTTTTTCTGCACCGTTGACGTGAAATTAACACAGAAAATAAAGTGGAGGTGAGTGGAGTAGTAGATTAGAGTAGAGTGGAGTAGAGTAGAGTATGGTAGAGTGGAGTGGAGTGGAGTAGAGTATGGTAGAGTGGAGTGGAGTAGAGTAGAGTGGAGTAGAGTAGAATGTAGAAGAGAATAGTGGAGAATTGTGGAGAATAGAGTAAAGTGTGAATAATAGAGTACAGTGTAGACAAGACAAAATAGACTACACAATTACACTCTAATGGCGGTGAATTTACGCGCACAGGTTTCACGCCATAATTCCAAGACATTGGCAGCAATCCTTCCTGATCACAAAGTAGGCAATGTAAGAAGAGACGAAGTAGGAAGAGGAAGTAAGTAGAGAAAGTGGGAAGGAGGAAAAGTGGGAGGAGGGAAAAGTGTGAAAAGTGAGTGTGAAAAGTGAGTGTGAAAAGTGAAAAGTGAGGTGTGAAAAGTGAAAATTGTGAAAAGTGAACAGTGAAAAGTGAACAGTGAAAAGTAAAAGTGTCAAGTGAGGTAGAAGAACCAATAAGGTAGCAATGAATAATGAAAAAATAAGGCAGGAGAAATTGAGGAATCTAGTTCAATTGAAAAATGTACTGATACTAGCAACATTTCAGTCCTGTTTCTTTCTGTTTCATTTAATTGTTCTATTGCTATCCCTTGAAAATGATCCGAGTCGGAGCGAGCCATATCAAGATCATTTTGCTCAGTTCCCAACAAGACTTGACCACCTACCTAAAGGGACTTTTCCGAGCAATGTCAATGTCATTTGTGACGGCCAGGGGATTTCTTGGTACTGCAATGCATTATCTAGAACATCAAGTTTATCCAAATCGTGGTACAAAGACCTGAGCTACTACCAAATGAGCGAAGCGAATTTGGTGGTTGCTTTGGTACATGGTAGGTAAGTTAGTAGTGGTTGAGATAGTAGAGAGAATAGAGAAGTAGAGAATAGAGAAGTAGAGAATAGAGGTAGAGAGAATAGAGGTAGAGAGAATAGAGTAGGGAAACTGAACGAGATGAGCACAAACTCTAACCATACACTAAAAGGGAAAAATAACACTAAATAACACTAAATAACAAAGTCCCAAAAGGGATGTGCCGTAAATTTAAAACTCTCAAAGCCGATCCCTGGGATGGAAAGTCTTGGAATGTAAGAGGTCAAGATCGTGGAGCTGTTTTTGGCACGATTTTGGCACGATTTCTGGGTTTTTTGAAGGGTTGAGGGTTTTTCAGCCACTGATGGATTTGATAATTGCATAAACGCCTCATTTGGAAGCTTTGACTTTTATTAGTCAGGCAGGGAACATTTGCCTTGTCCTCGCAACCATCCCCTTCAGGCTACAAACCAGGAAGGTATGATAAGGGAAGGTGAGGAAGGGAGGTAGGTGTGGTAAGGTGAATGTGAAAGATGGAAAGGAAGATAGGTGTGGTGAGGTGAAAGATTGTAAGGGAGGTAGGTGGAAGGCAGGTGGTGTGCAATGCGGTAGTTTAATTTAGGTGACATTAAATCCTAGTCTTTTTTCTCATTGCATAAACGGATGGTATAGAGGAGTAGAATGTAGAATAGAATAGAGTATATATAATGGAATATAATATAATAGAATAGAACAGAATAGATAGAATAGAAAGAATAGATAGAATAGAGTAGATAGAATAGATAGAACATCAGTCGCTTCGCTCCTGATGTTGTTCTATTCCGCTTTTATTGGGCACGGCGCTCATTGGCTCGAGCCGGGTCGGTTGGGCGCCTAAACTCAACCACAAAGTTCCTTAAATTGCTTTTGCCTGACATAATACAACTAATTTGGCTACTTGGTTGCATTGATTACTGATGGCTGTCTGATGGCTGTCTGACTGGCTGTCTGACTGGCTGTTTACTTGGCTGTTTAGTTGACTGCTTACTTGGCTGATTACTTGGCTGTCAGAGTTTGCTGTTAAGTTGCTTGGCTGACTGACTGTGAATACGGTTGGGTACTCCTGCTATCTGATCATCTCACCCCGTCTTACTAATATAACACAAATGGATCCAAATGGAAAAAAATTGTACAACAAAACTGTAGAAAAATTGTAGAAAATTTCAGTAGTGCGTTTTCATACCCAATTTTACACTTTTGTGGCCTTTTGACCGGAACTCTGCGTAACTGCGTAGTGACGGCCTCTATTCCGGGATCTGATAAATTTTTGCTGCAAAAAAAAGAAAAGCGCTCTTCCCATGGCCTTGTATATAAACAGAGGCTCCCCCTATGTAGAGGGTATCTGCAATGGTTCAGCTCAGTTCTCTTCTTCCCTTGATGGCTGCCGCCAACCTCGCTGCGGCGGGGGGCCAGTTCCTCTACCACAAGGACGCCTTCGCAGTGCAAGTGTGCTCCTCCTTGATCCTCAAGAAGGCTGCCTTCTACAACTCCACCACCGAAAAGAAGGGCTACTGTAAAACCTCGAATCAGCCCGCCCTTGGATCCATGGCATACTGTATCTCCAAGCTCCCATGGGACAATGCTGTCCAGAACCTTTTGGATGCTTGTAAAAAGTCCAAGTTGACTGAGGACGACTACACTGCCGCGCTCGAAAATGCCACCCACTATTTCAACAACTACACTAATGACCCCAACTACAATGCTAAAAAGTACTATCCCAGACCTATCAAGATTGGACAAAAGGCCATTGATGGTGGCTGGCACTCCGCTATTGGTAGATTCATGAACTACAACAGGGCCACTTGGTACGGTATTGCCCTCGTGTGCTACTGGTTCCTTGTGATTTTCATGTCTGGCTTCATCAACTTTTTGTACTTTGTTGCACCTGGTACCATCAAGCTGTTGAAGGGAGGCGTTGTGAACGCTTACAGAAGGTACATCTCGTTACCTGCCTTGTTTAGCCGTTCCCACGCTCACCACCGCCAGTTTTTCCGCGTGGTGCAGTTGCTTTTCCCCACACGTTTGGAGCTGATTTTGGTCTTCATCTTCTTTGTGTTGTGCCTCTGTTTCTCCGCATTCAACTATGCTCACGACAGCCCTAACCTTTACTGGCCAAAGAGCGAGAGTGCCGAGATTGGTAGAAAGATTGGTGACAGAACCGGTGTCATGGTGATGTACATCATCCCACAGCAGATCTTGTTTGCTGGTAGAAACAACTTTTTGTTGTGGTTGTCCGGATGGTCGTACTCCAGATTTATTGTTATTCACAAGTGGCTCTCGCGCTTTGCCTTCTTGCTTGTGATGGTGCACGCCGTGGGTCTCACTTACAACGGTAAGGGTATCGGCAAGTACGATGCCAGAAACGAGGAGCCATTTGTTCGTTGGGGTTTTGTTGCCTTGATTGCTGCTGCCGTCATTATGATGCAGAGTATCATGGTGTTGAGAAGAAAGGCGTACGAGATTTTCTTGTTGATCCACATCATCATGGCAGTTTTCTGGATTGCCGGTGGTTGGATCCACGTTGCTGATGCCGCCATGGAGGAGCCATACTATGCTGCCACTGCCTGTTGGTGTTTCGACAGGGCTGTGAGAATTGCCCGTATGGCCTTCTTTGGTGTTCGCAAGGCCGAGGTCACCTTGGTGTCCAACGAGACCTTGAGGGTTGTTGTGCCCAGACCAGCTTTCTGGAAGCCCTTCCCCAATGCCTACGCCTACATCACCTTCTTCAGACCCACCTGTTTCTGGCAATCGCACCCATTCACCATTGTCGACGGTGTTGAGAGCGACAAGTCCATTTCGTTCTACGTCAAGGTCAAGGGTGGTATGACCCACGGATTGTACCAGTACTTGGCCAAGCAGCCTGGTCAGAAGGCCACCATCAAGTGTTCTGTTGAGGGACCATACGGTAACCGTTCGCTGATTGACAGATTCGAGAATGTGCTTCTTCTTGCTGGTGGTAACGGTATCCCAGGTTTGTTCTACACTGCCATGGACATGGTTAAGCGTGGTGTGCAAAAGGAGTCGCTCAAGCTCGTTTGGGTTATTCGTCACTACAGATCCCTCGAGTGGTTCCACCACGAGTTGGACAAGTTGAGAGACTCTAGCTGCCAGGTGGTGGTGTATGTTACCCAGCCAACTGTGGGTATCACCGAGCCAATTGTTCTTGGAGCTTTAGAATCTTCTTCTGAGGAGGAGGAAATTGAGGAGGAGCAGGAAAAGAAGAGCGACAACCAGGAGTCGTCTGACTACATCAAGATCTTGAGAAAGAGACTTCCGTTTGTGGACTTTAGAGAGGGCAGACCAGACATGTCTGTGGTTGTGAGAGAGGAGATTGAGGCTGCGACCGGGCCTTTGGGTATCATGTCGTGTGCCCACGGTTCCATGACGGACGATATCAGAAAGACAGTGGGGGAGAACTTGGGTAAGAGTGCCCACAGAGTGGAGTTGTACGAGGAGATGCAGAATTACTAGTTCATATTAATAGATACACAGTGGACAACACACCGAGCGAAGCGAGGTGTGGATAATAAATGGATTTCATCAAATAACACTGAGCGACACACTGAGCGAAGCAAGACACACTGAGCGAAGCGAAATGTGGATAAATAATTGTAATGGATTTATAAGCATTGTAAGCAATCATTTCCATATTTCATTGACAAGTAAGCAGAGTCTGATCATTTTCACTTGAATGATGAATTCTGGATCCTTTGATGGTTTGTAGACACTATTCTCTTCATTGAGTTATGAGAAATGATCTTCATTAGATGCTAGAAAGTTCGCTCTTTATTCATGTTCACACAACTCGCTTCGCTCGTTGCTCGTTATGTGAATAAGTAAATGCACACTGCCAAAAGCACGAAAAACGGCCAAAACGGCCTCAGCTTTTTTTGCTTGAACTTTCGTGCACCACTTCTCTTCAAGGTGGTGTGGTCTGAGCTCGAAATTCGCGGAACAGAACGAGCCTTGCGGTTGCCTACGTGAAATGCGGTTGCCTCACTCATACTGACAAATTGGAAATGCAGCGTATTAATATGATTCAGTTATAGCAGATACATGCTATGGGTGCAAAAACATGTTAAGATGAATGAAGGAAGGAATAATGAATATGAATAATGAATGAGGAATAATGAATATGAATAATGAATGAGGAATAATGAATATGAATAATGAATGAACAAACCTAATATCATGAGTTGAGTAAGAAAAGAAAGGTTGTCTATTGGGTCACGTGATTGGAAAGCATACAATGCCAAGTACCAATTAACAATCAGCAATTGCTAAAAAATAGACAACTAACTTTATACTCTATACTTAATATACAGTACTGATTCTTCAGATACTATACAGTACTACTAGATGCAGGGGTGTAGTTTGAATACTTTGTAGAATTGGAATACTATTGAGGATACTTGAGAATACATTGAGGATACTTGAGAATACATTGAGAATACTTGAGAATACATTGTACTACATTGAGAATGCTGAACTTTAACGAACAAACTCTTCGCTCTTTTGTTCGTTTGTTTAATTCGGAGAATCCATCGCATCTCCTTTTGGTCGTCTCCATCGCATACCAATTTTGTGTAAAAAGAGCACAATACAGGCCTTTGTACCCAGATGCGAGATGAGGTGATTCTGTTATAGGAACAATAGGCTCGGTTGTAACATTCGTTGCCGTTGCGCTTCTTAAGCCACGGGATCACGCAATGGTATATGCACGCCTGTCCGAGGCCTTATCAATTCAATCTCGCGAGGCTTATGATTGCAGGTGCCAAAAGTGGCCAGTGGACCCTCGGAAGTCGATGCACTCGTCGACTTCGTCGACTTCCGACTTGCGATGTCTCGAAGATTTCTCCGGCCGGAAAAAAGTTTAAAAAGAAAACAAAGCCATGGCCAGTAACAGAGCTGCAAAAAAAACGCAAAAGTAAACGCAAAAGTGTAATTGAGATAGCGAGGACGAAGGCAGCAATGGAAGTACGTGGACGCCCATGTTACCTGGACATTGAGTTTGGGTTGGAAATGCAAAGTAAGAGAAATTGGCACATGGCTATTGGGTGGGCGGTGATGCTGATTAGGTCGTTGATAATTGGTTGTTGATAATTGGTTGTTGATAAGTGCAAGGGTGGTAAGGGTTGGAATGATCGGAAGTAGGAAATCGGAGGAAGTGATCGAAAGATCAAAATGATAGAGAATTGACAGGGACAAATCAGATCTTTTCCATGAACGGCTTTGATTATCTTTTCGATCATCCTCTTATGGGCAAAAGACCCGATTTGGAAAAAAAAGAAAAAGTGCACTTCCTCCTAATTTGTAAGCATATTTTTGGGTATTTTACAAGAAAAGCCTTTATGGCCAAGTTGGTAAGGCACCTCACTAGTAATGAGGAGATCGTCAGTTCGAATCTGGCTGAAGGCATTTTTTTTCGAGTCTACACTCTCGCTTCGCTCGATTGTACACGAGATATAGGTTGTCAGGAGAAAGCGAGGCTGTTGCTGTGCTCGTCTAATTTTTGCCCCAATGAGTGAATACGTTGTTGGAGTACTCGGATACTAGAAGTGAGTACTCGTTATTACTGATGAATATTTGTGAGCACCGGTGAATACCTGTGAGTGAATGTCATTGACAATAATTGTGAATATTGGATGGGAGGGGCTGGGAAACCGGTAAGTGAGTAATACGTGTAGATACTCGTGAATCTCGTGAATACTTATGAAATAATACTCGTGAATACTCTGAATCTAATAATAGTCGTGAATACTCGTGAGTCAATCTAGTGAATCTCGTAAATTACTAACTTTCGTGAACGTTGGGCGAAGCGAAACTGTTCACTCAAATATTCGCTCAAATGTTCACTCAACGTTCATTCGGACTCTTGGCGATCCACTTGACACTTTTGACGTCTTGGCCAGCAATCTGCACAATGATCAAAAGTTCCCAATTGGTGCAAAAAAAGTTCATTGGCGCAATTACAAGTCCCCAATTGGTCCATCAGCCCAAGCCTTGTAAGTAACTTTTAGGTACATGAACGTTGAATTACGCCCAGTCCGCTGTTCTTCTATTTACTTCCTTTTATACTCTACTTATTCTACCTCTACTTATCCCAACTATCTCTACTTACTCTATCTCCACCTACTATCTACCAACTATCTCTACTATCTCTACTATCTCTACTATCTCTACTATCTCTACTATCTCTACTATCTCTACTATCTCTACTATCTCTACTATCTCTACTATCTCTACTATCTCTATCTCTACTATTTCCACCATTCACTTGCTCTACCCACCTCAACACACTTTCTTTTACTATAGACGATATCTGAAATTTGATGTTCATAACACTTCTAAAATTAGCACAATATCCGCAGCTCCCATGTCCATTATTCATAGTCATTTATCATATACATTTTTCATTCTACGCCTCCATCCTTCCATAATCACTTTTCATGTCCATCCTTCCATTATACTTATCCATCCTCCATCCTCCACTCTCTTAATCTTATCCTCTTACACTGTTACTCCAACATTCCGCACCCAAAAACGCGACCCCATTTTTATTTCTTTTTACCGTTGATCTCAAGGGATAGGGGAAGTAGTAGATAGTAGGTGGTAGATTCTTGATATTAGATAGGAATTAGGTAGTAGATAGGTAGTAGATAGGTAGTAGATAGGTAGTAGATAGTATACATGTAGATACAGATCTATAGATTCAATAGAAGCACTATTTACTACACACTACATACTATTTACCATTACTACATACTACATACTATTTATTGATCATTACTCTATTTCTCATTACTCTATTATCTCTATTTATTTCTATTCATCTTATTTATCTCAATTTATCTCTGTTCATCTCTGTTTATCTCTGTTTATACTTTGAATACTCTCAATTACTCTATTTACTCACTAGTGCTCACAATTTCGCTACGCTCAATTGTTCGCTCAATTGCGGACCTTTGTGAAATGTTTGCAAATTAAACCAGATCGCGTATCACGTTATTGTCTCAGGCGGCCCATTTTTGTGGCTTAGACACGATCGAGTAGGCAACACATGTCATGTCAAGAGCTCGAAGGCATCGCGCCGAGTATTGTGGAGACAGTCTATCGCGTCTATACCTTATTTTTGAGCCTATTTGTGTGTAGTTCAATGGATGTGTGTAGTTTAATGGATGTGTGTAGATATGTCTAGATATATGTTTATCTACATCCATCTACATCTATATACATCTATCTATATCTATCTATATCTATGTATATTCTATCTCTATCTATCTATATCTATCTATCTATGTATGTTTCTAGGTCTATGTTTCTGTTCAGTCTCTATCTATTTCTATCATTTCTATTTCTCTATTTCTGTCCTATCTTTTCTCTTGTTTACGCAAATTTTCGGATTACTGTGATCTGGGATGTTGATGCCCACGCAAACACGATCGTTTCTCTTGGAGGCCCGCTCAGACTCCAGTCTGTCGAGTCTGTCCAGTCTGCGTTCACGGTGCCATGGAAAGGACGATTCTGGCGAGTGCCAGATGCCCGTGACCTCGGACGCGCTCACAATTACCCTCGCTGTTGTTATACCCATCGTTGTGATTGTTGCAGTCTTGGGGTTCTTCCTCTACAAGTCCTATCTCCGCGACCGCAAGGAGCAGATGGAGCACGACCCCGACTTTGACGAAAACGGCGAGGCCACCGCGCTCCCCGACCTCCCCAAGAACCACTTTGAAAACCCCTTCCACAACCGCAATTCCGTGCGCTACCCCGAGGGTGTCGACTACAAGAGCTCGAGTCAGGTCAATATGTCCCACGCCAACATGAGCGAGCCCCGTTTGGACCATATAGTGTTGCCATACCAGCACCAGATGGGCTCCAAGGCCTCGTTGGACGACTATGCCAAATACTTGGGCGAGTCCCAGGGCTACAAAACGTCGCTGAACAGTGTTCGTGCCATGAGTTTCGTCGAGCCCGCGCACCCCAGACCCTCGAGTCCCCAGAAATCCAGTCTTCGTAACGAGACGTCCAAGTCGTACATGAATGTCATACAACGTACTTCGTCAGACCTCGAGTCGGACGACGATTACCGCAAAAAGGCGTCGCCTTTTGACGATTCAACAAATACTGCCCTGATGGAGGAAAAGAAGGTACCGTCGTCGACTTCTAGTGGTACTTCGGGCACCAAGGGTGACGATTTGGCTCTCGAGAGTCCTGAAAGTGATTATGGGACGGGGAAGTCGTTTGGTAAGTTGGAACAGACGTACTACACGGCCCACCGCCCGACTGAAAACTATGTGCGTAATGCGTCTGAAATGCCCAACCCACGGTTCGATGACTCGGACGAGGTGGAGGGAGACTTTAACTTTTCCCACGATGAGGATTCCAAGCCGAACTCTCGAATCAATCTTTTGGGCGATGAGCCAGATGACGCACCGAGAAACCTTTTGAATAAGCCGCCACAGAGCCCGAGAATCAATCTCTTGAATGAAAGTGGAGACGAGGACGAGCCGGAGTTGGCTGGCATGTCGGAGGAACAAAAGGAACAGTTGAAGAGAATGAAGTCGGTGTACAAAGTGTACTTTGATGATAAGGAGAAGGATTTTGTGCCGGATGCCCTGCAACCGTTGCCAAAGATGGATGCTTATGAGAGTTATGGTCAGAGTTATGGTCAGAATGCATATGATGCTGGATATGATCAGGCTCATGGGTACGAGTACGACGACGGCTATGGACTTGCAGATAATCCGTATGTTGAAAACTATGCTGATGCTAGCCATGCCAACTCTAACTATGCTGATTCCAACTATGCCAACTTTTCTGATCCCAAGAGAATGACGACTGCATCGTCTGTGTATGCGGAGAGTTCGGCGCCCGACAAGCCGAAATTCAGGCCCGAGTTGCCGCCGTTGCAGTCGTTGCCAAATGCCTCGGATATCCGCCACTCGACTCTCCAAACCTACACGGATTTCCAGCCCAAGGTCAAGGTGACGTCGCCCACACAAAAGGTGCCGTTTGACCCAATGACCGGATGGGGGAACACGGGGGCGCAGCTGCCTGCACAGTCGACGTTTTCTGTGACCCTGCCGAACCCGGGGAGTGCGAATCCTTCGGCAACGCAGCTCTCAAGGTCGTCGGTGGTGATGATTAATCCAGTGGGGGAGTTTACGAAACTGAGAAAGTTCAAACCTGCGGGGAGCCCGGCGGTGGCTAACCCGAACTTTGGAGAGCTGATGACGAAGGGTGAGAATGATTTGATTCCGGGGAATAGAAAGAGTGATGTGAGGAGGATGATGAATTCGAACTTTTAACACATTGAGCATCACACTTCACACACACATCGAACACCACATCGAGCACAACATCGAGCGCAGCTCGATGTGTGTGAGTTGTGTGTGTGAGAATGTGTGTGCGAGAATGTGTTTTAGGAGAAGGATGAGCATCAGCACAAGCACTGCGATGTGAGAATGGAGATGTGTGTGAGAATGTGTGTGTTAGTACGAGAAATTATTTGAACAAGAATGACATACATTGAGCACACATCGAGCGCAGCGTGTGTGAGAATATGTTAGTACGAGGAATTACTGAGAATAAGTATCAGATACTTTGAGCGCAGTGATGTGAATAAGGAAGGACGACAGCATCGAGCACAGCGATGTGAATGAGGAAGAATGAACATCGAGCGCAGTGATGTGGACGGATGACATCATCGAGCACTTCATCTCGCACAGTGATGAGGAGGGATGAGAAGCACTTACATCTCGCTACGCTCGATGTACGCTTGATGTGGATTGATTTGATAAAAGTTAGGGCGCATGGCACGGCATCTCGCTGCCGTGCTGCCAGGCTATTGTGCAATAGTAAAGAAATAGGATTGATGGCACGCGGTGCACTTTCGACCATTCCCGAGGAGCTCTGGAGAATGGGAATGAAATTGGTTCATTTCTGGGTTGATTTCGGGTGTATTTTATATACAATAAATAAGTAAGATAGAAACAGATGAGGCTAGATGAGCGAAGCGAATCTAGGCTCGTCTGTGTAGGAAAGTTGATGAGCGAAGCGAATCTAGTTCTGAGTGAAGCGAATTAAGACTACATGAGCAAGCGAATCTAGTTCTGAGTGAAGTGAATTTACTACTACTTGACTACTATTTGAGCGAAGCGAATCCAGTTCATCTGATGGTACGTCGGCTAGATGAGCTGATGAGCAAGCAAATTAACTACTACATGAGCAAGTGAATCTAGTTCATTTGATAGGTTGACTAGATGAGCTGACAATGCGAATTAAGACTACATGAGCAAGCGAATACACTACACGAGGAACTGATGAGCGAAGCGTTCTATCGTCTAGTGGGTTGAACTAGATGATCTAGTACTTAATTCGCTTTGCTCATCTGCACTCATTTGGGGTAGGTTGACTAGATGAGCTGATGAGCGAAGTGAATAACGAGATGAGCAAAGTGAATTACTAAATGAGTACGGTGAATTAATCACTAGATAGCGAAGCGAATCTAGTGCTCATCTGGTGGTAGTTGAGCTAGATGACGAACTGATGAGCGGAGCACCATCTAGTGGGAGTTGAACTAGATGAGTGACGTAAGTTCGAGTGAATTAAACTATAAGAGCACCTTAATCGATCTAGGCAGGCTTCACTAGATTACCGAGTGATCTAAAACTAGGTAACATGAGCGAACATCTATGATACTCTTATTATAGGAGCCGAATGCTCACAAGTTTTTAATGAGAAAGCCATTATAACGAAGCGACATTGTGCACTCTGCCTACTTCATAATTTCTTCAATTACAGACAGCTATAATTTGCAGAATACTAATGGCTGCGAAAAGCAGGACAATACACCAACTTCTAAGACTACATACCTGGCGAAACTAGTTGGAGTAAAGATAAGGCAAGTTCATCTTGGAACACTCGGGACTAGCTATTCTATTCGTAATGATTATCGTTAATATTGGAGAATCGAGTCGAAATCAATGATAGTGAAGAATCGAAATTTGCAAAAGACCTGATATTGAACGAATAGGAAAGCCATTTGCAAGACTGTTCTTCCTACGCGTAAATGTCATACCCGCTTACCCCTACCAAAAAGTACCTTCCAGAGTCATTTTCAAAAGTTTAAAGAGTTGGGTATGTTCATAGCACCTCCATTAATGGACCCAGTAACTAGCGAGCCATGAATGTTCTTGGTGGTGGAGACACGAGGCGCGCTCTTTGACAAAACGGTATGAAATTTACGCTGGCTGCAAAAAGACAAAGTACTGAAATAGTCTTTAAACTTGAGTTACGATGTATTGAAGGTAATCTAAGTCTTGAGTCTTTCAACATCTTAGCGGAGCAACGTGCAGTCTGTCAATATGTTATGCCAATCTCGTAACCTCGCGGACTCTAACCTGTGACACGGCCTACGAGAAGGAAGAGTTTAAGAGGGTATAGATATTTGTTAGTCGGAGTCAAAATTATAGTTTGTATAGCTGGTATTACTTAACTAAGTTAGAAATAAGTTGTATATCGACTATGAGAATTCCTAACAACTGAATTTATCAAACATTCATAGGCAGTCTTGTACTAGAGAATCTAGTGATATCTATATGCAGCCTTCAACTAGATGGCAGAAATCACCCAAAACTTTACTATGAGTGGAGTCTAGTCGAGGTGCAATCTTGCTTTATGGAGTTCGATCAGCGGTCATATTCACTCGTTCAAGTAAAATAAACTACATGAACAGGTGAAGTTTAACATAATCGCTGTTTGTCTACAAACAACAGTTCAACAGATGAATCCACAATCTCGCCCCCAAAAAGAGAGAACCTGTTTTAGTTGTACTCTCTAGTGAGGTTTTATCATTCGCTGCATCTCTGAGGCTGGAAAGTGGTGCCTCAATGTCAGTCTATCTGAAAGTATATTATTGTCTATTAATTCGTCTTCATTCCTAATTTGATGCAGAGGCTGGTTCGTAGTGAGGCGAGCGAGGCAGTCTACTCGCTATCTAGTCGTTCATCAAGTGCTCACTCAGTAGGTTCGCAAAAGATGCTCATCTCAAGTTTTCACCAACTCGTGGACTAGATGCTCATCTCATACAATTTCTCTTATTCGCTCTCCTCATTCAAGTTCTCACTAGACTCGCTCCGCTCATCTAGTCGCTATCGAGTGGCTCATCTAGTTACTCATCTCATTCAACTTCTAATTCAAGTTCTCCTTCAATTTTTCACTCACTCAGTCCACAAACTAGATGCACATCTCAGTCGAGTTCTCATTAACTCGATTCGCAAGTAGACTCGCTTCGCTCATCTTATCTCATTCAAGTTTTCACTCACTAGGGACGAGACTAGATGCTCTCATTCAAGTTCTCAATCACTATGTTCACAAACTAGATGGTCATCTTAATCAAGTTCTCGCTAACTCGATTCGCAAACTAAATGATCAGCTTTCACTCATACTAGACGAGCTTCGCTCGTCTAGTGCTCATCTAATCCATCTCGTTGCCATCCGTCTTTCACACTAAACTCGCTTCGCGAGTTTAGTGATCACGACAACTCATAATCATCAATCTTATTCTTATACTTCAAAACATTCCTCTTAATCTTCGAGCTATCCACCCACGTCAAGTAATCCTCCAAATTCCTCGTCACCAAGTACGCCGGGTCTGTAATAACGTTTGGTCCCACGCGCACATGCCCTCCCTCCACGAACGTCACAGCGTCCGAGATCTTTTCCGCCATCTTGAGTCTGCACATCACCACTGCGATTCTCCGCCTGCACATCGCAGCCACCGTCACCTTGTTCTCGAGGTCCGAGATCTTGGACTTTGTTGCCAAAATGCCCATATTGTACAACTTTTCCAACAAAAGCTGCTCGTGTTTGATACGGAACGGGTCCGTCGCAGACAAGAGCGCCAACTTGTGTGCGAGTTTCCGGATATCTCCACAGATCTTGTTGTACTTGTGGTAGTCCTCTCGGTTCTGAATGTGGTAGGTTCTCATCACCTCGGTGTCACGGTGACCTCCATCCTGCTTCCAGTTGAGAAAGTCAACCTTCTTAAGAAGCTTCTTTTCATGATGTTTTAACTGTCTGACCATTCTTCTTACTTGTTATGTATTTGTTTCTTTGTATGTCTCTTTGTATATCTCTTTCTCTTATTATTTGTTCGTAGGAGTCTGTATCTTTCCCTTTCTTCTTATATCTAACTCTTTAACTCAGCTCTTCGCAAAAAATGATATTTTCAGAACTCAGTTTTTCAGACCTCAGTTTTTCAGACTTCAGATTTTCGATTTTCAGACTTCAATTTTCATTTTCATTTTCAGATTTGATTTTCATTTTCAGCGCTCATTTCATTTTCTTCTTTCACCATGAGCTTGAGAACCCTTGTGCGGAGCTTTAGCAGCACGCGTGTGGGCAGATCCAACATTGGAAAGTTGCCACTTATGGTTTCTGAGGAGGTCAGCCTCGATATCGAGGACATTCCCAGTGAATTCTGTACCAAGTTCACCAAAGGCAAAAACACCTATGTTTTGGACAGACAGGTTGTGATCAAGGGCGCAAAAGGCACGTTGAAAACCGCCATGCCCAAGTTTGTGCAGCTCATCAAAGACAGTACCGGAAAAAAGGTGACTATCAAGGTGGACGACCCATCGGACCGTATCCAGAGGTCGATGTGGGGGACCATGCGTGCGCTTCTTCAAAACAACTTGTTGGGAGCCACCGAGGGTCATTTGGCCATTGTCAAGTTCATTGGTACTGGTTACAGGGCGATTATAGAGAAGCTGCCAAAGGGAGAGGACCTCATTCAGTTGAAGATTGGGTTGCCGTATACTCCAAGAGTGCCTGTGCCGGAGGGAGTGACTGTGACGTCGCCAAACCCAACGAGATTGTTGATTGAGGGGGCGGATAAGCAAAAGGTGAATTTGTTTGCGGCGTTGATACGGAGTTATAAGAAGCCGGAACCGTATAAGGGAAAGGGTATTTTTGTGAATGATGAGACAATAAGGTTGAAGGAGAAGAAGATTAAGTAAACAACAATCGAGCGAAGCGAGATTGTTGTTGAACAAACAATTATCGAAATAACAATCGAAATAACAATCGAACGAAGTGAGATTGTTATTGAGCAGTCATGGAGGAGACAAAATAACGAACGAAGTGATTGTTGAATGGTCATTGGCTCGATTGGAGGAGAAAGTCGGAATAACAATCGAACGAAGTGAGATTGTTATTGAGCTAGTCATGGGAGACGACCAACAATCGAACGAAGTGAGATTGGCTAGTCATTGGAGACAATCACAATCTCACTTCATTCGATTGTTCATTCGATTGTTGAAACAATAATCGAGTGAAACGAGAAAGAATCATTGGAGAAGTGAAAAAACAATCTCACTACGTCAGATTTTAACAATGGAGAATATAGATGAACCTAGATTGAGCATCGCAAGATCTACTGTGAATAGTACATGTATATGCATGAAAAGTTTAGAGGAGTGTAGTTATCTGTATTATCTTGTAGTTATCTTGTAGTTATCTTGCAGTTATCTTGCAGTTGCGTTATCTTGTGCTCTCGTTTTTGAAGTAAACTTCTGTTCTTCTGTTCACTTATTTCACTTTTTATTTCACTCGCTGCGCTCGTGAAATTCAAATTTTTCACCATGTTCAAATCCAACCTTCTTGGACGGACCCACTCCATCATGGCGGTCCGCACTGCGGCCCAAATCACATCGATCCACGCCATACCCTCTGTGAGAACCCCAGTGCTACCAAAAAACCACTCACTTCAGATGTCCAACCTCCGCAAACTGCTTCTTGAGAGACCCGGTCTCCTAGGCATCAAGAGAGGTTCAATCACCTGGTTCACCGACGACGGCGAGCAATTTGCCGCCACAGTAGTCGAGGTCGATGCCTGTGAGGTTGTCAAGCACAAGACCCTTGAAAACGATGGGTACACCTCGGTTCTCTTGGGCCAAATCGACAAACTCAAGAATGTGAACCCACACATTGTGAAAATCACCAAGGAAGCGGGTGTTTCGCCCAAGGCACACCTCCGTGAGTTCAGGGTGCGTGACTCCAAGGGACTCATTCCACTTGGGACTGAAATCAGGGCGGATTTCTTTGCCCCAGGGCAGCTTGTGGACGTGCAGGGTGTCACCAAGGGTAAGGGATTTGCGGGTGTGATGAAGAGATGGAACTTTGGTGGTTTGAACGCCTCGCACGGTGTGACCAAGGCACACAGATCCCAGGGTGGTATGGGTGGTAACCAGGACCCAGGAAGAGTTTTGCCGGGGAAGAAGATGGCGGGGAGAATGGGAGGAAAGAACTGTACTGTGGCCAATGCGCAGATTTTGCATGCGGATGGTGAGGCTGGAATATTGGTGATTAAGGGGCAGATCCCGGGGGCTAACAAGAGTTTTGTCAAGATTACGGATGCAAAGAGTTTGTATGGGAAGTCGTTGAATGAGGTGGAGAGGGGGCCGTTATATTAACGAACAATTGCGCTCAATTGAGCACAATTGAGCGAAGCGAAATTGTGCTCTATTGTGCTCAATTTTGAGTCCTAGTCTATCTCCGAGATTATGGTAGACATGAGAAGAATCAGTATACTGGTAAGAATTAATGTACATAGAATAGACGGATATTCAGAGAATAGATTGTAGATGAAAGGACAGATAGAATAGACAGAACAAACAGAATGACAGACGAATAGACAGAATAGACAGAATGACAGAAGAATAGACGAATAGACAGAAGAATAGACAAGATGGATTGACAAGATCAAATAGAAAAATAGGATTGGGGAATACCAAGGGTAGGACTAACAATGGCCTTAATAGGATTGACAGAATAGACAAGGCAAAATAGAATTGACTAGCAATAACTTGGTTTACAGAATAGACAGGATAGATAGAAGAACGATTGAAAAACAATAAAGGATTGGAGAATATACAAAAAAGGATTGACTAACCATACAATAGTATTTAGAATAATAGCTGATCATCACATCTTAATAAATTGGCACTTGAGTCACTCGCACAATTTCGCTTCACTCATTGTGCTCAATTAAGAATAGACAAGATTGACTAAAGATGGCCTTAGGATTCAGAAACGATAATACACTAGATTATTAGATAGGTTGCCTGAGTTTCATTCATCGATGACTGACACTAGTGAGTACTGAAAATATCATCAGTTCGATCATTTCAATCAATCGTATCTATTCTTTCTTCTGTTCTTCCTTCCTCTATGCTTCTATTGTTCCTTCTTCCATTCTTCCTTCTCCCTTCTTCTCTTCCATTCTTCCCTCTTCTATTCTCTCTCAACATCAACTCTTCCATATTCTGTTTGACCTCAAACAGAATACTGAAAAGTCGCCATCAAGATGAGCGGATTGGTTCCAAAAAATAAAGGTACACCATTAGCAAAGGCAGCCCCCGGATGGTTCTGGTAAAAGGCAAGAACCATGTACGTTGGAGCTGACCTTCTGGCGACAGTTTTTTTGGTGAGTGAAGCGCGCTCTTTTATAGTGTTTGGTGTCCGGGTAAACGATGAGCGAACTAGATGAGCGAAGCGAATCTAGTGAGCAATTGTATAGATTGTAAATTAGTAATTATATCGAGTTAATTGCGAACTAGAGAGCGAAGCGAATCTAGTGAGCAATAGTATAGATTGTAAATTAGCGAGCAATTGTATAGATTGTAAATTAGTAAGTATATATCGAGTTAATTGGTCTTTCATTGATTAGTGATAGAACTGTGATAGAATAGTTAGTGAATACCTTCTCACCCACAATCTCGCTACGCTAGATTGGGGCTCGATTGGGGCTCACTTCGCTCGATTGGGACTACACAGTACCTTGTCTATTGATATTTTTCTACATATTCGCATCCAATAGCCATGCATTAGCAATTGTTCACGAGCGCAATTAAACAATCACTCATTACTCATTCAGTCATCCATCTCCGAAGGCTTTATCAACCCTCCAACCTGCAAGTCCTTCTCCCTCTGGATCCTCTCGTTTCTTCTCTTTTCCTCCTCCTTGTCTTCGGCAAACAAGTAGTCTGTTGGGTCCCCCCCAAACTCCTTGAGCTGCACCAAAAAGTCTCTCAAAGTGGCCTGGAACTTGTTCAAGTCGTTGTAGATGGTGGTCAACACATTGAGGAAGTTGACCAACTGCTCCTTCTGCAAGTTCTCAAACGCCGACAGCAAGAGCTGCGCGAGGTACTGCTTGAGGTATGCCGAGTTGGTGGTGCCCTCCGGCGCCTGGTCCGCGGTGTACAATGGATGCTTGATGATGTTGTCCTCAACCAAGTGGATGAGGTGTGCCAATAACTGGGCCTGGTACTTGAAGCCAGACTTGTGGTCCGGCTGCGTAAAGACGTAGAAGGTGTCGCTCAAGATCTGGAAGTAAAAGTTCTCGTAGAAGGCCTTGGTAAAGGCAGTGTCGCCGAGATTCTCCACATTCTCAATGAGGTCAATGGTCAATATCAACCCATTGTCCTCCACTTCCCTGTTGTTGTGCTTGAACGCCCACAATGCCGCATTGATCAACGACTGGAACGCGTCACCAGACAACTGCAAAAGCGCACTAAACGACTTGGAGTTGATCTCCTTCAAAAGCTTGTAAAACTCCACCCTGTGCTCAGGGTACTCCACAAGGTCATTCTTGATCATGTCCAACGTGCACTCAAACACATTCTGGAGAATCAACACCACACCATCTGGAATCGATGGGCCTGTCTTGGCCACCAACGCAGTCATACAGTTCAACACCTCGGCGTCCCTGGCATCGGGCACATTGCTTCTGTAGTCGTCCAAAACAGCTCCAAACAAGGGCTCCACCAACGCAGAGACAATCTCCTGTACATTGTCGGCCTGGTTGACGTAGGTCTCAATCATCTTGAGAATCTCCTTCTTGATGGTTCTCAAGGACCTCACCTTGGGGGTCTTGGTTGCAATCAAGCCGTCCTTGGCCACCTCGTCGGAAATCATTGTCGACACAGCACGGTACAACAGGAGCATGTCCACGTACATGAGGGACAACTGGCTGTAGAACCCGGGACCAAGCGCACGGCACACCGCAACATTGGTCTTGATAATGTTGGCTATCACCTTGACACTTTCGGCATTGTACAACAACTGAGGGTCCTGGGCCGCACTCTGGATAATCAGTCTCCAAGCCATGTTTGGCAAAGCCATCAACTCGCTCAACAACTTGTCTCTCAAATCCTTCTGGGTCTGGGCCAGTGTGATGATTCCACACGCCTCGTAAAAGGTGTGCACCTGTTGCGGGTGCAAGTCTTCGGTGATGCTCTGGATCTTGGAGATGATTTCATTGATGAAGGGCTCGCGTTCCTGGGGCTGCACCACCACAAAGTGCTTTTTGCACTTGGTGGTGATCTTGATAAAGGTGTCGCACGCCATGTCCTGGACACCCTCGTGGGTCTCGTGCATGAACTCAAACAACTTGAGCACCACCGTCTTGAGAAACTTCCAGTGTGCCTTGAGGAAACGCGGGTACTGCCCCACAATGTACATAATGTTGGAGGCAACGACCGCCTTGTTGTCCTTGCCCCTCTTCATCTCGGTCAACGACAACAAGTCCTTGATGACAGACACAAGAAACCGCTTTTCCATGTCCTCGTTCATGGTACCGGAAATGGAGCCGATGGCCCAGCACAAGGTGTTGATATTGTGCCACGACCACTCGCTCTCGTCAATCTGTCGCGATAACTTGTCGCTCATAATGGCCTCGGTATCGGTGACATTGAGGTGCGTGAGGTACACCAACACCTCTCTCATCAGCTTGTACAACTGGATGGTGTCGCTCTCCTTGACAAACTCACGCACAATCTCACCCTCGTCGTTTTCCACCACAAGCACCTCCTCAGGACGTGCCATATTTGCAATGATCACGAGACGCAACTTGGACAACACATCCCTAAACTTGTGCTGGCGCAACGGAAACTTTGCCAACACATTTGGGTCCGGTGCGCCCCCGCCGGTGGACGACCTGTACGACATCTGCTGGAGGGGCAGCAATTCCTGAGCGGGAAGCTTCTGGATCTCGTCAAACAAGCCCTGTACAAAGGAGGACCAAAAGTCAAGACACGTCTTGAAAAGCTCACGCTCATCGATACGCGAGAGCTCAAGGAGGTAAAAGAGAGCAGTTACCAAAAGTTCCTCCGGCGCATTCTTCTCGAGAAGCGTGAGGTGGTTGCCAAGGTAGGTGCA
The DNA here is from genome assembly GCA_030558435.1 of Kodamaea kakaduensis. Classification (NCBI taxonomy): domain Eukaryota; kingdom Fungi; phylum Ascomycota; class Pichiomycetes; order Serinales; family Debaryomycetaceae; genus Kodamaea; species Kodamaea kakaduensis. The sequence continues at coordinate 136,542 of JAJMSN010000017.1, forward strand.
CAAGTACATGGCAAAGTCCTGGAGGAAGGACTGGACGTTTGAGTTTGCCAGCATGTAGGACTCGCGGAGATCTGTGCCTGTGGGTATGATGCTATAGATTTGGTCCATTGAGTTTTTAAAGTATAACACCACCTTTTCGTCCAAGTCTGGGGACGATGCAATCTGGAGGGACGACACCTCTGTCAAGCACTTCAAGGCGGCGGTCCTTGTTTCGAGCAGCGCCAACAACTTGCCCGACAAGAAGTCCAACAAGTTTGTTTGAAAGATGTAAGTTGGGGGGATCCACTGGATGTACTTGAGCAAACACTCCAAAGTTGCGTTTACGAGGGAAGGTTTTTGGGTTTTGTCCAAGACCTCGTAGCACAACTTGAAGATCTCCTCAAACTCGCCCTGCATCGACAGTTTGAGCTGCTGGGCCTTGCGCTGGGTCAACTGGTCTTCTGAGTAGTCAAACACCTCCTCACTCAAGAGCTTGAGGATATTCATATTGTTTTCACACACGTTAAAGGAAGTACGGGAACTGGCCATGATCTCTGGGATGAACTGGGGCCAGTTGTGGGGCCATTCCTGCTTGAGAATCAGCACGAGGGTGAGGTCGATTTTGTTGATGAGGGCGCGCTGCAGTTCGAAAACAGCCTCATTGTCACAGAGCGCAATGATCATGTTGACAATAAAATTACGAATGCCGACACGCTCTGCCTCGTCGATGGTCATCCAGCGGTACTTGATGAGCTTGTCGAGACACGAGAGCGCGATGTATTTGGACTGCGCGTAGTTGGAGTTGGAGAGGATCTGGTCCGAGCGCTTCCAGGATTCCGCGTGTTCTTGGAACTGGGTCAACACATTCAGCGCGGTCTTCTGGTCGGGGCCGGAGCCTTTGAAGAAGGTATCGACGACTTGGTCGAACAAGGCGATATCCAAGTCTCTCGAGAAGTCTAGAATAGCGTCCATAGGGGTTGAAAAAATTGTAAATTTCGTGAAGAATACCAAAACTACCAAAGGAATAGAACTGAGAAGGAAAACAGAAGAGAACTTACCAGAGAAGGAATAGAAGAGGGGAAGAGGAACGAACAGAATTGGAAGAGAGAAGGAGACTTAAGAGAAGGAAGAGAGTCGAGAAGGAAGAGAGTAGAGAAGGAAGAGTAGAGGAAGGCAAAAGTAGAAAAGAGACAAGAGGAAAGTCAATAGTAGAGCAATGAAATAAAGAGGAAGAAATAAGGAGGAGGAAGAATACGAAGAATACGAAGAAGTAAACAGAAAGGAAGAGAGAAAGGAATAGAGAAAACTACAACTTCTAAGATCTTGTGGAATTTCAGGAACAAAAACAAAACAAACTGTAGGGAAGGGATATGTGAATTTGAACCACTTTTGTTCGGTCATGCGCAAATAGACTGGCCACACAATGAGCGTACTCACAATGAGCTAGCACACAATGAGCGTAGCGAATTGTGAGTGAATAGGGAGAAAGCGGTGATTCAATCACTTAAAACACTCCAGTACCACAAGTACCACCCAATTGAATATTTAAAAGATTAGCAATAATTTTGGAAATATATTCAGTTACTACGATCTTAATCTAATTCTCAATTTACTTATCATTCTCAATTACTTTCATTCCCAATTACTTTCATTCCCAATTACTTTCATTCTCGATTACTAAGAATTGATGGACTTGTAGCAACTGTGTGCTCCGTTTAATTCCGTAAACGGATAACGTAAGTGCTTAGATAAGCGAGGCAGCAGCGAATGAGCGAGCGAATGAGCGTAGCGACAGAGCTAAAGTAAGGTACTAGATAGAAGACAATGTCATAGGTTGGGATGTATTGTCATTTTAGGTTGAGCTGAATCATTTTAGGATTAACCTGCCTACTTCACTTGATGTTTGACTGAACACACACAATTCAGCACTCGATAAGCCAGTCAGTACTAATTGGCTGATCCACTAACTGACTCGCCACTTACTCATCCACTCACTCACTTACCATTCACTCACCTACTCACCTATTCACTCTCTCACTCGCTCGTTCATTCGTACATTCACATACAATCCTTCGCAAATGACACAAAAACCACACGTGGAGACGTGGACCCGGAGCAGAATAACCATGTCTGAAGGCGTATAGTACATGATTATAGTAATATTATGATCAATATTACCATGACCACAATATTAGACCATACATCATAATCACTACAGTGTATAGTATGATAGTATCTACAGTACAGTATGACCATGAGTACACTATGAATACACTATGAATGGTGGTACACTATGAATAGTAATATGAACGACCCTCCCAAACTACTACTACCGGCTATCCTGCCACTTTGCCTCGTTTTATTGTGGCTGTTCAGTGTTGGGTCCTGCACCTACCCCACTTTTTTCCCCACCAAATCCAAATTTCATCGCAACAGGAAGGTTCCTGATTTGTTCAATTTGTTTCACTGATTCAGTTCAATTGTTCAATTCCGATTTAGCCCGATTCAATCTGATTCAATTCAATTCAATTCAATTCAATTCAATTCAATCCATGTTCTCAATCATTATTCTCGTTCTACACTACATTCTTTCTCATCACATTTATGGCTTAGTTATATAGCAATGGCAGTTCATTCGCTTCGCTCATGTACTGCGTTGATTCGCTTCGCGAATCAAGCTACTTCTTCACAAAAGCCACACCCTTCGAGATATTTCCCCCCAACTGGTCAATTGCAACCTTCAACAAAGCCTTCTCATCGCTGGTAATCTCAGCCAACAATCCGCTCTGCACCTCCTCAATACCCCCCTTGCCCAACTTGACAGGGAACGAGAAAAAGTCGAGGTCGCCAACCTGCTTCTTGGCCTCGGCAGCACCCTTGATCGAAGAGTCGAGGTCGACAAAAGCACACTCGACAACCAGGCTGCCGTGAACTGCCTTCAAGATGGACTCGGCCAACCTGTAACCGGCGTATGCCATGGACAAGGTGGCGGAACCAGCACCGTCCTTGGCCTTGACAACCTCATCACCACCAAACTGGACCCTGTGGACCAAGGCCTTCTTTTGCTCGTCCGACAACTTGTCGTAGTACAGCTTGGAGTTACCGAGCGAGTACAATGGCACAATGGTCTCACCCGAGTGGCCACCAATGACGTTGATGTTAAAGTCAGTTGGCTTGGTCTCCTTGGGGAACAATTGCGAGATAAAGGTGTTGGCTCTCACAATGTCGAGGGTGGTGACACCAAACAACTTTTTGGGGTCGTAGACACCCTTGGCCTTCAAGGTCTCGGCGACAATTGGGACCGTGGAGTTGACTGGGTTCGAGATAATGAGCACAAATGCTTTTGGAGCAGCCTCGGCAATACCTTCCGCGAGCGACTTGACGATACCGGCATTGATGTTGAACAAGTCATCTCTCGTCATACCGGGCTTTCTGGGGACACCGGCTGGGATGATGACAAGGTCCGAGTCCTTGAGCGCACTGAGCAACGCAGTCTTGTCCTCCTTGGAGGAGGGAACGTGTGCGGAGGTGCTCGAGTTGGAGTTTATGTGGGACAAGTCGGCACCAACACCGGGGACATTGACCACATCAAAGAGGGACAATTCATCGACTTGCTGGTTGATCTTGAGGAGGAGAGAGAGGGGTTGGCCGATACCACCGGCAGCACCCAAAACAGCGACTTTGACCATGTTGAATAAATAAAATAGTTTGACCTGGAATATGCGGAGAGACCCCTTTATATATTGTTGAGTAAAATGAAACTCTGGGGTTTGCGTAAGCAAATTATGATCCCGGGCATTGGTTTTTCAGTTCCGCTAAACCGAGGCAACCGGCATGTGAGATAGTCATTGGTGATGGAATGGTGACATTGATGGACATTGATGGACATTGATGATGTATGGACATTGACTACAGGAAGTAATTGATTGTAGTACGTAGTGCGTAGTACTAAGTACATAGTGGTACAATGTACCACTATGTACTACCACAATGTACTACCCTATGTACTACCACTATGTACTACTACTATGTACTACTACTATGTCCAATTGATCCCCAGACTCACCACTGACCATGACCAGATTGATGAATGATGACGATCAACATGTAGTCATTGGAACCGTCAGGGTTGTTCGGAAAATTCAAGGTGGGGAAGTGGAGAAAAGTGAAAGTAGTGAAAAAGTAGGGCATAGAGAGGTGAAATAGTGGTATAAATAGTAGAAATAGAGTGATTGGAGTAGAACTAGTAGAAGTAGAGGTAAAAGAGAGGTAGAAGTAATAATAGTAATAGTAGTAGTAGCAGTAGTGGTAGTAGTAGTAGTAGTAATAGTAGTGGTAGTAGTAGTAGTAGTAGTAGTAGTAGAGTAGAAGTAGAAGTAGTAGTAATAATAGTAGTAATAATAATAGTAATAGTAAAAGTAGAAGTAATAATAGTAATAGTAAAAGTAGAAGTAATAATAGTAATAGCAGTAAAAGTAGTAGAAATAGACTCGAGTGATCAGCCCCAAATCTCACCCAACATCTCGCTGGTTCAATGTCTGCACCCTATATCCATGAAAAAAGTGAAAAATAGTAGAGAAAAGTAGTAATAGTAGAAGTAAAGATGAGTTAAGTTAGAAGATATTAAGTAGACGTAGAGTTATTAGAGTAGAGTGATTAGAGTAGAAGTTGATTAGTAAAGTAGAAGTTGATTGTAGAGTAATTAGTAGAGTAGGAAAGAACTTGATCCAAGAAAAACTTCACTTTACTCACTCCACTTCTTTAAATACATCCACTTACATCCACTTACTACTCTACTTTACTTTCCGCTCACTCGGTGCGCTTCGCTCACCTCATTCGCTCCTCATTCGCTCCTCATTCGCCCTCATTCGCCCTCATTCACCCTCATTGCCGCCTCAATACCCAACACATCTCGCTGCGCTCAATGTATTACACCCTATATCCATTATCTGTCCATACTCGCCTCCATTGTCGATATTGTGTCCCAATCGTGTCGGAATTTTAGTCGGAATTTGCAGCTTCCGAATAAGATAAATAGCTGATCACCTCCATTGCATTTTCCCAGCGTCATCTGTTTTAGTGCGGAGTTTAGTGTTTGAATTCAGGAAAGAAGGTAGAAAAGGTATTAAGTAGGAAAAGATAGATTTCCATCATACCACGGACTACAACTTTAACAACTTTTAATCAACAACGTTGTTTAAGAACCTCTCGCAATCGCAATCTCTGGTCTTGGTTGCATCACCTGGTAATCTTTCAGTTTGGTGTTTAACATCAATCGGTAATACTTGCTAAAACTTCACTTGTTCTTATCGACAACTACACTTGGTGTACTACAACAACACTTGGTGTACTACAACTACATTTGGTTGTTACAATAACTACACTTGGTTGTTACAATAACAACTACACTAGGTTGTTCTAAAACTTATAACCTCATTTAGTTCGGTTGCACTATTAACAACCTCGCTACGCTCGGCTGTTAGGATGTCCCACTCCCGCAAATCGTCCTACGACTGGGACCCCTACGGTACCGCCGAAGAATACTACGCCCAACCAAAGTCCAGACAACGCACCTACTCCGTCATCGACAACAAGTCCAAAAACTACGATGACTTCTCCCAGCCCATGCACACCCTCCCCGAAATCTCATCGCTGGAGGCCTCCAAAGACTCCAGTCCCGCTCCCGCTGACAAAATCACCGTCCCCACAGTCCACCCCGAGCCCAAGTCCGGCAAGGATTTTCTTGGTCATCAAGACTTTGCTGCTCGGGAACACGCTAGAAGAGCATCTACCGATGAAAGTTCTTCCAAACCCCGTAGATTCTACATTTCCAACATTGACCGCACCCTCCAGGAATTGCTCAAGAATGAGGATACAGACAATAACTTCCAGATTACTATTGAGGACACCGGTCCCAAGATCTTGAAGCTTGGGACTGCGAACTCTGGTGGGTACATGCGTAAACCAGTCAAGGGAACTTACATGTTATCGAACCTCCTCCAGGAATTGACCATTGCCAAGGGTCTTGGACGTACTGAGACTGTGTTGGATGAGCGCAGACTTTCTGAGAACCCTGTTGCGCGCATGTTGCGTTTGATCACCACCCAGTTCTGGGCTGCGCTCACCCGTGAAATCACCCCTGACAATATTATGGAGATGACCAAGGACACCAAGTTCAAGGAGGAGTATGTGGAGAATGGAGAGACAAAGTACAAGGATGCGACGTACCGCATCTATGTTCCACACAACAGGCCCGACCAGTACGAGTACTTTATGGATATTAAGCGCACCAAAAAAGAGTGTGCGTTGGATGTTCAGTACCTCCCCGAGAAAATCGACGGGCACTTTATCAAGTCCATCAACCACAAACCAGGTCTTCTTGCGCTTGCTGCACATAAAGACGAAAATGGTCACATGGTGAATGAACCATATGTTGTTCCTGGTGGAAGGTTCAATGAGCTTTACGGATGGGACTCGTATATGGAGACAATTGGTTTGTTGACAGATGCTGAGCAACGGCCACAGCACCTTCGTTTGGCGAGGGGAATGACGGAAAACTTTATTTATGAGATCCACCACTACGGCAAGATTCTCAATGCCAACAGATCGTATTACTTGGGGAGATCGCAGCCTCCGTTTTTGACCGATATGGCGTTGCGCGTGTTCCGCGAGACTGTCAAGAAGGACAAGGACGATGCGCTCGACTTTCTCAAGCGGGCCATGGTGGCTGCAATCAAGGAATACGAGACGGTGTGGTGTACTGAGCCGAGATTGGATGTGGCCACGGGTCTTTCGTGCTACCACCCCGAGGGTGTGGGGATTCCACCAGAGACTGAATCGAGTCACTTTGATGCGATCTTGGAGCCGTATACCCAAAAGCACGGGATTTCCAAGGAGGAGTTTATCCAAAAGTACAATGATCAGGAGATTGAGGAGCCTGAGTTGGATGAGTACTTTTTACATGACCGTGCAGTGAGAGAATCGGGACACGATACGTCGTACCGTCTTGAGGGAAAGGCTGCGCATTTGGCAACAGTGGACTTGAATTCGCTCTTGTACAAGTACGAGGTTGATTTGGCAACTACTATTAAGGAGCATTTTGGTGAGTTGGAGTGGAATAACACCAAATATACTGGGGAAATTTGGGAGGAGCGTGCTGCCCAAAGAAAGGAGAACATGACAAAGTACTTGTGGAATGAAAAGGAGGGAATATTCTACGACTACAACGTCAAGACAAAGGAACAGACTGGGTACGAGAGTGCGACTGCGTTCTGGCCACTTTGGGCACAGGTTGCGACTGCGGAGCAGGCCAAGTCGTTGATTGAGCACGCGTTGCCAAAACTCGAGGAGTTTGGGGGGTTGGTTGCGGGGACGTTGAAGAGTCGAGGCCAAGTGGGGTTGAAGAGACCATCGAGACAGTGGGACTACCCGTTCGGATGGGCGCCGCACCAAATCTTGGCGTGGATTGGGTTTGAGAGTTACGGGTACAGGTTGGAGGCGGAGCGGTTGGCGTACCGGTGGTTGTACATGATGACCAAGGCGTTCCTGGACTACAATGGAGTTGTTGTGGAGAAGTACAACGTGACCAAGGGGGCGACGCCGCACAAGGTGAATGCGGAGTACGGCAACCAGGGCTTGGACTTTAAGGGTGTTGCGAGAGAGGGGTTTGGGTGGGTGAATGCGAGTTATGTGTTTGGGATTACGTTTTTGGATAAGAGGGCGGTGAGGGCGTTGGGGACGTTGACGACGCCGGAGGAGTGGATAAGAAATGAGCGAGCGAGCGAAGCGAGCGAGTGATCACGTATGCTTGAACGAATGTGAGCAAGCGAACATGAGTGAACTAGTGATGTTAGTGGTGTTTGAACGAATGTGAGCGAAGCGAACATGAGTGAACTAGTGATGATTAGTGATGGTTGAACGAATGTGAGCAAGCGAACATGAGTGAACTAGTGATGATTAGTGATGTTTGTACGAATGTGAGCGAAGCGAACATGAGCGAATGAATGTTGTCAGTGATAGTTGAACGAATGTGAGCCAGCGAACATGAGTGATGATGACTAAACGAATGTGAGTACATGAACAGAATGATATGAGTGATTTGAGCTAATGTGAGCCGAACATGAGTTATGATTGATGGTCAGTGATGTTTGAACGAATTTGAGTAAGCGAACATGACTAATGAGTGATAGTGATGTTTGAACAAATGTGAGCAAGTACATGATTGAATCAGCGAAGAGTGACTGGGTCAATGTGAGTGAGTGGTGATGGCTAAGCATTGAGGGCTGTGCTATTGAGCGATGGATTGACGAGTAATGGGAGACTAATGAATGATAGAATATAGTATAGAGTAATATGACAAATTGTGATCAGAGTTAAAATAAAAATGAATGTAGATGGTTTTTTCATTTCTTGACCACGATCGATCTTACAATCGAGCGAATCTCACAATCTCGCTTCGCTCGATTGTTCGATTGTTCGATTGTTCGACTTTTTTCACATTTTCGCCAGCAATCTGGAAAATCGTACAAAAGTACCCATTGCTATTGGCTACAGACCATCAACAGTGAAAGATCACCTGCCAAGCAGTAGATGTAGAGAGAATTAGAGGAAGTGAATGTGAATCAGAGTGTCTGAAAGAAAAATAAGAAAGAAATCAAAAGCAGGCATATGACCGGTTCGGCAGATTCATGATCCTAACATGAAAATTTAGACGTCGATAGAATGGGAATTAATGTGAATTTTCGTCTTCCTCTTCTAGTCCCTCTAGTATAGTTTCTGGTCTAAAATCTAGTCTTTAGTTAATTTCTACTAGTCTAGTCTCTAGTCAATTTCTACTAGTTAATTTCTACTAGTCTAGTCTCTACTCTCTAGTCCAGTATATTGACCGAAATTTAATAATTTTTCACCTAGCCATATTCTTCTCTCTTTAACCTCATTCATCCTCATCAACCTTATTCTTTCTCATTCATGCTCAATCTTCCATTCTTCTCATTCTTAATCCTTCTCATTCTCCATTTCTCTATTTCTTCCATTTACTTTCACTTTTCATCTTTTTATCTCTTTTCCCAAATCTTTCATTCTTTCCATCGCAACACCATGTGGAGAAGCAGTTTCCTCCACTTCACACGCAAGAACTCGTTTCGCACGGCTGTGGAGACTGCCGAGAAGCTTGTGCAACCCCAGTCCAAGTTCAACGATCCCTTCTCCATAGTCTCTCACGAGATGCTGAACCTTGCCAAGCTGATTGCTTCGCTCATTGGCTCTGGCCACCCCACACTCAACCGGGTTCTGAGCTACTATTTCGAGGCCGAAGGCAAGAACGTGCGCCCCCTTCTTGTCCTCCTACTTTCCAAAGCGCTTTCGAACATACCCGTGGAACAGCGCACCAGGATACCCATTGACCGGTACGACGTGACTGAGCAGGAGCACTTTAAAGGCACGCCCAGCACGACCTCAGTCGCTGGAAACACGATCGACGACTCAATTTCGCCGCTCGCAGTGTTGCACGGTATCAATCCAAAGGTGATTTTGGACCCGTTGTCGAAACCAATGGACACACTCCCAGAGTACGATTTGCAGAATGGGATTTTGCCCAAACAACGGAGGTTGGCGGAGATTGTCGAGATGATCCACACCGCGCTGTTGCTCCACGACGACGTGATTGACTTGCTGGACTCCCGTAGAGGCAGGCCGCTGGGCAACATTGCCTTCACCAACAAAATGGCTGTTTTGGCAGGAGACTTTTTATTGGGCCGCGCCTCCGTGGCCATTGCACGTTTACGTAACCCCGAGGTGATTGAGTTGTTGTCCACAACAATTGCAAATTTGGTAGAGGGTGAATTCATGCAGCTCAAGAATACTGTGCTCAGTAACAGTGACAGTATCAGTAATGATGGAGAGCTCAAGAGTATTCCCCAGTCCACTGGAAAGGTTCCCACTGTTGCACACGAGTACTCTGTGGTTGACCACACGATGAATGTTGACGCTGCGTTTGAGTACTACCTCCACAAGACGTACTTGAAGACGGCGTCGTTGATGTCGAAGCTGTCGCGTGCGGCAGCGGTTTTGAGCGGGTCCAACGACGAGGTGGTGGAGCAGTGCTACCAGTTTGGGCGTAATTTGGGGCTTTGTTTTCAGTTGGTGGACGATATGTTGGACTATACTTCGTCTGACAATGCGATTGGGAAACCAAGCCAGGCAGACCTCAAGTTGGGGTTGGCTACGGCACCGATATTGTTTGCGTGGAGAGAGAGACCGGAGTTGGGGGACTTGATTGCGAGAAAGTTTAAGGAGAAGGGAGACGTGGAGATTGCAAGAAGAACAGTGGAGCAGTTTGATGGTGTGGAGAAGACGAGGGAGATGGCGAGGGAGTATTGTACGAGGGCATTGGAGAATTTGAGGGTGTTGCCTGAGAGTGATGCGAGGAGTGCGTTGGAGTTGTTGACGAATTCGGTGTTGACAAGAAGTAAGTAACGAACGAGCGAACGAGCGAAGCGAGTGAGTGAGTGAGTGGGACGAATATTCTCACAACTCGCTTCGCGAGTTGTGATTTCTCTATAATGACGATTAATCGAATACTCGCTTCGCGAGTTGTGAGTTACTTATAACGATGAGCTCGACCACTCGCGAAGCGTTGTGAGTTAGTTACAAGATGACGAAACCTCAAAACTCGCTTCGCGAGTTTTGACTTACTCTATACCAACAACAAACAACATCTTTGCTCGTTGTGAGGTCACTGAACAACAACCACCTGCTCTTTGTGAGGTATTGAACACAATTCGTGCTCTACCGAGCAACAGGTAATACAACAAGTGAATACTCGGAACCGTAAGCTTGCCGGTTTGACGAAGTATGCCCCGATGAGGTAAAACGGTACTAGTATCGAATAGAACAATCTGTATAAAGAATAGATGATAGAGAGAATGAGCATAGATGAGCGAAGCGAATCTATGCGAAGGTAGTGAACTATAGATGAGCATAGGCTAGCGAAGCGAATCTGCGAAGGTAGAGAAACCTAGACAAATGACTATAGATGAGAAGCGAATTTATGCGAAGAAAAGAACCTAAATGAGCATAGATAAGCGATGAGAGCGACGTAGACAACAGATATATTGTAGACTGTAGAAATGTAGATTGAGAAGAAGTAGGAATGAAAATTAGAGATTTATAGAGGACATCTTTGTCTACTAGAAATACTACCAAGACTAGTACTGCTGAAACTAGTACTAAGAACCAATGAGCGAAGCAATTGTTTTGTTTGTGGGTACGAACATAATCAGCGAGAATAGAGAGTTGAGAGTAACATTATTAGGTGAATAATGTTAGAGAAGTTCATTATTAGGTGAAGTCTAATAATAGAGGAGCACATTATTATCAGCCATCATGTAATTCAAAATTACCAAATACAAACTAGAAGCCTAGATGAGAAGATTGCATTTCGAATTAAAGAAGCGATGGTTTTAGACCTCAAATCTTCTGTTGACTCTTAATCTATTTGACTCTTATTCTGCTCGAAGCTGGGCAAATAAGGCCAACGCGGAGCCCATTTTTGGTCGCCTTTTTAGATATTAACAGCTCATGATGTGCTCCAAAGAGCTGAGAGAAAACTGCAGTACCTTGAAAGAAGTACTATATGATTTGAGGATTTTATGGATCATTATGACTCTTAATCTATTTATATTTACCTCAACCTGAGATAGACTGAAGAAGGCGAACGCGGACCCGTTCTTGTTCGTTCTTTTATAGTTCTTAATGTACACTTCAGAGATACTACTTGAGATACTTTGAAGAGATAACTGGTTAAGGGTTTCATGGATCATCTTGAATTGACTCTTAACCTGTGTTCAACTGAGCTAAAGAGTCAACGGAGTCCACTTTTGTTTGATTTTTTGATAATCTCAGAACGTACTCAAGAGAGTTAGAGAACACTGCGATGCAATGAAAAATTTGAAGATTTGAGGTACATTCTACGTTGACTTTGGTTCATTTTCAAAGACTCTTAATCTGCTGGGCATAAGGCCAACGTGAGAGCAGTTCTTCGTTTTTTTGATATCTGAACATCTTGAGATGATGGAGAGTTGAGATGAAGTATTTTTACGGTGATACTTGGAGATTTTGTCAATACTATACTCATGATCGATAATTAATCAAACTGATCATTGGTAACACTGAAAATTGGTATGTCCAAAAGTATAGCTCCATCAACACTGCTAGTTAACAATCGAACACCATAAATTAAGGTCTTGTCTCGCTTAATTTCTGTGTAACTTGATTGTCAATGTGATCTGAAAAATCAATGTATCCATTTTACCCGTAAATAAACAATTGAGCGAAGCGAAATTGTTTGATTGTTCTTCTTTGCTCAATTGTTTGATTGTTCTTCCTCCTCTACCTTCCTTACTGAATTGTCTTACCTTCCTTCCTATATTGTTTGTCGTTATTCTATTCTCTATTTCTTCTACTCTTCTATGTTCTTCCATTTTCTTCTTCTCATCTTCTCATCTAGATATCTGATTATCTGATTATCTTCTCATCTTATCTCTCTTCTCACCATAAGTGAAGAAGTGACACTAACAATTGAGCCAACAATTTCGCTTCGCTCAATTGTCGCTCAATTGTTGTGTCACTTTCTTTTCACTTTTGTTTTCAAAAAAAATCATCATGTCCGCCGACGAAACCAAGAACGAGATCCCACAGCCCCCAACCTCCAACGTCTTTGCGATGTTCGGAGCCAAGAAGGAGAAGAAGGAGGAGAAGAAGGAGGAGGAAGTGAAGGAAGAAAAAGAAGAAAAGAAGGAGGAGGATGTTGCTGATGAAGAGGAGGCCGATGTTCAGTTTGAGCCGTTGGTTCAGTTGGAGAAGGTTGAGGTCAAGACCAACGAGGAGGACGAGGAGGTGTTGTACAAGGTGCGCGCCAAGTTGTTCAGGTACCACGCCGACACCAAGGAGTGGAAGGAGAGAGGAACCGGTGACGTCAAGTTCCTCAAGCACAACAAGACCAAGAAGGTGAGAATCTTGATGAGAAGAGACAAGACCTTGAAGGTGTGTGCCAACCACTTGATTTCGTCGTGTAACGACCTCAAGCCAAACGTGGGCTCCGACAGATCGTGGGTGTACAATGCCACTGCTGATATTTCGGAGGGCGAGCCAGAGGCCCAGACCTTGGCCATTAGGTTCGGTAACAAGGAAAATGCTGATTTGTTTAAGGAGCACTTTGATAATGCCAAGAAGGAGGAGTAGACACAATCGAGCAAATCTCCATTAATCGAGCGCAGCGAGATTGATGGAGATGGCGAGATTGTGGTTGGTGTGCAAGTGCAGAGTTTGAGTGGCAGCACATACTATTTAGGCTATATATCTAATGTATCGAGCTAGTAAAGATCAACTAGATGAGCAGCTAGATGAGCGAAGCGAATCTAGATGCAGAAAATGTAGACAAAGTATGGCTATAATAGATTCACTATTATGCTACCATATTACTATTATGTTACTATATGACTATAATGTTACCATATCACTGTTATGTTATGTCACTATTATGTAACTATATGACTATGTCTGATACTATATCACTATTATGTTACTATATCATCATTATATTCCTACATCACCACTATGTTACTACATCACTATTTTATTACAATATCACCATTATCTTACCATATCACTATAACGCTACTATATCACTCAAATGTCACTATATCACTATGTACTGTGTAATGCTACTGTTGTTCCTCTAACTGCTGATCTGCATGAGTCATCGATTACATAATCAAGAATGAATGGGACAAGATGTGGGAGTAGGCTGAAGAAAAAGGGGTCGATCGTTGAGCAAATCGGTTCATTTTGGAATTATAGTTGATTCAGATGATGGCTCGTCATTTCTTCAATTACTCAGATTTGACGTTACATTTTTGTTAATCCTTGGTGTTCTCTCTATTCTCTATTTCTCTATTCTCTGTATTATCTGTATTCTCTCCATTCTTTCTATATTTTCTCTCTTCTCTCTCTTCTCTATCTATCTTATCGTCTCTTTCTAGCCTCATGATCTCTTTTTTAATCCCCATGTCCCAATTGGTACCCATCTACTACTTTATCTGATCATCAATTGCAGCCATTCTTAAAAATAAAACTGATTCGGGTTTATTACTATCAACAATTTCGCTACGCTTGTAGATAAGTTGTTATGAGATCACTGAACAACCATTTGGTGAGTATTCTCTCTATTTGATTCTATTTTGTATATCATTCTCTCTATTCTCTCTATTCTCTCTATTCCTTCTATATCATTCTCTTTCTCTATTCTTCTCTTTTGTCTCAATCAGTACTGATCTCTAGTTATTAGTTAATCAATGTTGCACATCAGTTGCAGTTGCAGCCATTCTTCAAAATTTACTTGAGTTCACGAATCATCAACAATTGAGCGTATATCAACAATTTCGCTACGCTCAATTGTTGATAAGTTGGATTGGATGTGATAAGATACTGAACAATTTCGCTTCGCTCAATTGTTCAGAATGTTCACGCTCACAATTTCGCTGCGCTCAATTGTTCGCTATGTTTTGTGCGATCCACGTGCCCACTTTATCTTTTGCAACTACATGAAGTTTGGCAAGTACCTTGCCTCACGGCAGTTGGAGCTCCCCGAGTACTCCGGGCACTTCATTGACTACAAAGCGCTCAAGAAACTCATCAAGCACCTTGCTGTCGGTTCCTCCCAGGAGAATCTGCTTGAGATCCAGAAGCGCCTTAAAGAGAACAAGGCGCTGTTCTTCTTCCGTGTGGAGCGTGAATTGGACAAGGTCAACTCCTTCTACCTCGAGAAACAGGCCAATCTTTCCGTCAACCTCGATCTTTTGGTCATGAAGAAGAATGATCTCTTCAAGAAGCTGAACGAGGCCCTCCGCGCCAGTAGCGATGAGCTCCCCAGTTTCCGCAGCTCCATTTCCTACCTCAATTTGTACCAGAACTTCAAGAAGATCCACCAGGACCTCATCCGGCTCCAGCAGTACATTGAGCTCAACGAGTCCGGTTTTTCCAAGGTGGTCAAGAAATGGGACAAGAGGTCCAAGTCCCACACCAAAGAATTATTTATCCTGACTGCGGTGTCTGTACAGCCGGTTTTCCACAAGGACGAGATCAATGAGTTGAGTGACTTGGTGACGTTGTCGCTCTTTGATTTGGAGGCAATTATGGATGGTGACTACACTTGTTTAAAGGTGGTGCCGGAGGCACCACACCGTATGGAAAGAAATAACTCAATTGGTGATATTATACCAAGAAAGGAGATTCACAATGAGATTGACGAGTTGTACTCGAGTTTCATAAATGTGGCGACCTTGAAGGATCCAGATATGGACTTGTTGGTGAGGTGGGTAAATAAAGTGAGGGGGAGGGAGAAGGTGAAGGAAAATGATAAAAATAGGGAGAATGGGGAGAGAGAGAACGAAGAGAGGAATGAAAAGACTGGGGGAGGAGAAAAGACTGGGGGAGGAGAAAAGACTGGGGGAGGAGAAATGACTGGGGGAGGAGAAATGACTGGGGGAGGAGAAAAGAATGGGGGAGGAGAAATGACTGGAATTGGAGAAAAGAATAAAGAACATTTTGATCCTCCAACCCTCTCCAAACTATCCAAAATATTCCTTCTTTCATTGACCAATCTCAAAATTTCAGACCACTTTCTCAAGTCGTTTCTCGAATTAGTTGACTACCAGATTGAATTTGCGTACGTCAACTTTAACCTCAATAGCGACCGCACCATTCTCCATGAGTGCTGTTCCATTCCAGCAACTTCCCTGGAACAAAACACCCACGTGGTGATCAATAACGGTGTCAAGGTTGTGAGCTCCAGCGATAGTGTGGACCACTCGCGTGTCTTTATTGTGGAGCACGTGGTGAATAATCTCCCCAAGGATGTGCTCTTCAAACTTCTAGTTGCCGAGGACTTTAACGGCCGCACGTGCTTGCACCATGCCTCCCAGAACAACCGTCTTGATCTTCTTGATATCATATTGCCGCACTTTCCCGCGAGCCACATCGATATCTTGGACAGCGACTCCATGTCGCCGTTGGTGCTTGCCATCAAGAACCTGAGCCTTGCCACCATCCGCAAGTTTGTGGACATGGGTGCAAACTGCGTGCCCAAGACGGACGAAAGCAGACCGCAGTACTTGCCCATCAACTACGCGTGCAAGTTTGGGCACTATGAGATTGTGGAGTACCTCTTGTCCAATACCAGCCACCCGTCCTTGGCCAACCAGCAGGATGTCGAGGGCTTGTTGCCGTTGCATGTGATATCGAGGTCGGGGCACCACCAGCTCATTGGGTTGTTGATCCAGCACGGGGCACAGGTGAACAAGTTGGACGGCTTGAACAAGTGGCCGCCCATATTTTATGCGGCCCTGGAGGGCCATGTAAAGACGACCCAGGAACTCGTGCGGCACGGTGCAAAGTTGAATGTCCACGACGAAGATGGACAAAATGTATTGTACCACTGTGTGGTGGAGGGACACATTGATGTGTTGAATGAGTTGTTGTACCAGGAGGAAATAAGAGATGACGGCAAGCAGCAAGTTTTTGAATCAGGGGGCACTCTATTCAATGGGACAGACGATACTAGTACCGAAAAGGTCTCGGATATTCCCGACCTCAAGTTGCCTCCCCCGATTCTTCCACTTAGGAGATACGGACACAACTTTTTAGAGCAAAAGGTGTTGATTGAGCTCATATTTCCAACAGATTTACAGCTTGTCAACCTCTTTAATACTACAGCAGACTTGAAGCCGGGGAGAATTACATTGACGTCTAATATTTCTGATATCGTGCCGCGCAATATCCTTTTGCCGGTGACAGACGAGACAAAGGCCAACAATAACTGTGTTTTCCAAACAGATATGGACTCGTTGAACGAGTTCCGTATCGACTTTGAAATCTTCCCCAAATTTGGCACTAGGTTGATTGCCAAGACCACAGCGCTCTCCTTCTCGCAAATCGATACCCTGTCCCCTGAAGTGAGTCTGATCCAGTTGCCGTTATTTGATCTCAGGTTGAAGAATATCGGCGAGTTGCGCTTCAATTACCAAGTCATCTATCCATTCGCAGGCAACTTGCTTGAAACCTCCAAGTTCGATACGTACTGGAAATCCTCCACCAGTTTTGTCAAGAACACAACCACACTCAAATTGAACGCGGCTGGTGGGTTGTCTCCCAACAACTTCTTGTCCCCAACGAATTTGCAGAATGGTGCCCAAGGTCCCAATGGTTATGGAGTGCCCCACATGACCAACAACGAGATTGTTGTCAATGCCCCTGCTCCGTCGCTGGTGGTGACCGCCACGTCGTTATCGGGAGAATACCTTCGGGTGAAGGTGTGCTTGCTCAATGACGGGACACCCGTTGTGTGTCCCCACTGGTCGATTGCAATTACCGATAGTATTGAGTTGTATATCCCCAACTTGTCGTTGGACCAGCTCAGCTCCATCACGGACAATTTATTTGATTACAAGAAGGTGATCCATGACTTATCGAGGATGACCGTCAAGGAGATTGACCTCATCAAGAAATTGCTCAAGATTATCTATCTCCCACTCAATATTCTTCTTGAAATCCTCAGTGTGGAGATCAACTTGAGCTTGGAAATGGTGTTTCCTTCCTTGCTTGAGTTGGAGAGTTTGCCGTTTGTTGGGAACGTGCTGTCCAACTTGAACAACTACATTGACTTTACCTTGAACGATGTCTTCAACCATATCCGCTCGATATCCAAGTACAGCGGGAGCAGCAGGTCCATCATATTCCTTTCTTCCAACCCGCTCATATGTAAGATCTTGAACTGGAAACAGCCCAACTTCCCCGTGTTCTTGGCCATGAGCGGTGTCAGTTACAATGCAGGAGCCAACAGGTTCGAGTCTCGGAGCGCAAACGGTCTCGTGATGGACGACCAGATGAAACTGGCCAAGCCGTCTAATTTCCTGGAGGTGATTATACGATCGATCAATGAAGCTGTGGGGTTCTCCATCAACAATAACTTGATTGGGGTGATCACCTCGATCCACTTGCTCAACTTGGTGCCCAAGTTGGTTCCGTTGATCAGGTCCCGGGGGTTGATTTTGGTTGCGTCCTACGACGTGTCGGACACACAGGACCAGCCGAGCGTGCAGAGAGAGTTGGATGCGTACACGAGAACAGAGATTAATGGGTTGAGGTTTGACGATGTGTTGAGTTTTAAGGGGGATTAGGTCACAATATGCTTTGTATTACTAATTATACATGTGCCGACGGCATGCAAAAGACTAGGTCTTTCATGATACAACTGAAATGAGCTCAAAAGAAGTCATTTCTAATAGGGTTTTGAAATAAATGAATGGTCATGAGTCTCTTAAAAAGATAATTGGTTTTGAACTGAATTGCGCGAAGCGAAATGTTCGCAGTCAATTAAAAGGTAGTAGTGAACAATTGGCAAAGCGAAATGTTCGCATAGTCAATTAAAAGGTAGTAATGAACAATTGGCGAAGCAAATTGTTCTCAAAGTCAATTAAAAGGTAGTACCGAACAATGGAGCGA
The DNA here is from genome assembly GCA_030558435.1 of Kodamaea kakaduensis. Taxonomy (NCBI): domain Eukaryota; kingdom Fungi; phylum Ascomycota; class Pichiomycetes; order Serinales; family Debaryomycetaceae; genus Kodamaea; species Kodamaea kakaduensis. The sequence continues at coordinate 155,079 of JAJMSN010000017.1, forward strand.
AGCGAAATTGTTCGCATAGTCAATTAAAAGGTAGTGAACAATTGAGCGAAGCGAAATTGTTCTCAAAATGTCAATTAGTCTGAAGCAGTACTGAAAAATTTCGCTTCGCTCGATTGAAGATGATAAGAACAACTTCACTTCGCTTATTGAGGAAGAACAACTTCACTTCGCTTAATTGAGGAAGAACAATTTCGCTTCGCTTAATTGAGGAAGAACAATTTCGCTTCGCTCAATTGTTCTTACTATCTCCTTCTTCTCGGAGGAGGAGGCGGAGGAGGTGTACTACTCCTCCCAACCTCCGGCGAAGCAAACCTTGAATTCGGAGGAGGTGGTGCCTTCTTCTTGAGCGCCTTAATAACCAACAGGGACACTGAATTTGAAGACGAGTTTGCGGATGAAAAATTGGAGTGCTTTAACGAGATTTCCCCAACCTCATAAGCTTCATGCTGTATTTTTGGCAATGGTTTGGAGTTGAGATAGTCCGCAGGTAAATCCAATATATTTGGCGTCAGGGCCCCCAGTCGTTGAAGCGAGAGGTCCTCCATATCTTGTGTTACTGTCGCATTATCTGGGTGAAACGGGGATGCACTAGGCACAATACTTGCCCTGTTACCTCTTCCATTACTAATTCCTAACCCTCTTCCCACCATAGATTGTCTTTTGTTCTGCAGTGTAGTGTGTTTGTAGAAGTCACCTCTTGAAAAGGATCTCACCGATGCAACTCTTTGGAACGATGCCCCCACTGAATCAGTCGAAGCATTCGACTCGTCATCGTAAAGTCTACCCAATTGACTAGGCTGAGAGTCTGTTAGCGATGATGATGATCTGTTGATATCTTGTAAGTATTTTTCTTCCTTTCCCTTTTCCTTTTCCTTTTCCTTTGTCTCTTTTTCCTTTGTCTCCTTGCTAAAATCCCTCTTGTACTTTGGTGAGCTCGATGGGGGCGATGATCTTGAGCCGGCTCTATCATCATTCTTGTTTCTCTTCAACCAGTCAATGGACATACACTTCATGGCCAACTTGATGACGGGTTCCTTTTGGCGGTCAGAATCACGCATTTGCGAGGTATGCACCACGATGTTACTGAGGAGGTCCACAATCTCTGCCTTCTTGTAGTGGAGGTCACTGAGCTCGGAAAATAAGAGGAGGGGGTGGGTCACCTTTAGGTAAGTCTCGAGTAAAATACGACTGTGTGGGTCGGTAGTGTAGTCCAAGTTGTTCAATTCACGGATGAAGATATCCACCAAGATCTTCAAGTCGTTCAAGTAAATGAGCTTGGCAGTGTACGATGTTGTGAACACTAGATAGAGGAATTTAAGAATGAGAATCTTGATGATTTGGGATTCTTCTCTGTTGAGGTGGTAGATGAGAAGGTTGATAAAGCCACTAATTTTAGGGCTACCTTCGTGGTACGAGTCATTCACATTCATCAAGCCTTCAAACACCTTATTTTTCATTTTCGGCAGGGCGTACTTTTTCATGAGGTACTGTTCGTTGATGAGCAAAAGTAGCTTGAACTCTTCGTATGCAATCAACTTGTCCTCGTCTTCAAAGTCGTCGCCGTCGATGTCGTAGTTGTTGAAGGTGCCGTTGGACAAGAGGTAGTGGATTAGTGTGCGGACAATCTGGGAGTGTTTTGTCATGCAATCAAACTCGTCGTCGCGCAACAACTCGATGCGGAACAAGTACTCGAAAAAGATATCACACGAGAACTTGAGCAATACATACAGGGACTTGCCGTTGTTGGAGGCAATTACATGGTTGGATATAAAGTTGGACATGGTGGACACAAAGCCGTATTCGCGGAGCGACTCAAAAAGAGTGTCCTTATCAATGCACTCCAAAAGACCATCTTTATTGGAGTTGCACATTTTGAGCAAGAGTAGAAGCACAATGCAAAGGAATTCCTTGAAGCATTCACCCTCGTAGCGTACGTGCTCCTGGACCTCGTTTTCCTCGGATTGTGTGGGCTTTTCACTTCCATTGGGCTGTCCCAAATCTGTCATTTGGTTGAATGCGTTGATAAATGCGAGCAACTTCCCCACACAAAACCTGTAGTTCTTTAGAAATAGGTTCAGTGAAAGCAACTTCATGGCGTACTTGGAGATGGTGTGGTAGGAGCTGTCGAAACCGGCATCTTTATCCATGTATATGTTGTCGACTATGAACTTGAGGTAGATTGAGAGGTTCTCATTGCACTCTTTGGGGTCGCTGTTGATGAGAAGCGTGATGATCTGGTCGTCAATGCTGTGCAAATTGTCCGAGGTTGCCGAGGCAGAGCCAGAGGGTGTGGACGACGAAGAGGGACTTCGCGATAGGGGGAAGGTGGTTGCTGGGACAGACATGCGATCAAACAAAAATACTGATTGGGAATGCCGCGAAATTGAAACCATATAAGCGAAAAACTGCCTAACTCGATCGCTCGATCCGAAGGATCGGGCGTTGAGAGAGCAGGAGTGAGCAATTAGTGAATAGTTAGCAAGTATTTAGGACAATTAGGGCAGTTGGCGAGTTAGTGAGTTAGTGAGCGAGCAAGAATTTAGTCGAATTAGTCAGTCTACTGCAGATCAGACTATCAGGCTATTCTATCAGTCTACTATCTACTCTAAATCAGACTACATCTAGTCTATCTAGTCCATGTCTACCATATTTCCTTATATAGTCAGTACAAAACAGCCTATAATCTAACAGCTCTATAATCTTACAGCTCTTTCAAAAACTCGCTTCGCTCGTGTTTGAAAAGCTCGGATACCGAGGAGCAACTGTTAAAGTTTGAACCTTAACAAAGTAAGACATCACGAAATGTAGAGATGGGTTCTGATCCTGGAGGTTTCAAAAAGGAGGTGTATGGAAAGGATATGAAAACGGTTAGAAATTCAGAACTTTATAGTTATTCACCTCAACCTATACAATTCACCTCAACCTATACAATTGAGCTTCGCTCAATGCCCAATTGTCATTTGTAACTTGTGTTTCTATTTAGGTTTAAACAAGGTTTGTCAAAGTCTGTTTGAAACATGTTACATATGCCTACAGTGTCTGTCATATCCTTTTGTATTGAAACCGTAAATGTCCTGAGACCTCAGAATGAGGAGATTCTTTGTAGATACTTGGTTAAGAATTGAGGAAGGGATATAGAATCGAGCGAAGCGAGATTCTTTGATTATTGTCTATTTCACTCAATTGAATATATCTCGAAGAATCTCGCTTCGCTCAATTCTTCAAATTCTATTCCCATTGAGCAAATTACTAAGAAGCAAGCGAAGTGGGATTCTTTCACAATTTTTTGTGTACTGATTCTTTCTGTGCAACTAGTTCCACATTAAATCTCTAAAGAATCTTGCGCTCAATTCTTGGTCGATTCTTTCTACCTTATCTGTTCAACATGCTCCATTGAGATTTTCAAAGAATCTCGCTTAGCTCGATTCTTCGAATATTCCCACTTGAGCATGTCCAAGAATCTCGCTTCGCTCGATTCTTTGTAGATTCTGTGCATGGTCACTCAAGATTTCAAAGAATCTCGCTTCGCTTGATTCTTTGATATTACACTTGAGCATCTCCAAGAATCTCGCTTCGCTCGATTCTTGTCGATTCTAAATACCCACCGTCTTCAAATAAACATCCGTCCCCCACCCATAATACGTCTGAATCGTCAACAGTCCCTTTGTCTGTGCATTCTCGTCATTAAATATCTCAATGTAGTTCTTCAGCAACGGCAACCCGTACCCCATACCAGCCACCACATTTCCTCCCAATCCCGGCGGAACGTTCAACGTCTTGTATGCCTCTCCTTCATTCAGCTCATATGTGGTGAACGAGTAGTCAAAGATATGGTTCATGGTGTTGCGTGGAATTCCCTTGCCCTTGTCGCGGATACGAATCTCCAAGAAAAGAGGATCCTCTGATGTGGAAATAGTGATTTGCACGGGATCCGCAACCCCATTCTCGATATGTGCTCTAAAAGAGTTTTTAAAGAGCTCAGTGAGAATATAGTCAAGGTGGTACTCAATGTAAGGAAAGATGACATTTTGGTCGGAGTTTGAGATGTCATCAATAGTTTTGATGGAACTTTCATTGATTTCTTCATTTTCTTTATCTTTACTCTCCTTCACTATTACCTTCTCTTTTTCATTCTCTTTCTTTCCCTTTACCTCCTCCTTCTTCTTTCTCTCCGTATCAATCTTTATTGGCACTGCCTGATCATACTTCATCAAACAAATATCATTCACCAACTCTGCATTTTTCTTTATCACCTCTGCAATATTCAACGGTTTAATCACACCGTTAAAGTCACTCCCCCTCACGATATCCCCCCTCGATAACAGAAGGTGCTGGTGTGCAATGAGCCTCATACGAATGCGTTCCTTCAAGTGCTGGTCCAAAAAGGACTTGATTTTCTTTTCGCTAATCAAGTGACTCACCTCGCCAAATCCCTTGGAGAGCAGCGGGAGCGTATCGGCGTGCAACTCAATGAACTCGTCCAACACCCCGAGAAACTGCTCGTTCTCAGACGCGTTGGTGGGGGGCGTCAAGGACGCAAGCAAAAGCGACGACATCGTTTGGAGGTACAAGTCGTAGGACTCAGAGATGGCTGGGTTCAACACCACCAAGTAGGGAAGATTGCGAAACTCCTTGAGACGGCGCGAGTTGTAGATCAATAGAGACTCAATGGTCTCGCGGGCACCGCTATAAAGAGTCTCGGGGCTGATTTCCCGCGATTGCTGGTAGAGTTTGGTCATGGACATCTTGGGGAGTTCCTTGTTGGAGTAGTAGTAGAGGGGCTGCTCCAAGAGCGAGCGTATTTTGTACTCCTCAAGGAACTTTTGCTGTTGTTCGGAGGGTGTGGAGATGGAACGGGAGCATTTGGGGAGGCGGAGGCGCCGAAGTGTGGAGAACATGAACAACGAGCACAACGAGCGAAGCGAGTTGTGCGATGATTTCGAAAGAAAATATGGGGAAGTAATAATTTCAAACAAGCGAAGCTTGTTTGACTACTATATAATAAATAATATATATATATATAAGATATATATACAAGATATATTTAAGAGTTCTATAAGATATATAGCTACTTTGGCTCCAGGTGTCTGGTCCATGTTCTTATATGCAGTACATTAAAAAGGTAGGTCTTCCTAGATGACATCAACAAACCCAATCCAGCAAGATCCTCAACATTCACTTTCATATTTTCGAATAGCAAGAGATACAGCTGTATATCAACAAAAGATACATTGGTGTAGATTTCACAGACTGCTTTCTACTGTGAAAAATTGTGCTGTGCGTAAATTTCATACCCGCTTATCCCTACCAAAAAGTACCTTCGCAAGACTTTTTTGTAGATGTGAGGATGTCGTTTTGTTGATATGGGTGGTTTTAATGATAAGGGAGGTTATGGATTCATGAAAGTTCTTTGTGGTGGAGAATTGGTGCTCTTTGTTTGACGTAGCAGTATGAGATTTACGCTGGCTGCAAAAAGACGAAAGGAAGTGATAGATGTTGGACTTGATATCTAAAAGAAGAGCAGTTGTTGAAGTGATAATGTGAGAAATTGACTTAGTTGTTGAAGGATAAATTAAGATGAGCAGAGAGTAGTAAGGACATAAACGAAAGGCTTTATTTCTGGGTTAAATATGCTCAGCTGCTTATTCTCTCACTAATTCTCACATTCCTTATAGTGACTTTATTCATTCTAACATTAATTATTCTTACACTCTTATTCTCTACTCTTAATAGAGGCAGAAAGGGAATAGATGTTCTCATTGAAGGTGTATTTTAGCAATAGCATAAATATTCCTATAGCCTAGACTGAGAAAAGTCTTCCTGATTGAAAACCCTCTAGATTTTACTCACTTCTACTTTTGCTACTCATTCGCAAAGCGAATGAGTAGTTGATTTGAACGAGTAGTAATGCTTGTAATTATTTCTCTACCCATTCGCTTCGCGAATGAGTAGAGCAAAAAAACATGATTGCAAAAACCAAAGACGACTGTCCCATCTGCCTCGAGCACCCCCTAGACGAGTCCAAACACACCCAAGTCCTGTGGATCCAATGCGAACCCTGCCACCAGTGGTTCCACATGCCGTGTCTTGGGATCCCCGGCGAGGAAATCAACTCCATCAAAGACTACCACTGTTCAGAGTGTGAACATGCACACGGCCCGCTGACCCACAAGAGGCGGCTGAAACGAGCGAAAATCATGGTGGACTACGTGGCGTTGAACGAGGGAAACGTGTTTATTGTGGACAAGTCAGAGCATCCCCATGTGAATAGATTGTTAGCTGAGGTGGAGAGATGCAAGGGAGATGTGAAGAGTGGAGAGAATGGAGAAAGTGAGAGAGAAAATGTGAAAAATGAAGGAGGTGAGGGTAAAAGTGAGAGTACGAATCAAGGAAAGAATGGAGAAAATGTGAGTAAGGATGAAGAAAATGTGACTAATGGAGAAAATGTGAGTGAAGAAAGTTCCTTTCTTTTGGGAAACCCGACCCTTATTTCTAATTGCAACCTCAACGATGTAGGGATGAAATTACCCCAGGACCGAGACAAGATCACTTTGGATTATGTTACTGAGTGTGTTGGGGAAGACGAGCCGGTAGAAGTCATGGACGTTTTGTCCCAGCAGGGAGTGCTGCCTGCGTGGAAAATGGGCCAATGGCGCGACTACTTCAAGCTGGATAACCGGGACCGGATCCGTAATGTGATTTCGCTCGAGGTTTCCGACTCCGAGATGGGTGCTGGGTTCACGCGGCCGCGTATAGTACGGCAAATGGACTTGGTGGACCAAGTGTGGACCGGGGACCAGCCACGCCCCAAAGTAACGACGTATTGCTTGATGTCTGTGCGCGGGTCGTTTACAGACTTCCACATTGATTTCGGAGGGACATCGGTGTACTACACTGTGTGTCGAGGCAAGAAGACGTTCTTGATGTATCCTCCAACAGAGCACAATCTTGAGGTTTATGAGAAGTGGTGTCTTGAGCAGGACCAGAACTATATCTGGCTTCCGGAATACGGCAAGAAATTGGAGGGTGGAGTGGGGAAGACATTGGAGCCGGGAGACTTGTTTTTTATACCGAGTGGGTGGATCCACGCGGTGTTTACGCCGGAGGACTCGGTGGTGATTGGGGGGAACTTTCTCACGTTGAAGGATGTGGAGATGCAGTTGAGAATTGGGGGGATTGAGAAGAGGACGGGGGTTCCGCTGAGGTTTAGGTTTCCAATGTTTAATAAGGTGATGTGGTTGGTGGGTATAAGAATGAGGGAGAGGAAGAACAAGAACAAAGAGAATAAGGAGAACATAAAGGAGAACATAAAGAAGGAGAAGGAAAACATAAAGAAAGAGAGTATAAAGGAAGAGAAAGAAAACATAAAAGTAGACGTGGACTCCTTCAACCTACCTCCATCTGCCTTGAATGCTCTTGCAGATCATCTTGCTGCACATTATGAGCTTGGGAGAACCAATGCCACGGCAAAGAGGAGTATACCGATGGATAGGATAGGTGATGTGAATGTGTTTTTGGAGGAGTTGAGAAGCCACAACGAGTGAAGGCATCACAACGAGCGAAGCGAGTTGTGAATGCCTTTGCGAGTTGTGAATGCCAATGGCAACAGTGATTTTCATTAGCCAGTGTGAATGCATTGCAAATTTATAATTGCCAATTAGCAATACTGGTGATTTTCATTAGCCAGTGTGAATATTGCCAATTAGCAATATTAGTGGTTTTCATTAGTCAATGTGAATACCATTGACCAGTGTGAATATTGCCATTAACCAATATGAGTGATTGAAGCTAGCCAATTTGAGTGGTTTCCATAAGCCAATGTGAATGATTGCCATTAACAAATATGAAAGGTTGTCATTAGCCAGTGTGAATATTGTCATTGGCCGGTGTGAATGATTGTCATTAACCAATGTAAATAATTTCCATTGGAAGGAGTGCTTACATTGGTAAAGGAGTGATTACATTTGGCAAAGGAGTGTTTGTCATTGATAAAGGAGTAATTATCACTGGCAAATAGTGATTGCCATATGGAGTGATTGCCATTGGCCAATATGAGTATTTCATTAGCCAATATGAGTGTTTCATTAGCCAATATGAGTGGTTAGCCAATGTGAGTGATTAGCCAATATGAGTGGTTAGCCAACATGAGTGGTAGCCAATATGAATGATTAGCCAATGTGAGTGACCAACCTAGACTCGCTTCGCTCATCTAGGTCGCTCATCTAGGTCGCTCATCCATCTGTACTATAGGACGGTATGTAAAATTAACTATTTGAAATTGTGCAGGAGTTGCTCAGCGCATGAAAATTTTGTGCAATGGGCTTTTTGCAGCCAGAATGCGGGGCTACCGAAACTTTCCGAAGTATTAAGTTTGCTGTGGTTTCTTGCTTGTAGGAGAAGGATTGCGAGTGATGTAGTGTTATCTATTTTGTATCCAATATTGGCAGATACTGGCAGATAATTTGTAGATCGATTAATTGGACAATTTGTGATACGATTAATGTAGATATATTGTAGATCTTGTACATACATGTACATTGTAGATATATTGTACATTGTAGATATACTGTAGATACATTGTACACTAGATACATTGTACACTAGATACATTGCACACTGCAGATACATTATACACTGTACATTGCACTTTGCACATTGATGATACTATTACTTCTTGTCAGCCGCGCCCACCCTCCCTATTGTATTCATACCACACCCCATCAATTGCACTCCTTTTTTCATCTGTTTCACGTCAAACTTTTATACTGCCTCCTTTCTGACTCCGACCATGCCGACGCATTGCGGTAATTGGCACCGCCTAGCGACACCCCAAGTGAAGTATCTATATATAGACAAAAGGCTCCAGCTTTTTCCCCACTTTTGCATTATCCTTCCTTGAATTGGGCATAACAGTCTACACCTGTAGCATCACTTATTGACACCCCCAGCCAATTCATTGAACAATAGCAAGTAATTTGAGTCACAAAGATAAGGTAATTTTTACAACCAAAACATCAAAACACTGCAACTACAACAAAAGGTATAAGTCTGCCTACTCATCAAAGAGAGTCTACTATAAGAGAGTCTTAAGAGTCTTCACACAAGAGTTTTCACACAAGAGGCTTCACAACGAAAGTTACTTCCAAGTACTACTGACCAGAGTACTAATTTCGCACATCGCACACTTCGCTTCGCTCAGTGTGCTCAGTGTGCAATGAGCGACGCTAACGACCTTCGAAAAGCAGAGTCTCGCGAAGAAGACGACGACGACCAGCTCAGTTTATACTCCGATGAAGAGTCCGCACTTCCCAAAGAAGAAAACTACAATCAGTACTACGAAGACCCCAACCTCAATGAACGACCTACTGAACCCGCGTGGAAGAAGGCACCCACCTGGAGACGCGCGTGGCACAAGTACCGACCGTCGTACTTTCTAGACCATCTCAATTGGAAGGACTCCAAAGTGGTGATACGGTCCTGGGTCCAGATTTTCGCAGGGGTGGTGCTCACAGCCATCCATCCCGTGCTGAAATGGCTCGGACACGCCCCATTTTTGCTCCAGATCTTTGGCTTCTTCACCGCGCTGGGCGGGGTGCTGACTACCGGCAGTTTGTATGCCCAATTCTCGGTGTTTGTGGGCTTCATCTACTCGTGGGTCATTGCGGTGTGCACCATGAAAATCAATAACCGTTTGCACGGGTACATCACCACTGCGGAATTGGTCCAGCAGTTGGTCCGTGAGGGCCTGTGCGAAATGGGTCCCACTCTCCAGTCGTGTTTGACTAAACAAGTGTACACCGGCCGCTTCATCACCACCGAAGTGGCTGCCACCTCTGCCTTGGCCATCATCTTTGCAAAGGTGTTTTTTGGCATGTGTGTGTACCACAACATCTTTAAGAAGCCCGTGTACATCTCCGGGTGTATCGGAGTCGTGATCCAGGTGTGTTACGGCATCTTTTGGCCCACCTTCCAGCCCCTCCCCATTGCCATGGTGTTGTTGAAACCTATTGGTGTGTCGTGTGCACTCGGTATCTTTGTGAGCTTTGTCATATGGCCCCAAACAGGCAGCCACCAGTACGTCGGGGCCCATGTTGGGGTCATGGGGCTTCTTCGGGCTGAGAACAGTAACCATATCCGGTACTTCAGGTCGATGAAGCCATCGCATGCCAGCTTCCAAAACTACAAGATCTTGAAGAATAACGTGCATAAGGTCAGAACTAAGCTCACTCCGTTGCTGTTGCTCCTTGCGATTCTTCGCTACGAGGTGTCGTACACGAGATTCGATTTAGGGGACCTTGCTCGCCTCAACTACTTTGTGAGGAGTGTCGCCACATATACTGGTGGGTACGACCACTTTTACGAGTTGTTCCACGAGCGTAAGGAGTGGGCTGCTGCCGCTGCAGCCGGGCTCTCGAGGCGGAGCAGTACCTTGAGCAACACTTTGTCCCGCAAAGATACTGCGATGAGCACGGGATCTGTGCCGTCCACACACGGTGGGGCCAAGTTGTTCACCACGGTGTACGAATCCTACAAAAAGGTGGGGGTGTTTGAAGACAAGAAGCGTGCCAATTTGCTCAAGCAGCGGATCCGCAACCTGGAAAAGACTTATAACTTGGACCTTGTGCACTTGGATATGGTCGCGGAGCTCTTGGTGCAGCACTGCGGCCCGTGCCTCGATGCCACTGATGGTGCATTGGGGGCCGCGGGCGCGTGGATCGCGGCCGCAAACTCCTACAGAGTGTACAGCTTGTTTGGGGGTAACCACAAGGAGAAACAAAAGGAGTGCAACGAGAGTCTTAGACAGGCAAAGGATTTGTTGGAGACTGAACTAAAGAGGGTTCTGGACCCGGAAAATGTAGAGGCACTGCTCAAAAACTTGGTGGATAACGACGATGCTCTTGTGTTTATGGTGAGTCAAATTGCGTTTTTTATCTACTTGTTACGGAGCCAGTGCCTCAAGATAGTGGAGATGATTGACTTTATGTTGGAAATGGACGAAATACGCCCAAAGCCGACAGTGGTGACGGTGTTCACCAAGAGATATACCAAGATGGCAGATAAATTGCCTGGTGCCCCAGACGAAGATGAGGCTCCAGAGGTTTCGGACGCCAAGATCTTCGCAACCAGAATCCAACAACGTGACCCGGATAGCGAGGCCCCGAGCCACTGGTACCAGAGATTTGGGCTCTGGGCCACTCGTCTCTATAATATTCTCACAAATCACACGCTCTGGTTTTTTATTAGGAGTGGTGGCTTGACTGTGGTTGCAGCCACACCGTACTTTGTGCGAACCACCGCGGGGTGGTACTACAAAAACAGGTGTCTGTGGGTGGTCATCATGTGTATGTTGACCGACACCGAGCTCACGGGAGACTCCGTGTACACCTTTTGCTGGAAACTCGCTGCCACATTCATCGGTGCGGTTGTGGGGATGGTTTCGTGGTACATTTGTCAGGGTAATTCGTATGGATATTCGGTGGTCAGTGGTGTGGTGTACTACTTTTGCATCTATTTCCGTCACTTTTCGCAGCACACCACCATTCTCCCGTGTATCATGGTGGGTATCTCCAGTGCGTTGGTGTTAGCCACCAGTTACCTGGACTTCCACCACCTTGGCTCCACCAATATCGGAGTGGGGTGGGCAGTGGCATGGAAGCGGTGTGTTACGGTGATTATTGGGCTTTCGATCGGCTTTTTGGGCTGTGTCTTCCCAAAACCCCGTACTTCCACCGTGGTGAACCGTAAGAAACTTTCCGGTGTCATCACCGAGCTTGGTGATGTTCACTGTTTGGTTGCACGTTTCACCAGGTACCGCGCCTACCACCCTGAGTTCCGCATCAAGCCCAAGGGCGACGTTATTTTGGAGCGCTTCACCCTTATCTTTGGCCAATTGGCAAAGGTGTACGGTCTCATGGGGACTCTCAAGCACGAGATTCCACTTACTGGAGACTGGCCCGAGGCACAGTACCGCAAGTTGCAATCGCACATCTACGACGTGACCCAGCTCTACTACTTGATTGCATCGCTCGTGAACCAGGTCCAGGACCCTGCGGTCTGGGGTCCGATTATCGCACGCAGAATGGGGTGGACAAACTCGTCGGTCCAAGCCATCTTGTTTGCAATTATTCACATGTCGGCGGATGCCCTTCTCACGAAAACAGGACTTCCAAAGGTGACACCGTCGAACTTGTCGATGCGGCACTATGAGTTATTGGCGCTGCAGTGGAACTCGAGTTCGATGGTGGATGAAAACTTGAAGAGAAAGACCTCGGATTACTTGGATGCAATGAGTATTGAGTTGAATACAGAGGGGTTGCAGCGTGAGATGAGAGAGCAGAGTGAGAGTGGAAGTGAGAAGAGAAAGGAGAAGGATGAAAAGAATGAAAGGAATGATGAGAATGAAAAGAGTGAAAAGAGTGAGAGTGATGAAAAGAATGAGAGTGATGAAAAGAATGAGAGTGATGAAAAGAATAAGGAAGATGACAACTACAATGGGGATGATGAAGACGAGGACGATGAAGGGGACGACGAAGACAACCTTTTGAGACCCAGCAACCAGAGAAAACACACTTACGAGGATTTATCGTCGCTTGACTCGTCGCTCGAGAGTTCGGATGACGACGGGCCTGTTGCACTTACCAGTGAGACATATGCTTTGCACAAGAAAAGTAGCAAGATGCACGAGTCCATTATTAGCAACTTGGACTTTGGGCGTATTCTCAGTCATGACGGGCAGCTTGCAACGACGTCGTTGTTGTTGTCGCATTTGATTTACGTGCGGATGGACCAGATCATGTTGGTGGTGAAGCTGTTGGTGGGAGAGAAGTTTGATTTGGATATGTCGTTGTTGGAGGATTTGACGAGGGGAGAAATAGACTGAACAAACGAGCGAACGAACGAGCGAAGCGAGTTTAGCTCGTTTGTTTAGCTCGTTTGTGGACATTGATTTCAAACGAGGAAGGGATTTTGTTTAGCTAGTTTGATCGGACATTAATGATTACGAACGAGCGAACGAGGGAATCAAACTCGCTTCGCTCGTTTGTAGACAGAGTAAATGAAGAGCACAATAAAGAGTAAATAATTGAATAAAGTAGCTGGTAGAGTGGGTTGTAAATCTCTACTTTTTGGGTGGATCTCGTTAACAAATTCCCAGATTTTCTTTTTTCCCAGTAATTCCCAAAAATCAACCAAATTTTAAAAAATCGTTCACACCTTCTGATCTTTGGAACAAGAAAATAGTACCATGTATGATTATGATCCACATACTTGAAATTCGATCACCATTTGAATGAACGGTCAATCCACAGCCTTCCAACCAGCTACTAAAAGCTGAAGTCTGGTTGGGCATGTTCCTGGATGTTTATACATATTGATGATCTTCATGTTCTTATGTTCATGCGAACGAGTGAGCGAGCGAAGCGAGTGAGTGAGTGAGTAAACTTACTTAGTGATAATGATTATGAGTGAATGGTGGGTGATGATGAGCGATACTTATGTCCATGTTCTTGTTCATATTCTTATGCTCTTGTTCTTATATTATGTTTATTCTTTTTTATGTTACAGTCTTACTTGTTTATACATTCTCTCATTGACAATGAGCCAATGAGCCAATAAGCCAATGAGCGTAGCGAATTGGCTTATTGGCTTATTGTGCTCATTACAACTCCAAAGGAGTCCCCTTCTCCCTAGCAGCCTCACCATACTTCTTAATTCTAATCGACTGCACAGCAATAAACCCAGAAGTGTCCTCTGGCGAGAACCCGGTCAACTCGTCCATGGACGACTCTGTCTCGTCGTACAACTTTTCAGTTTCGGACGATCTGCCCAAGATTATCAAGTTACCCTTGTAGCACCTTGCTCTGACCACACCATTCACCGTCTTCTGGGAAGGAGCAATCATGGATCTGACGTACTCGCACTCTGGGGTAAAGTACATACCGTTGTAGAGCAACTTTGCGTAGGTGGTGGTCACAAACTGGTCTCTGATGGCACGGACCTCTCTGTCGAGGGTCAAACCCTCGAGGTCAACGTGGGTGGATCTGAGAATGGTCAAACCTGGGGTCTCGTAACATCCTCTGGACTTGATACCGATGAATCTGTTCTCGACAATGTCGATTCTGCCCACACCGTTTCTTCTAGCCAAAGCATTGGCCTCGATGAACAACTCGACAGGGTCAGTCACCGTCTTCTTACCACCATCGAGCACCAACTTGACAGGCAATCCCTTGTCAAACACGACGGCAAAGTCCTCTGGGGTCTCTGGAGCGTCTTGTGGGTCGACAGTCAACTTCCACATATCCTTTGGAGGAGTGGTGTCTGGGTCCTCCAAGATACCAGCCTCGAAGGAGATGTGGGCCATGTTCTCGTCAGTGGACCAAGGCTTTGCCTTGGTCTGGGCAACTGGAATGTTCTTGGAGGCGGCATAGTCCAACAAGTCCTTTCTACCGGCAAATCTGTTAAAGAACTCAGGGTCTCTCCAAGGAGCAATCACCACGACATCTGGCTTGAGGGCATAGAACGACAACTCGAAACGAACCTGGTCGTTACCCTTACCGGTACACCCGTGGGACACTGCAAAACAGCCATTCTCCTCGGCAACCTTGATCTGGGCCTGGGCAATGACGGGTCTGGCGAGAGAGGTTCCCAAGAGGTAGACGTTTTCGTAGATGGCATTGGTCTGGATTGCGGGGAAACACACATTCTCGACAAACTCCTTTCTGACATCCACCACAACAAACTTGGTGGCACCAATGGCCAAGGCCTTCTTCTCGGCCTCCTCAAAGTCTTCTTCCTGACCAATGTTGGCGAGGAAGGCAATGACTTCGTAGCCCTGTTCCAACAACCAGGCGAGAATGACAGAGGTATCCAAACCTCCAGAGTAAGCTAAGCACACTTTTCCTTTGGACATATTAGTATTTGATAATGAGTATTGATATGATGGGAAAATGAAAGGAGGAAAATTTCCCCCTTTTTATAATGAAAATTTGAGATAACGAAGCGCGCTTAGGATAAATTTTCAATTACCGAATTAGGATGAGTCATAGACACAAAGAGGAGAGGAAAGTAAAATAGAGAGTGAGAGTAAAGGGGAGTAGGAGGTAAAGGGAAAATAGTATAATAGATAGAGTGACAGAGTATAGCAGCGATGATGAAAATATAATGAAGAGTGAAGACTAAAGAGTGAGAGTATAGTAGAGAGAAGGACTGTCATTGGAGAGCGGCGGAAGTGACACAAATTCAAGCAAAATTTGCAGTGGAAAGTAGCCAAGATCGGATCGGTTAGTACAAAGAAGGTATTTGAATATTGTTATCCGATCTAGTCATACTTTATTGCTTTTTATATATTGTCTTATTCTCATATCTCTTATTCTTTTATACTCATATTCTCATATCCTCTATTCTCATATCCTCTATTCTCATATCATCTATTCTCATATTCTCATATTCTCATATTCTTTTATCCTCTTAATCTTTCATCCCTTCATCTTGTCATTAATATGTCATTATGTCATTATCTTGTCACTACCTTATCATTATCTATTATCTTTCACCTGTGACTTACTTCAGATTTTTGTATGCTCCTATACTTACTTCGCAGATCCTCTAAACTTGTAACTTGACTCTCAGATTCGTTATCACTTTTGAGCTGACTTCGCATAGATGAGCGAGAATAGATGAACGAGCATAGATTCGCTTCGCTCATCTATGATCGTTCATCTATGCTCGCTCATCTATGTTCATCTAGCTTATCTTATTTTTTCGTTGATTGACATGACCGAAACCAGGATGGGTGTAACCCATGCCATCCGCGCCAAACTCAACTTCCAGGACGAGCGGCTCTGGAAACGCTTCAGTGCGCGGCGTCTCGAGCTCATCGACACCCTCGACCTAAGTCTCCGCAAAGCGTCCGAGCAGGAGGACCAGATCCACCGAGTGGCCGAGGCCCTTCGGGTGGAGTTCAACTACACCGATGAATACAAGCCGGACTTTGACAAGTTGGTGCGAGCAGCAGTGCAGTCGGTGCGGCGCAACCGCAAGCGGTCGCTGCGGTCAAAGCGCAACAACGAGGAGAAGAGACCAAGGAAAGACGACGACAAGCATAGTGATTACGAGACTGAACATGAGGAGGAACGGTACTCGAGAAGTGCCAGCAGAATAGAAGGGAGAAGTAGGAGTGGTAGCAGGTTTGAAGGAAGCAGGGGAAGGAGGGAGGAGGGAGAGAATGAGAGAGAAGGAAGGAAAAAAGAGAGAGGTAGAGAATTAGGACAAGGGGAAAGAGAGCATGATAACAGGGTAAAGAGGGAGGGGGAGAATGATGAAGAAAGGGGAAACAAGGAAGGAGAAAGGGAGAAGGACGGAGAAAGAGAGAAGGGGGACGGCGACTTCCTATCTGAAATAACCAACCTTCGGGCTGATCGAAATCAGGTCTATGACATGAACTATAACCGATCACTTCACTTTAGTGATAGTGATCGGGCGAAACAAGCCATTGAGTCCATCATCAAGCCCCGTATAATATCCCCTGCTCCCATCAAGTCGCCGCCCATGACACGCACTGCGTCGTATACCGATTCAGGTAGTGCGTCCCCACCCAATCTTCCACCCATTGGCAAGTTGCAAATAACTAATGTGAAAGACACGGGAGTGGACGCAGTGTCTGCCAAGGCCACGATCATCAACTTTATCGAGCGTTCCCGCAGCTGTTCCGAGAGTATCACCAGCAAGTCCGATAATCTCCAGGTGCTTGGTAAGGCTGTGATTTCCGCAGCCATCGCGTACCTTTTCGAGCACTCGCTCTCGGTGAACGATGCGTCGATCGAGTACCTTCGTGAAAAGCTCATGGGCGAGGCGTTTCTCGCAAAACTCTTTAGGGGATTGGACCATACCACATTGAGAGTGAGTGAGGACATTGCCTTGATTTCATTGTACACTTTGATCGGGGGGTGCGTCAAGGACTTTGGGTTCGATAGTATAGTGTTTCCGTTATGCGAGGTGTTTTACGCGCTGATTGTACAGGACTACCCAATGATGGCCAAGAACCTGGTGCCATATAGAAGGACACAGAAGGAAGAAGAGTGCAAGATGGAGGAACATGCGGTGGATTCAGTGAATCATTCAGTGGACACCATGGAACATTCAGTGGATCATAGTGCGGTTGAACGTTTAGATCATAGTCTGGACCACTTAGACGCCAGCTCCACTCTTCACTCGCTCAACTCGCTTGCTGCGGTGGCCACGGACCTTCCTCATATGCAGGACGGGGATGGAAAAAAGAAGGTTCTGCTCCGGTTCTTGTCAACGACTCTTGAGTTCTTGTACCCCATCAAGAACTCTGCTGCTCCACGGTACCTTGAGTTCATTGAGAATGCGTGCAGTGCCTTCAAGTTGGACCTGAACAACTCCATGGTGTGTTTGCGCGATACTGACGGCACGGTAGTGCGGGGGGACCTGGACCTCGAGCGGATATTTCGCACCCAAAACGAGATCTCGTTGGAGATATTTACGGAGGGACTGAAGGCCATACCGATTGACCAGCTCACGTCGGTGGTGGTGCCGAGCCACCACCTGCACTTGTACCCAAAACACCGATTTGAGCTGAATTTCGAGGGGAGCCTGCGCATCATTCTTCCGCCGCCAATTGCAAATCGGAGTTTTTCACAAAGGGGGGAGTCGGAGGTGATTCCACATTCGTCGCATCATTTGAAGAAAGGGGGGGAGGTGAGTACGCCGCCGCCGCCGCCGCCGTTGTTGCCGAGGTTTCAACCGTTGCTCTAAACACGAGCGAGCCTTCAACAACGAGCCATTCAACAACGAGCTTCGCTTGTTGTTGAAGGCTAGTTGTTGAAGTGCGGAGCGAGTGAGACAATGGTGAAGTGACAAACAACGAGCGGGCCTTCAGCAATGAGTGAAGCGAGTTGTTGAAGCGTGGAGCGAGTGATACAATCTAGTGAAGTGAGTGACAAAGCGAAGTCAATCTAGTGAAGAGTGACAAACGACTCGCTCCTCGTTGTTTAAAGAGAATTTAATCGAGTGAGGCGAGTTGGTACAACAGAATCAATTTAGTGAAGCGAGTGGAGTACAAATCAATCGAGTGAGGAGAGTTGGTACAACAGAATCGATTGAGTGACGAGAGTGGAGAGTAGAACATAATTTTATCGAGCGAGAGTTCAACAGAATCGAGAGTTGAACAGAATCGAGAGTTAAACAGAATCGAGAGTTGAACAGAATCGAGAGTTAAACAGAATCGAGAGTTGAACAGAGTCTCATCGAGCGAAGCGAGATGAGATTCTTCGCTCGATGAGATTCTTCGCTCGATGAGATACGGAAGGATGGATGCTTCAAAATAGCATGGTCGGCAGATCAAATAGCATAGGTCGGTCGAAAGGTCAGCCAGATAGTTAGTAATGAATCAATGATAGGGGGGAATGTAGTGAACAATTGAGAACAATTGAGAACAATTGAGCGAAGCGAAATTGTTCTCGATTGTTTGACCAGACTACTCTAAAATCAGACCTACAAATTTTAGTAGCATAAGAGGAATGAACATGAATGAATATGTATGAGGGAAAAATGGGGGACGACTCGAATGTGAAATGAAAAACAAAATGGTGATGTATGGGATGTGAAGGTGGAATATGAAAATGGATATGAAATGATCATGACTCAATAGGTGGAATGAGAAGATGGTTAATAAGAAAATGATTAGAATATATGTTAATGGGAATAATGAATGAAATATGAAGATAGTTGGATATGAAAATGGGTGAGAATATGAAAACGATGAGGATGAAGATGAATGAAGATGAATGGAAAGAGTAAATATGAAAATGGATAAGAGATCACAATGAATTGAATACAAAAATGGGTGAGTATGAAAATGAGTGAGCATGAAAATGAGTGAGTATGAAAATGTATGGAATATGATCATGGATGGAATATGAAAAGAAATGAAAATGAATGGAACATAAAATGGATAAGAAATGAAAATGTATGGAATATACATGGATGAAATGAAAATGGATGAAATATGAAAGTTGGGAATATGAAAATGGATATGAAGTGGGAACATGAAAATGGATACGAAGTGGGAATATGAAAATGAATATGAAGATAGTTGGGAATAAATGGGTGCGAATGAACAGAACAGAAAATGGGTGAGAATTACCCAAGACTAACATTTTCGCTGTGCTCAGTACAAGTTCAAACTATAATTGAATAATTTACAGCGAAATTTTTCAGCCAACTATAGTCAACTGTTTAGTCAACTGTTCAGTCAATATAAACTCCAAAGACTTTCTGAACAATTTAGCTCCGCTCAATTGTTCAACTATTCAGTCAACTATCTGTTGAACAATTTCGCTACGCTCAATTGTTCAACTTTTAAGGCTTATCTAGTGACGTAACCAAATCCATCACCATCTTACATACTCCTATATCTATTTTTGTGAACTCCGAATATTTCAGATTTTCGTCAGAGAGGCGGTGGCCCAACACGGGATCAGGATTAGAATTTGCACGCAAGACAGAAACGGCTAGTTGGAGAGTCAATCACCAGTGCACATATCTTTTTTGGGTAGTTCAGGTCTGTCCATGTGTTTGTATGTCTATCTTTTTCTAAGTCTATTATGTCTAAGTCTACTAAGTCTACTATCTACGTCCTATGTCTAAGTCTACTATCTATGTCTACGTCTATGTCTAAGTCTACTACCTCTTTGTATCTATTACGTCAATATTCGCGCAGAGTGTTGGCCAGATCAACGGGTGAAAAGTAGTGCGCGTCACCAAACGCGGTTGAGCTGATTTTTTTGGGCCAACAATTATTGTTGAGGAGCGCCCATGGCCCTGGAGGCCCGTTTTTGCCTGGGATTTCTGGTGTTGTGGGATGGGATGCACCGGACCACGGCCACGTAGACACCGGCGTCTTTTTGTCTTTTCTTTCTGTGTGAATATCGGGCGCAGCACCAAAAAGTGGTGCCCTTTTTTTGTTGTACGAATCCAACCATAAATTCTACAAATATATATCGTAATAATCCCTGACAATTTTTATCCAGAGATATATCAATCGAATCTTGCGATTGCCAGTGTCTTTGAAACACTTTACAAGGTATGTAAGGAGGTGATGTGGTGGTGGTGGTGGAGAGTGGTGGTGGAGAGTGGTGGTGGAGAGTGAGAGTGATGGGCAGTGATGAGTGATGGCGGGTAGGATAGTGATGGGTGATAGTGATGGAGTGATGAGACTGCGATTGAAATTGTGATCATTGTTGAGTGCGAGTGATTGTGATTGAGATTGAGTTAGTCATTGAGCCAATGGCTCAATAACTCGACTCTCAATAACTCACTACTACCACCATTGTTAACGCAGCTTTGACGTTGGCCGTTTTGTGCGTTGGATTTTTTCAGGGTTTTTTGTTGAGACCAATTGGGTTCATAATTACTCAACAGATCATCGCATCGCAGTCATCTCGATTCAAGATTCTCAAGTTCAAGACTCTCAAGAGTGCTGGTTCTAGATTCTTATCCTGCCATTCTATCACTAAACTATCACTAAAGAAACTCACCAGTCCTTTTATGATATGTACTAACCTCAGACTACCTAGAACCAAGCATTTCACGTTACTAAAACGTTTTAATTTATTACCTAATAGATATATCTCCATGTCTGAAGAACAAAAAGACTACTCGTCCTTGCACGGCAAGTTGGCGGACCATTTCAAAGGATTGAACTCTGTGGATGTCGCAGAGCCCGGAAAGATTACAGACTTTGTCAAGCTGCTGCAGGGACACACCGTCATCTCCAAGGTGTTGATTGCCAACAATGGTATTGCTGCTGTGAAGGAGATCCGTTCCGTGAGAAAGTGGGCCTACGAGACCTTTGGTGACGAGAGGGCGGTCCAGTTCACCGTGATGGCCACCCCCGAAGACCTTGAGGCAAATGCCGAGTACATTCGTATGGCGGACCAGTTTGTCGAGGTGCCCGGTGGAACCAACAACAATAACTATGCAAACGTCGACTTGATTGTGGAGATTGCCGAAAGAACCAATGTCCATGCCGTGTGGGCAGGTTGGGGCCATGCCTCCGAAAACCCCTTGTTGCCCGAGCGTTTGGCGTCCTCCCCCAAGAAGATTGTCTTTATCGGTCCCCCAGGTGCTGCCATGAGGTCCTTGGGTGACAAGATCTCGAGTACCATCGTGGCCCAGCACGCTGCGGTGCCGTGTATCCCGTGGTCCGGAACAGGTGTCGATGCCGTGCAGGTGGATCACCTGACTGGTTTGGTGTCTGTGACTGAGGAAACCTATGCCAAGGGATGCTGCACGTCCCCAGAAGACGGGTTGGCCAAGGCCAAGGAGATTGGGTTCCCCGTCATGATTAAGGCCTCAGAAGGTGGTGGTGGTAAGGGTATTAGAAAGGTGGATGACGAGTCCAACTTTGTTGCGCTTTACAAGCAGGCTGCCAACGAAATTCCAGGTTCGCCTATCTTTATTATGAAGTTGGCGGGTGATGCCAGACACTTGGAGGTGCAGTTGTTGGCGGACCAGTACGGTACAAACATTTCGTTATTTGGTAGAGATTGCTCGGTCCAGAGAAGACATCAAAAGATTATCGAAGAGGCTCCCGTCACCATTGCCAAGAAGGATACTTTCCACGAGATGGAGAATGCCGCTGTCAGATTGGGTAAGTTGGTGGGGTACGTGAGTGCCGGTACCGTGGAGTACTTGTACTCGTACGCCGAGGACAAGTTTTACTTTTTGGAGTTGAACCCCAGATTGCAGGTTGAACATCCCACCACCGAGATGGTGACTGGTGTCAATCTTCCCGCTGCTCAGTTGCAGATTGCCATGGGTATCCCCATGCACAGAATCCGCGATATCAGAACCCTTTACGGTGTGGACCCACACACCTCCACCGAGATTGACTTTGAGTTCAAGACTGAAAGCTCTCTTGTGAGCCAGCGTAGACCTGTGCCCAAGGGTCACACAACCGCGTGCCGTATTACTTCGGAGGACCCAGGTGAGGGGTTCAAGCCCTCGGGAGGTTCCTTGCACGAGTTGAACTTTAGGTCCTCGTCCAATGTGTGGGGTTACTTTTCGGTGGGTAACCAGTCGTCGATCCACTCGTTTTCCGACTCGCAGTTTGGTCACATCTTTGCATTTGGTGAGAACCGTCAGGCATCGAGAAAACACATGGTGGTGGCTTTGAAGGAGTTGTCTATCCGTGGTGATTTCAGGACTACTGTCGAGTACTTGATCAAGTTGTTGGAGACCCCTGACTTTGAGGACAATACCATCACTACCGGCTGGTTGGATGAGTTGATCACCAAGAAGTTGACTGCCGAGAGACCAGACCCCGTGGTGGCTGTGGTGTGTGGTGCTGCCACCAAGGCCCACATCCAGTCTGAAGCTGATCGTTCTGCCTACATTGCCTCCTTGGAGAAGGGTCAGGTGCCCAACAAGAATTTGTTGAAGACTATCTTCCCTGTCGAGTTCATCTATGAGGGCCAGCGCTACAAGTTTACTGCCACCAAGTCCTCGAACGACTCGTACACCTTGTTCCTCAATGGTACTAGGTGTATTGTGGGTGTTCGTCCATTGAGTGACGGTGGGTTGTTGTGTGCCATTGGCGGTAAGTCCCACTCTGTCTACTGGAAGGAGGAAACTTCTGCCACCAGATTGTCGGTGGATGGCAAGACTTGTTTGCTCGAGGTCGAAAATGACCCTACCCAGTTGAGAACTCCTTCTCCTGGTAAGTTGGTCAAGTACCTTGTGGAGTCTGGTGAGCACGTTGTGGCTGGTCAGCCATACGCTGAAGTCGAGGTTATGAAGATGTGTATGCCTTTGATTACCCAGGAGAACGGTGTGGTTCAGTTGATGAAGCAGCCAGGTTCCACCGTCAATGCTGGTGACATTTTGGCTATCTTGGCCTTGGATGACCCATCCAAGGTGAAGCACGCAAAGCCTTTTGAGGGTACTTTGCCTGAATTGGGTGAGCCAACTGTCCAGGGTACCAAGCCCGTGCACAGATTCAGACAAAACACTGCGATCTTGTCCAACATCTTGGCTGGGTTCGACAACCAGGTGGTGATGAACTCGACTTTGAAGGACTTGCTGGAGGTGTTGAAGGACCGCGACTTGCCATTCTCTCAATGGAGAGAACAAGTGTCGGCCTTGCACTCCAGAATGCCTCCCAAGTTGGACGAGGCCTTGTCTGCATTGATTGAGCGTACTTCGTCTAGAAACGCCGACTTCCCTGCGCGCCAGATCTTGAAGTTGATCCAGAAGGCCCAGAATGAGCCCGAGACTGACGGCTTGTTTGCTTCTGTTGTTGCCCCATTGGTGGATATCGCCAACAAGTACAGCGGTGGCTTGGTTGAGCACGAGTACAACTACTTTGCCGGTCTTCTCCAGCAGTACTACGAGATTGAAAAGCTCTTTTCCGGTGAAAATGTGAGAGAGGACGATGTCATCTTGAAGTTGAGAGACGAGAACAAGTCCGACTTGAACAAGGTCATTGGTGTGGGTTTGTCGCACTCTAGAGTCACTGCCAAGAACAGTTTGATTTTGGCCATTCTCGAGATTTACCAGCCTGTGTTGCAGTCGTCGTCTGGAATTGCTGTTGCCATCAGAGACGCTTTGAAGAAGATTGTCGAGTTGGACACTAGGGGAACTGCCAAGGTTGCCTTGAAGGCCAGGGAGATTCTTATCCAGTGCTCCTTGCCATCCATCAAGGAGAGATCCGACCAGTTGGAGCACATTTTGAGATCTGCGGTGTTGGAAACCTCTTATGGTGAGATTTACGCCAAGCACAGAGAGCCCAAGTTGGACGTGATCCAGGAGGTTGTTGACTCCAAGCACACTGTGTTTGATGTTTTGGCTCAGTTCATGGTGAACTCTGACGAGTGGGTGTCGCTTGCTGCTTCCGAGGTTTACATTAGACGTTCCTACAGAGCTTACTCTTTGGGTCCAATCTCGTACCACTTCCACGACAACTTGCCAGTTTTGCAGTGGAAGTTCCAGTTGCCAAGCATGGACTCTGTGCACTCCAACGCTTTGCGTCACCTCAAGAGTGACGACTCTCACCAGATGAACAGAGCTGCTTCGGTGTCTGACTTGTCGTTTGTGGTGGGTCCAAAGCAGGAGCACATTACCAGAACCGGTACCTTGGTTCCATGCAGACACCTTGACGAGGCTGACGATATCATTTCTGCTGCTCTTGAGAAGTTTGGCCTGACTGACGGTATTTCCTTCCAGACTGGCGACAGACCTTCGTTGACCAATGTCTTCAATGTGATTGTCACCAGCAACGATGGTTACGACACTGAGGAGGAGGTCTTGCACAAGATCCAGGACATTTTGAATGAGTTCAAGGAGGATCTCCTTGCCTCGGGTGTTCGTCGTATCACCTTTGTGGTAGCCCACAAGGTTGGTACCTACCCCAAGTACTACACCTTTAACGGTCCCGAGTACATTGAGAACAAGGTTATCCGTCACATTGAGCCAGCGTTGGCTTTCCAGTTGGAGTTGGCTCGTTTGGACAATTTCAACATCAAGCCTATCTTTACCGACAACAGAAACATTCACGTTTACGAGGCTGTTGGTAAGAATGCTCCTTCTGACAAGCGTTTCTTCACCAGGGGTATTGTGAGAACCGGTGTCATTCGTGACGAGATCACCATTGCTGAGTACTTGATTGCTGAGTCCAACAGATTGATGTCTGACATTTTGGACGCTTTGGAGATTATCGACACTTCCAACTCGGATCTCAACCATATCTTTATCAACTTTTCCAACGTTTTCAACGTTGTCCCAGAGGAGGTTGAGGCTGCCTTTGGCTCCTTCTTGGAGAGATTTGGTAGAAGATTGTGGAGATTGCGTGTCACTGGTGCCGAAATCAGTATCACCTGTGCTGATCCAGCCACTGGCCAGTCCTTCCCACTTCGTGCCATCATTAACAATGTGTCTGGTTACGTTGTGAAGTCTGAGTTGTACATGGAGGTGAAGAACTCCAAGGATGAGTGGGTCTTCAAGTCGATTGGCCAGCCAGGTTCCATGCACCTTAGACCAATTTCTACCCCATATCCTGCCAAGGAGTCTCTTCAACCCAAGCGTTACAAGGCCCACAACATGGGTACCACCTATGTCTACGACTTCCCAGAGTTGTTCCGCCAGGCCACCTTGTCTGAGTGGAAGAAGCACCCCAAGCTCAAGGTTCCAAAGGACATTTTCACCTCGTTGGAGTTGATTACTGATGACGCCGACGACTTGACTGCTGTTGAGAGAGAGCCTGGTTCCAACAAGATTGGAATGGTTGGTTTCAAGGTTACTGCCAAGACTCCCGAGTACCCTCGCGGCCGTCAGTTCATTATTGTGGCCAACGATATCACCCACAAGATTGGTTCGTTTGGTCCAGAGGAAGACAAGTTCTTTAACCAGTGTACCGAATTGGCTAGAAAATTGGGTATTCCTAGAATCTACTTGTCTGCCAACTCTGGTGCCAGAATTGGTATTGCCGACGAGTTGGTGCCATTGTTCAAGGTTGCTTGGAATGTCAAGGACGACCCAGAAAAGGGTTTCAAGTACTTGTACCTTGCTCCAGAGGACATGAAGGCCATCAAGGAGTCCGAGACTCCAGAGACTGTTGTCACTGAGCGTGTTGTTGAGGAGGGTGAAGAGCGTTACGTCATCAAGTCGATTGTTGGTGCTGAGGATGGTTTGGGTGTTGAGTGTTTGAAGGGATCTGGTTTGATTGCTGGTGCCACTTCGAGGGCCTACAAGGATATTTTCACCATTACTTTGGTTACTTGTAGATCTGTTGGTATTGGTGCTTACTTGGTTAGATTGGGACAGAGAGCCATTCAGATTGAGGGCCAGCCAATTATTTTGACTGGTGCCCCAGCCATCAACAAGTTGTTGGGTAGCGAGGTTTACTCCTCCAACCTTCAGTTGGGTGGTACCCAAATCATGTACCGTAACGGTGTTTCGCACCTTACTGCATCTGACGACTTGGCTGGTGTGCAAAAGATTCTCGAGTGGTTGTCGTTTGTTCCTGCCAAGAGAGGAATGCCAGTTCCAACTCTTCCATCCGAGGACCCATGGGACAGAGACATTGAGTACTACCCCACCAAGTCTGAGCCTTACGATGTGCGCTGGATGATTGAGGGTAGGGCCTGTGAGAATGGCGACTTTGAGTCTGGTTTGTTTGACAAGGGCTCCTTCCAGGAGACCTTGAGCGGCTGGGCCAAGGGTGTTGTTGTTGGTAGAGCTCGTCTTGGTGGTATTCCAATTGGTGTTATTGGTGTTGAGACCAGAACCGTTGACAACTTGGTTCCTGCTGACCCTGCCAACCCCGACTCTGCTGAGTTTATGATCCAGGAAGCTGGTCAAGTGTGGTACCCCAACTCTGCATTCAAGACTGCTCAGGCCATCAATGACTTTAACAATGGTGAGCAGTTGCCATTGATGATTTTGGCCAACTGGAGAGGTTTCTCTGGTGGTCAGAGAGACATGTACAATGAGGTCTTGAAGTATGGTTCCTTCATTGTTGATGCCTTGGTTGACTTTAAGCAGCCCATCTTCACCTACATCCCACCAACCGGTGAGTTGAGAGGTGGTTCTTGGGTTGTTGTTGACCCCACCATCAACTCTGAGATGATGGAGATGTACGCTGATGTCGACTCTAGAGGTGGTGTTTTGGAGCCAGAGGGAATGGTTGGTATCAAGTACAGACGTGACAAGTTGTTGAGTACCATGGCGAGAATCGACCCAACCTATGCCGAGTTGAAGAAGAAGTTGAACGACCCTGCCTTGTCTGCTGAGGAGCAGTCTGCTGTCAGTGCCAAGTTGGTTGCTCGTGAGAAGGTGTTGTTGCCAATCTACGCGCAGATTTCCGTCCAGTTTGCTGACTTGCACGACAGATCGGGCAGAATGTTGGCCAAGGGTGTTATCAGAAAGGAGATCAAGTGGGTTGATGCCAGACGTATTTTCTTCTGGCGTTTGCGCCGTCGTTTGAATGAGGAGTACGTCTTGAAGCTCATTGGCGAGCAGATCAAGTCTAGCTCCAGATTGGAGAAGGTTGCCCGTTTGAAGAGTTGGATGCCTACTGTCGACTACGAGGATGATGCTGCAGTGAGCACCTGGATCGAGGAGAACCACTCCAACTTGTTGAAGAACATTGAGGAGTTGAAGCTGGAGTGCACGTTCCAGAATATCCAAAAGTTGTTGTCGGAGAACTCGGACAGCGCACTCGACATTCTCAAGAATGTTGTTGGTTCGTTGCCTGCGAATGAGAGAGCGGACTTGTTGTCCAAGTTGAACTAGCAAAGCTAGATTGTTTATGTATAATAAAAGTATTGATAATGGTTGTAGGAGATTTAAGTTGATGGATACAAAAAGTGTCAACGTACAAAATGTACAAAAGATGTCCTTTTTGAGACATTTCTTTTTTTTTTGCAGCCATAAAAGCTTTTTTGTGTTGAATCTTAATTTTTTTGCAACTAACCACTTGCTATGTTATTAATCAATATTGCTATTGCACTTCCCTTGGTGTCTGCAACCACCAATGTAACTAACTATCTCATTTCATTGAAACCATCCGAAAACTTGGACTCTTTTATGAGCTACGAATGGGCTCTTCCCACCAGGCAAGATTTCACGTCCATGGTGGACCACACATTTACCATCGGTAACTTTAGCGGCTTCTCAGGTAACTTTCCCAAACACATCATTGATAAACTTAAAAAGTGTCCTCTAGTAGCAGATATTTCTCCAGACATTGTGCTCAAGATGTTTGACGTTGAAGTACAGACAGACTGTCCCCGTCACTTGGCGCGCTTGTCACAAAGAGAAACCTTGGGGGCCAGTGAAACCTTTGATTACTTTTACGACGATGAAGCAAGTGGAGACGGCGTCAGTGTATACGTTATTGATTCTGGGGTTGAGATCAGCCATCCTGATTTTGAAGGCAGGGCTAAACACGGTATTGATTTGACTGGGGAAGGCGCTGGTGATCTGAATGGGCACGGGACCCATGTTGCTGGTATTGTGGGATCGAAAAAGTACGGAGTGTCTAAAAGTGTGGAGATTATCGAGGTGAAGGCTTTGGATATCACTGGGGCGGGTTCCTTGAGTACCATCATTAGTGCGTTGGAATTTTCAGTGAGCCACAGAATGAGAACAGGTAAAATGGGCATTGTCAATTTATCGTTAGGGGCAGCTAAAAGTCCGGTTTTGAACCGGGCTGTTGCCGCTGCAGTCGATACAGGGATGGTGGTGGTGGTGGCAGCGGGAAACTCGAATGTTAATGCGTGTAATACAAGTCCTGCCTCTTCACCAGAAGCAATTACTGTTGGGGCAATCGATGATTTGAACGACACAATTGCCCCCTTTTCCAACTGGGGGGAATGTGTAGACATTTTCGCCAGCGGAGTCTACGTTGCGAGCACAAATGCCCACAGTTATGTCAACCCCCAGTATTTCTCGGGAACTTCGATGGCCTCCCCAATAATTAGCGGTGTGTGCGCTAATTTAATGAGCGATGGAGTGAGCCCAAAAAAGGTCAAGAAGGAACTCTTAGCAATGAGTACCAGAGATAAGATCCCTAGGATCAATTTATTCTTTAGAAGAGGAAGCCCAAATAGGATTGCCTATGGTGGGTATTCTGAGAGTGACTTGGATGAAAGTGATTAGGTAGTTGAAAAAAGGTGATTTGTGAGTTGAAATATGTAATGTATGAGATTATTAGTTTCCGGTATAAATGTATGAAAGGAGTGAAAGATAAAGATAAAGTGTGATTATTAGTTTCCTATAAAACTGTATAATACTTTGCTCGTTAGGTGTAATCGTAAACTAACCCCATGTTCTTTCTTTATTTGACAAGTAGTGAATTAGACGTAACTGACATGATTGGGTTGAAAATAGCTGTGGCTGCTCAAAACAGACTTGATCAGGATGCCAATTCTTCCATCTTTCTGTTTGTGCAATGTCGTCACCCGAACTAGTCCACGTGACGCACTTTTTGCAGCCAAAATGAATTGGCGCTTTGACTTTTTTGCTGTCCACTCTCCTACTATAATTATGGAAGACCAAGCTGGTAAAGGCCGCAAGAAAGGCGAGCCTCAGAAAAGTAAGCGGCAAAAAGATGCCAGCGCTCCCTTCAGTATGTCGACATTTCCCAGGCGCCAGCGCAGTACTAACCCCAGGCTTTTATGAAATGGAAACCGCCAAGTTGAGAACAGCGGTTCCTCTCAGTGGGTTCAAAACTCCATACATTGATTCAGGAAGATGGGCAGATGTTGGTGATATCATCGGCTCGCCATCAGGGGGCAACAAACTTCCTGGAGAGCTTCTTGCTGAGACTAGCTTTTACGATGCCTTTCGCAAGAATTACGACCCGTATCCTCAATGGAACGGTCCCGCCTGCCCCATCTCTTGTGTGGAAATCGAGGCTATTTTCATTCAAGTTACTGATATCTTTGGATTCCAGCCTGATAACAGTCGTAACATGTTTGATTATTTGATGCGTTTGCTTGATTCGAGATCCTCTAGATTGGGTCCAGTTACTGCTTTGAAAAGTTTGCACGCCGATTACATTGGCGGTGTGAACTCCAACTTTAGAAAATGGTACTTTGCTGCTCTGCTTGATCTTGACGATAATGAAAACCTCAAGACTAAAAAGTCTCAAAATGAGGCAAACAGGTTGTTGCACGAAAATAAAGCGAAATGGGCTTCCAACATGAAATCCTTGACTCCTGCTGACCGTATTATTCAGTTGGCATTGTACCTTCTTGTTTGGGGTGAGGCAAATAACCTCCGGTTTATGCCCGAGTGTATTTGTTTCATCTTCAAGTGCTGCAATGACTATTATTATTCCTTGCTGTTGGATGATCCTGTCCAAAATGTGTCTCCTAGTTTTTTGGATCATGTCGTTACTCCAATCTACGAGTTTTATCGCGACCAGTCGTACCATTTGGTGCATGGCCAGTACCAGCATAGGAACAAGGATAATTCGTCCGTTATTGGGTACGATGACATGAATCAGCTTTTCTGGTACAAGAGCGGTCTCAAAAGGATTGTGTTGGCTGATAAGAAGACGAAGTTGATGTCGCTACCTGCTCAAGAGCGTTATCGCCGTTTAAATGAAGTTCTTTGGGACAAGGTTTTCTACAAGACCTTTTACGAGCGTAGAAGTTGGACCCATGTCTTGTCCAACTTTAACAGGATCTGGATTATTCACATCTCGATGTTTTGGTACTATACTTCGTTGAACTCACCTACACTCTACACCAAGAATTATAGGCAATTGATGGATAACCAGCCAACAATTCAAGCAAAGTTGACTGTTATGGCACTTGGTGGATCCATTGCGACATTGTTTTGTTTAATGAGTACATTGCTCGAGTTTTCCTTCGTTCCACGGAGATGGGCAGGAAGTCAACCATTGTTTAAGCGCCTGTGTATCTTGTTTTCAATTTTGGCTTTGAACACGGCCCCAACAGTGTACTTGTTGTTGCAATACCCATTGGATAAGCAGGATAAATTTGGCATTACCTTGTCAGTTTGTCAATTTATCTTTTCCATTGGTATAGTGCTCTACTTCTCTATTGTTCCCTTGGGGCATTTGTTTTCTGACTACCTTATGGGGGACGATAGGAGATATTTACTGAGCAAAAGTTTCACTGCTTCGGTCTTTAAATTGAAAGGGTATGATCAAATCGCGTCTTACGGGTTATGGGTTGCCATATTTGTTTCCAAGTTCCTCGAGTCTTACTTTTTCCTCACGCTTTCACTCCGCGACCCAGTCAGAGAGTTGAGCATCATGAAAATGACCAAGTGCACTGGTGAAGTATGGATAGGTAATTGGCTTTGCTACAACCAGGCAAAGGTTGTTTTGGGGTTGATATTCTTCACTGATTTGGTCTTGTTCTTTTTGGATACCTATCTTTGGTACATTATTTGGAACACAATCTTTTCCGTTTGCCGCTCCTTCAACATTGGTGTTTCCATCTGGACTCCCTGGAGAAATATCTTTTCAAGGTTGCCCAAGAGAATCTTTTCTAAATTGGTTGCAACTTCTCGCGATAGAAATGTCAAGGCCAAGTATCTTGTGTCTCAAGTGTGGAATTCCATCATCATCTCCATGTACAGAGAGCACCTTTTGTCGGTGGACAATGTCCAGAAACTCATCTATAAACAAGTCCCAATTCCTGGAGCTGACGATGAGTTTACATTACAGGAGCCTCCATTCTTTGTATCACAAGAAGATCTGTCTTTGAAGAATGCCCTCTTTTACCTGCAATCTGAAGCGCAGAGAAGAATTACCTTCTTTGCACAATCACTTTCCACACCCATGCCCGACTCGTGCGCAATTAGTTCCATGCCATCGTTTAGTGTGTTGGTCCCCCATTACTCCGAAAAGATCATGCTTACATTGAAGGAAATCATCAAGGAAGAGAAGGAACATTCCCACGTTACCATGTTGGAGTACCTCAAGCTGCTTCACCCAGTTGAATGGGGGTGCTTCGTGAAAGACACCAAGTTATTAGCTGAGGAGTTTGATTCTGATTCCTCTTCTGTTGAGTATACCAAGAACAAAAACGATGAGATCCAATACCACTCTGTTGGGTACAAGACGGCTGCTCCTGAGTACATCATGCGTACACGTATTTGGGCATCCTTGAGATCGCAAACATTGTATCGTACCATATCGGGCTTTATGAATTATTCAAGAGCCATCAAGTTACTCTACGACGTTGAGAACCCGGGCAAGAGTGCAGAACAAGATGAGTTTGAGAAGCTTGAGGAAGCATCAGTAATGGCACTTCAGAAGTTCAGGATGGTTGTATCCATGCAACGTCTCAAGTTTTTCAGTCCCGAGGAAATGCAAAGTACCAATTTTCTTCTCAGGGCCTACCCTGAACTTCAAATCGCATACCTTGATGAAGAGTTTGATGAAGCTACTGGAAAAACCACATATTATTCTGCTTTAATTGATGGAGGCTGTTCCATACTCGAAAATGGTGAGCGTGTTCCCAAGTACAGAATCAAATTGTCGGGCAATCCCATTCTTGGAGATGGTAAATCCGACAACCAAAATCATGCTTTAATTTTCTGCCGTGGTGAATACATTCAACTCATCGATGCTAATCAAGACAATTATTTGGAAGAGTGTTTGAAGATCAGGAACGTCTTGGCTGAGTTTGAGGAGACAACGGTCTCAAGTGACTTATTTGGACAAGCGAATGAATTCACCAACCCTGTGGCGATCATTGGTACTCGAGAGTACATTTTTTCAGAAAACATTGGTATTCTCGGTGATGTTGCCGCTGGTAAGGAACAAACATTTGGCACGTTGTTTGCAAGAACATTGGCTCAGATTGGTGGTAAATTACATTATGGTCACCCAGATTTCATCAATGGTGTCTTTATGACAACAAGGGGTGGTGTTTCCAAGGCTCAGAAGGGTTTGCATTTGAATGAAGACATTTATGCCGGTATGAATGCCATCATCAGGGGAGGCAGAATCAAGCATTGTGAATATATGCAGTGTGGTAAGGGTAGAGATCTTGGATTTGGTTCAATTTCCAACTTCACCACCAAGATTGGTGCTGGAATGGGTGAACAAATGCTTTCTCGAGAATATTTTTATTTGAGCACGCAGCTTCCCTTGGACAGATTTTTGTCATTTTATTATGCGCATCCTGGGTTCCATTTGAACAATGTCTTTATCATTCTTTCCATTCAATTGTTTTTGCTTGTGGCCATCAATCTTGCCACATTGACCCACGATTCTACCATTTGTGAATATGACAGGCGCAAACCTATCATTGATCCACATGTACCAAAGGGTTGTTTCAACTTGATTCCCGCCGTTAAGTGGTTGGAGAGATCAATCTATTCAATTTTGATTGTCTTTCTTATTGCGTTTGTTCCATTATGCGTGCAGGAGGTCACCGAAAAAGGTGTTTACAAAGCAGTGACAAGGCTTGCCAAACACTTTGCTTCGCTCCTGCCCCTATTCGAGGTTTTCCTCTGTAAGATTTACGCGCAGTCGATGATGAGTGATATTTCGCTCGGAGGTGCGCGTTATATTGCAACAGGGAGAGGATTTGCAACCACCCGAATTCCGTTTTCAATTCTTTATTCGAGGTTTGCGTCTGAAAGTTTTTACTATGGTGCTGTTTCAGGTATGCTTATACTTTATGCGTCCATTACAATGTGGAAGGTGTCGCTCCTTTACTTTTGGTTTACGATTTTTGGACTTTTGGTGTGCCCGTGTATTTACAATCCCGAGCAATTCTCATGGAATGAGTTCTTTTTGGACTATCGGGAGTACCTTGTTTGGTTGAGTGCGGGAAACAGCAGACTGAGAACCAATTCGTGGATAGGTTTCAATAGAATGGGACGGAGTCGGATGCTTGGGGCTAAAAACAAAAGGGCCAACCTGAATGATGATACAAGATTGGTTAGCGAGATCCGACCCAACAGATTCCATGTATTGGCCTTTGATTCCGTGCTTGACTTGTTTGTGATGGTTTTCGTTGCGTGTGCTTACTTGTTTGCCAATTCGCAGAATGAGTCTAAAAGCCGTACCCCTGTCAACAGTATTCTCAGAATTGTGATCACTGCTGTTGGTCCAATATTGGTTAATATTGTACTTCTTGTGGTATTTTTTGTCATCTCAATAGTATTGGGCCCGCTTACCACATTGGTTTTCAAGAGATTCCCAGCAGTGATTGCTTTTCTAGTCCATGGACTAGGTATTATCAACTATGTTTTCTTCTTTGAGTTATTGTGGTATTTGCAAAACTGGAACTTTTCGAATGCGTTGCTTGGATTTGGATTGGCTGGGATAATGCAGTATTGGTTTTTGAAAGTGTTGACGGTTTTGTTCTTATCGAGTGAGTTCCGAGACGACAAGTCGAATTATTCATGGTGGTCGGGCAAGTGGTTGGGTGTTGGGCACGGGTGGCATGCGTTATCGCAGCCCTTGCGCGAGTTCATATGCAAATTGACCGAGATGAGCTATTATGCGTTTGACTGTTTCCTTGGTCATTTGATATGGTTTATGCAACTCCCCATTTTACTAGTTCCCTTGTCCAACAAGTGGCATTCGATAATGCTTTTTTGGTTAAAGCCTGGGAGTGAGCGCCAAGCCGTTGTTCTTTCCAAGAAGCTCCGGAGGAAAAGACGAATTACTGTGAACGTATACATGATTGTGTTTATCCTTTCACTTTTATTGTTTTCGAGTATTTTTGTACTTCCGATGGTTGCCACCAAGGTATTGGGAGTTGATTTTTCGGACTATGTTCCGACGGTATTAAGTTCATTGGTGCAACCGTATAATACTGGTATGGCTAAGAAGGGATTAGGAAGGAAGCGCCCCCGGGTTCATTAAAATCGTTATAACACAACTTGTTGTGAACTCTTGCTCAGTCTATTACTGTTGCAAAAGCCTTGCGTACTTTTGCGAGAGGTTGTGATCTTTGACTAGGTTTATAATCTCCTTTAATTTATTTTTGTCACAAAAGTCCAAAGCGAGGGTGTACCTCTTGAAGCTAGCCAAAGCTTCGAGTGCCGGTAATGCCTTTGGAAATGTAGACTGGTCGGACCTACCTTCGTGGAGCAAAGCATCGAGGAAGAATTCCAAGTACTGGGGGTCGATACCTGATTTTAAAAAGAGGGCCTGGTATTCGGAGGGGTTTAGCAGGAGCACGTACTTGTATGCGGCTGACTTTTTTCCTACATCCAAGTCTTTCAAAGCAGCAAGAAGACTTAAAGGGGATGTTTGGTCGGTTGGTGTAGGAGTAGGTGCTGAAGGTGCCTTTTTGGGTGCTGTGGGTGGTTTTGGTGGTGTGGTCGCATTTGTGGGTGTACTTTGTGAGTGTGAGTGCTTTTCAGCTTTTTTGGTTGTACCTTCTTTTGGGTTCAACAACTCCTCAAACTCTCTGGATAAAGTATCCACCTCTTTGATTGGCACCTCAATGGAAGTATCTGGAGACGATTCCTTCAACTTTTGTTTCTTTCTAATCTCTGGTAAAAGAGAAAGCTCCAGTTTCGCTGCCGTATCCAGAGGATTAATAGCTAGCACGTTTGAGAAGCAAGTCTTTGCATTTGCGAGATCTCCCAAGTTTTTGAGTGCCATGCCCTTGCGGAAATGGAGCTTTGCCAAGATCTTGTTGTCCTTGGTCAATTGCAAGCCGGCGATTGTGTCTTTCAATGCCCTATCGTAGTCGTTCAATTTGAGGAATGCCTGTGCGCGATTTGAATAGAGCACTGCATTTTCGGGGTCTTTGACAATGGCATCTCTGTACATCTTTGCGGCCTTCTTGTACTCGCCTTTTGCATAGGCCTCGTTGCCCAATGATTTGAGGTCGGCCATAAGTGGTTGATATTAATTTTTCAGATGATCTGATTTGATTGATTTCAATTGATTTCAATTTCAATTTATTTGATTTTATTTCATTTGACTCAAATTTCAACATGACTGTGGAGGAACTACACGATGAGATTGCGGCGATAGATGCAATTTATGAAGGATCAGTGGAGGAAATAGCCCCTCAAATCTACAACTTCAAGCTCCCCGAGCACGAGGATATGCGTATACAATTGAGTTTCCCCGTGGACTACCCCGAAACCATTCCAGATGTGGTGCAGGTGATTGTGTATGACTCAAGAAAATACACCGATAACAAATATCTCGAGGTGAAGGTGAAGGAGTACTTGGATAGCGTGTACAACGAGGGCCAGGTGTGTCTTTTTGATCTATTTACTGAGATGGAGGATTTTCTCAGAGAGTATAAGAAGGAGCCGGAACCAGAGCCAGTGAAAGCACAACCACAACCAAAACCACAACCGAAGTCACAACCAAAACCACAAGTGTCTACAAAGGAAACTGTAGATGTGACGTTGGGATGGACTCAATCTGAGCCGTTGGTGGATCGTCAATCGACATTTATTGCATATGTGCGGAAGGTGACATCAGTAGAGGAGGCCGAGTCGTTGCTCAGTCTTTTGATCACAGACAAAAAGATACAGCGTGCCACACATAATATTAGCAGTTGGAGGATACGGAGAGAGGACGGGATCCAGTTTCAGGACTGTGACGATGATGGAGAGACAGCAGCCGGAGGAAGGCTATTACATTTATTAACGGTGTGTATAATTGGTATTACCTAATGATTGGTAAATCATTAGGTAATCATGAATCATGAGAACCATTATAATGATAATCATTATAATCATGATAATTGTGGATATTGGGAAGATGATCATTACATCATGGCTTCTTTCTATCATGTCTACTATCATGTCTACTATCATGTCTACTTTCTATTATGTATTATACTAACATACAGATGATGGATGCATGGAATGTGATTGTTGTTGTGAGCCGGTGGTTTGGGGGCATTCACCTTGGTCCCGACCGGTTCAAGCACATTAATTCTGTTGCTCGAGAAGCGGTGATGAAAGGTGGTTTTGCACAGGAGAAGAAGAAGAAGCATTAACGAGCAGTCGAACAACGAGCGAAGCGAGGTGTTCGTTAGAAATAGATGACGTTGAAATCAACCAAGTTAATCAATGACGCAGATAATGCTCGTTTTTGGCTATTGAGATTGAACGGATAATCGACCATAATGAAGCAGATAAACCAGGGGTGAAGCAAATTAATAGAAGCAAAATACAGGTGATCTCTGGGTTTCGTTCTTGTAATACTAATCACATGTAATCTTGTGAATTGGTCGATTATCGACAGCACGCTGTACTATTAGTGGTTCTACTCAATTTTAGGGTCAATTCTATGGCAGTTCTTGTTCATAGGTTTCGTGGTAGTCTTTCCCACGAACACTTCGGTTCTCTATTAGTAGTTCATTTTGCTCTCTTTCTAAGTAGTTCTTGCACAAACCGATATTTCCCTCGGTCTTTCTCTATTAGCAGTTCTTATAATCGAATGGCTGTCAAGTACTTCTACTCGATCGAACAATTCGCTTCGCTCATTGTTCAATCATTGTTCAATCATTCTTCATTTTTCCTCCTCTTTATCTGACTCTCAAGTCCATCCCACAAACTCTCCAAAGACCCCTCATCCTTCCTCTTTTTCTTCTTATCCTTCTTTTCCTTCTTTACCTTCACCTCCTTCTTTACCTCCTCCTCCACCTCCTCTCCATCAAAAGCGTTTATACTGGCATACCCCCAAGTCCCCACGATCTTCGAATTCTTTTTCTGTGCTGCTGCGAGAATGGCACTTGCGTTTGGAACAGCCCATTCCGAGGTATCGTCCACCTTTTTCCTCTTTTCCTCTTCCACAGGACCCGTCTTTTTCATAAACTTCATGTTCATTACTCGTGATGATAAGTTGGACATTGGTTTTTGTGTGTAGTTGTGTTGGGTTTTGTTGTGTAGTGGTTTAGATGTGTTGTGTTTAGTTTTGTTGAGTTGTGTTGAGTTATATTCCGTTGTGTTCTGTTGTAGATGTGTTGTACTTCTGTCTACTTCTATGTACTCTTTAACTGAATATATTTTTCTGTCTCATTTTTTCATCTCATCTCATGAAATCTGACTTCAAGTTCTCCAACCTCATTGGAACC
This sequence comes from Kodamaea kakaduensis, assembly GCA_030558435.1. Classification (NCBI taxonomy): domain Eukaryota; kingdom Fungi; phylum Ascomycota; class Pichiomycetes; order Serinales; family Debaryomycetaceae; genus Kodamaea; species Kodamaea kakaduensis. Next base: position 192,656 of record JAJMSN010000017.1, read on the forward strand.
GTCTACCGTCAAGGGAACCTTGTGTATACCGACGACGGCACTCAGCTCCTCAGTCCCGTTGGAAACCGAGTGAGTTGTTTTGATCTCATCAAGAGCAAGTCATTTACATTCAACTATGAGCATCGCAAGAACATCGCGCGGATCGCTTTGAACAAGCAAAACACACTTCTTCTCTCTGTGGACACCGATGGGCGTGCGATTCTCGTGAACTTTGTGCTGCGCACAGTCCTCCACCACCTCAACTTTAAAGAGAGTGTTCAGGACATCAAATTCAGTCCGTGTGGACAGTACTTTGCAGTTGCAACCACCCGCTTCACACAGATATGGAGGACCCCCGACATGGCGGAAGACCGCCAGTTCGCCCCCTTCGTTCGCCACAGAGTGTACGCCGGCCACAGCGCGGATATCACGTCGGTCAACTGGTCGCCAGACTCCCGTTTCTTCATATCCACGTCCAAAGACATGACCTCGCGTCTCTTCTCGCTACACTCGGAAGACGCCGATGTGGCCACCGTATTGGCGGGGCACAGAGACTTTGTGGTGGGCGCATTCTTTAACAGTTCTCAGGAAATCATATATACTTTGAGTAAAGATGGTGCTTTGTTTCAGTGGGAGTACATAGAAAAGGAGGAGAATGATGAAAGGGAGGAAAACGATGAAAAAGAAGATCAAAAGATGGAAGATGACGAGGAAGAAGTGTTTGGCTGGAGGATTGTTGACCGCCATTACTTTTACTCGGAAGGGCGTGTCAAGTGCTCTACGTTTCATGCTCCCTCCAACCTTTTAGTGGTTGGTTTCACCACCGGAGAGTTCCGTCTTTATGAACTCCCCGACTTCAACATGGTTCAGCAATTGAGCATGGGCCAGAACTCTGTGGACACTGTTCTGGTTAACAAGACTGGTGAATGGTTGGCGTTTGGGTCGTGTGCCATGGGCCAACTTTTGGTGTACGAGTGGCAGTCTGAGTCGTACATTCTCAAGCAACAGGGCCATTTCGATGCGATGAACGCACTCTGTTACTCTCCCGATGGGCTGCGTATTGTCACTGCGAGTGACGATGGAAAAATCAAGCTCTGGGACGTGGTGCTGGGGTTCTGTCTCGCTACTTTCCAGGAACACATTGGGGCTGTCACCGATATCAAGTTTGCCAAGCGAGGCCAAGTGATGTTTTCATCGTCGTTGGACGGGACTGTGCGTGCGTGGGACCTCATCAGGTTCCGGAACTTTCGTACATTCACAGCCGCTGACCGTGTGCAGTTTGGGTGTCTTGCCGTAGACCCATCTGGAGAAGTGGTGGTTGCTGGGTCTCCCGATACGTTTGAGATTTACGTGTGGTCAGTGCAAACCGCTCAGTTGTTGGACTCGCTCACTGGTCACGAAGGACCCGTGCTGTGCCTTGCCTTTGGTACTGAAAACTCGGTGTTGGCACTGGCTTCATGGGACAAGACCATTCGGATCTGGTCGATCTTTGGCAGGTCTCAGCAAGTCGAGCCAATCGAGGTGCTGAGTGACGTTCAGTCGCTCGCAATGAGACCAGACTCCAAAGAAGTGTGTGTGGCCACACTTGACGGTCACCTCACTGTGTTTGATGTGGAGGATGCCAAACAGCTCCACACCATCGATGGACGCAGGGACATTTTGGCAGGGCGGTACCTTTCGGACCGGTTCACAGCCAAGAACTCTGCTCGGTCCAAGTTCTTTACACTGGTTGCATACTCTTTCGATGGAATGACGTTGATTGCGGCGGGTCGTCACAATAGTATTTGCATGTACGATGTGCTGACCGAGGTTTTGCTCAAACGGTTTACTGTGTCGTTGAACATGGCCTTGGACGGTACGCAGCAGTTCTTGAACAGTTCCAAGATTACTGATGCCGGTACTTCCATCGACTTGATTGACCGTGATGGTGAGGCCAGTGATGTCGAGGACCGTATCGACCACTCGATTCCTGGGTCGCACAGGGGCGACCCCAGTGTCCGCAGCACACGGCCCGAGATCCGTGTGCTGAGCGTGCAATTTCTGCCGTCATCACTGGCGTTTGCTGCTGCGAGTACCGAGGGATTGCTTGTGTTTTCCACCGAGAATCTCGTGGTGTTTGACCCGTTCGACTTGGACGTGGACATCACGCCTGCTGCCACGCTCGAGGTGTTGGGCGAGGGCGACCACTTGACGGCGTTGGTGATGGCGTTCCGTTTGAACGAAGAGTACTTGATCCACAAGGTGTATGAGTCAATTCCATTGCGCGATATCAACTTGGTGTGCAGAGACCTTCCCGTGGTGTATGTGGGGCGCTTGCTCACCTTTATCGGGGAGCTCTTGACCAGACACGAGAATGCGCACATTGAGTTCAATCTTCTCTGGGTCAAGGGAATCTTGGGAGCACATGGAAAGTACATGAATGCAAACAAGCACGAGTTTGCACTGGCATTCAGATTGGTGCAGAGGTTCTTGGCTAGAGTGGCCAAGGAGGTGGTGGATACGGGAAGACGTTCAAACTATACATTGGAGTATTTGAATAAGGTGGAGAGGACGAAGAAAGAGGAGGATGTGGAAGATGTGAACACGGAAGATATTGAGATGGCTAGTGAGGAGGAGGAAGATGAAGAGGAGGAGGAAAGTGACGATGAGTGGGTTACTGAGGTAAAGAAGAGTAATGGTCCGATTCCTGAGGATGATTAGGTAGAGCAGAAGCTGATAGTACGATGTATTGGGTATGATCAGCATACATGATAATGCGGGTAAGGTAATAGTGATGCACAATTATAGACTGAGAAGAATGATGGAGAATAGAAAGAATGAAAGATGTAGATGTAAGATGTGAAAAGAATGGAAAATAGAGAAAATTGAAGATAGAGAGAATAGAAAATAGAGAAGAAAGAATTGAGAGAATAGAAAATAGAGATGAAAGAATAGAGAGAATAGAGAGAATAGAAAGAATAGAGAATAGAGAATAGAGAATAGAGAATAGAGAATAGAGAATAGAGAATAGAGAAAGAGAGAATACAAGATGTAAGAAGAATGTTGTTATTCGAAATGTAGATTATATTTGGGTTGAGAAATTCAAGTAAAATCTGAGTAGATTCGTAGATTTTCGTAGGTTTAGTACAAATTGGCAGATTTGAGAAAAAATTGAGTAAAATACTATAAAATGTGAAAATACGATTAAATTTTAGTGGTAGAATCTTTGACTTTTCAATAATTAATACGGTTTGTGTGAGTTCCACTTTTGCCAAAAAATTGACAAATTTGGTGCAAATGGTACAAACAAATGTAGGACAAAGTACGGAATGAAGGGCTTAGAAGAGGGGTTAAGGGTGAGGAGGAAGGAGGGATGGAAGTAATAAAGGAAAAAAGATAGGAAGGAAGTAATAAAGGAGGAAAGGTAGGGAGGAAAGGAAGTAAGAAAGAAGGAAAAGTGAAGGAATAGACAAAAAAAAGGGAAGAGTTGGAGAGAAATACGGGACTGAAAAATGTGGACTCCTTTTGTGGATCGGCCGAACATAATTTTTCAGAGTTACCTATTTAGTTGACCATCAATTTGATTCATAGCGAGTCTTCAAATGGTAGGACTGTTTTTGTTTACTGCAGTTTAATATCACTAATTTACTAGTTTACTACTAATAGTTTACTAGTTTACTATTACTAGTTCACTATACTTGACCTCATACACTTCATTTTTACTTGCTATTTTTTCTTCGCTATTCACCTCTATACTGTTTACTAAGTTACTTACTGATTAGGCTACTGCTCAAGTTAGCGTAAACTATTCAAGTTTCTTATCTTATGAGCTGACTCGCATAGATTCGCTTCGCTCATCTATGCTCGCTCATCTATGCTCGCTCATCTATGCTTTTTGTCTGCACTTTGAATCTCAAGAAACTTTTCGGCTATCTTCGTAACTCAAAATGCACCGTTTCATCATCTGACGATATGAACCAAATCCTCGGTGCGGATATGTACTGCTCTTATCGTCCATTGTATGGTGTTGCTAGTGTCGCTCAAGGACTGCAGGGAAGGTTCTCCACATTTTCAGATCTCCGACGCGGGATGACGTTAAATACGAATTAGTGGGGTGAAAGTGGGGATCTCAAAAAAAATTGGGGGATAATAGGGGACGTAGTAGTAGTAGTAGTAGTAATACTACTGCTTCTTCTTCTACTACTACTACTTCTTCTTCTACTACTACTACTTCTTCTTCTACTACTAAGTGTAAGTAGTAGAACTAATACTGGTACTAGTAAGAGTGGTAGTAATGAGTAATAGTAGTAAGAGTGGTAGTGGTGTAATAGTATTAGTATGGTGTGTACGAAAAAAGGCGTCGTAGTTGCGTGGGGTATGACGGTTGACATTTTGACTGGATCGTCATCTCCTGTTTTTACCATGTATCTTGTACTTTTTCTACTTTACCTTTACTTTTCCTCTAGTTACTTACCCCAGCTCGTACCTAGTGTACCTCTGTACCAGTGTACCTCTGTACCAGAGGTACACAAGGTACAGTTGAAGTTCCCCACATTAACCCTCCTGCATAATATCTCGGAAAATTTGTCTACTTTCTAGAAGCCCATCCGATACGGCTACAAACGGGAGTTTGTGCCATATTCAATATGCTTTGTGGAGTGTGTAAGGTTTGTGTCAGACATGTTTGACCAGCCTCCTGCGGAGTAATGATTATCCAGTCACCAGTGGTTCATTCCCGTTTGGGGACATTTACGGCCTGTCTTCACGCAACTCCGTTTTGGGAAGTCGGGAATACGATAGAGTAAATGATACTTAATTGTAGTTTTATGTGTAGTTTTATGGTGTAGTTTTATGGTGTAGTTTTATGGTACTTGTGCTGTAGTCTTATGATGTAGTCTTATGATGTACTTAGTATTATGTACTTAGTATTATGGCTCTTGTACTGAAGACTCGTCCTGGTGCCCCAGACTCCGGCACCACCCGCGACAACTGTGGTGTGATAATGAAACTTGTTTTTGTGCGCACCCATTATTTTTGGGTGTACTTATAAGGAGAATTCCCCAGCCCTTTTTTTTAGCCAACAAAATGACAAGAGACATTGAGAACCACCTCTTGTTCGAGGTTGCGACCGAGGTCGCCCACAAGGTCGGAGGTATCTACTCTGTCCTCAAATCCAAGGCCCCAATCACCGTGGCCGAGTACCGTGAGCGTTACACGCTTATCGGCCCCCTCAATTACCACTCCGCGCTGATTGAAGTTGAGGAGTTGCCCGTCAAGGACGACAAGATCAAGGCTGCGCTCGCCCTGATGCTGGAGCGCGGTATCAAGTGGCTTTATGGTCGCTGGTTGATTGAAGGTGCCCCCCGTGTGTTGTTGTTTGACATCCAATCTGCCGCCCACAACTTGAATGAGTGGAAGACCGACCTCTGGAACATTGCCGGGATCCCCACCCCCGACCACGACCAGGAGCTGCACGACGCCATTTTGTTGGGGTACCTTGTGGCTTGGTTCTTGGGTGAGTTGGTGTACCACGACCGTGAACGTGCTGTTATTGCCCACTGTCACGAGTGGTTGGCTGGTGTTGCGTTGCCATTGTGCCGCAAGCGCAGAATTGACGTCACCACCATTTTCACCACCCACGCCACGCTTCTTGGGCGTTACCTCTGTGCTGGTTCCACTGACTTTTACAATAATTTGGCGCACTTTGATGTTGATGTCGAGGCCGGAAAGCGTGGTATTTACCACCGCTACTGTATCGAGCGGTCCGCCACGCACTCTGCCGATGTCTTCACGACCGTGTCGCACATTACCGCGTTTGAGAGTGAGCACTTGCTCAAGAGAAAGCCCGATGGTGTGTTGCCCAATGGGTTGAATGTGGTCAAGTTCCAGGCTGTGCACGAGTTCCAGAACTTGCACGCCATCAAGAAGGCCACCATTAACGAGTTTGTCAAGGGGCACTTTTACGGCAACTATGACTTTGACCTCGATAATACCCTCTACTTTTTCATTGCGGGCCGTTACGAGTTCCGTAACAAGGGTTGCGACTTTTTCATCGAGGCACTCGCACGTTTGAACCACCGCCTCAAGGAGCTGGGCTCCAAGATGACGGTGGTGGCATTCATTATCATGCCTGGAAAGACCAACTCGTACACTGTGGAGACATTGAAGGGTCAGGCCGTCATCAAGCAGTTGGAGCTGACGATTGGCGAGGTGCAAAAGAAGGTTGGCGAGCGTCTTTTCGAGCACTGCGCCCGTTTCCCCAACCTGGGCAACGAAGGCTCGCAAGAGGTGCCGTCGATTGACGAGCTCATCAAGCCTGCTGACCGTGTGCTTTTGAAGAGACGCATTTTCGCATTAAAGAGGGACACCTTGCCGCCCATTGTGACACACAACATGACGGACGACGCCACGGACCCGATTCTCAACCAGATTCGCCGTGTCGAGTTGTTCAACAAGCCGGAGGACCGCGTCAAGATTGTGTTCCACCCCGAGTTTTTGAACTCCAACAACCCCATCTTGTCGTTGGACTATGACGAGTTTGTGCGCGGGTGTCACTTGGGTGTGTTCCCCTCGTACTACGAGCCATGGGGGTACACTCCTGCGGAGTGTACTGTGATGGGAGTGCCGTCCATCACCACCAACTTGTCTGGGTTTGGGTGCTACATGGAGGACTTGATTGAAAACACTTCTGACTATGGTATCTACATTGTGGATAGAAGAATGAAGAGCGTGGACGAGTCCATCAACCAGTTGACGGACCAGATGTTTGACTTTACTCAAAAGACCAGGAGACAGAGAATCAACCAGAGAAATAGAACCGAGCGTCTCAGTGACTTGCTCGACTGGAAGAGAATGGGTTTGGAGTATATCAAGGCCAGACAATTATCGTTGAAGAGGGCATACCCAGACAAGTTCAAGAATGGGGCCAACCCATTCAATGCGTACCAGCAGAACCTCAAGTTAACCAGACCACTCAGTGTTCCAGGTTCGCCAAGGGGTAAGGTTGGGTTGATGACGCCAGGAGACTTGGGCTCGTTGCAGGAGGCCCAGGAGTCGTTGAACACGGAGGACTATATTGGGTTCAAGTTGGGAGAGGATGAGGAGGAGGATGAGGATAGTCTGTACCCATTGACATTGAGAGGGAATAGTGTTGCACCGGAGGAGGCTGAATAAACAACGAAACAACGAAACAATGAGCGGAGCGAGTTGTTGAGTTGTTGAGTTGTTAGTAATTCACAACGAGCGAAGCGAGTTGTTGAGTGTTAGTAATGTTTGTTGAAACTCGCTTCGCTCGTTATTGAGTGTTAGTAATGTTTGTTGAAACTCGCTTCGCTCGTTGTTGAGTAGTTGACTAATGTGAATGCTCAAGAATGTGAGTAATTTGAAAGGTGAATGCTTGTTGAATGCTGAGTAGAAAGATATTGTAAGGATGTTTGAAATTGTAAGGATGAAGAAAAGAAGTAAAAATGAGTAAAGATGTTCTTGTAAGGATAAGGATGAAGAAGAGAAGAAGTAAAAATGAGTAAAGATGTTCTTGTAAGGATGAGAATGTAAGATTGTTTTTTAAGGACATTCTGGAAGATCTATGTAAACAATTTCGCTTCGCTCAATTGTTCAATTGTTCAATTGTTGGATTGTTCGCTCAATTGTTGGATTGTTCGTAAGATCTCCAAATATTTGTTTGAAGTGACTCTGTTTGACAAACAATAAGATAAGCGAAAAGATTGTTTATTTTCGGAGTGGGGAAATTGAATGGCCAATTCCGGAATTTTTATGGTCGGAACTCATGGCGGAAATGGGAAATTTTAGGTGAGATGGAAAGGCAGGGCTTTGCTGAGATATGGCTAAGAATCTACATGTGAGGCTATGTGAGGCTCTGTGAGGCTACACGTGAGGCCATGTGAGGCTACACGTGAGGCCATGTGAGGCTGAACTAATTAAGGTTATTAGGTACACAAAGTTTGAACGTTAGAGTAGGAAGTGAAGTGTAGAAGTGTAGAAGTGAGGTGGGATTCTTTCGACGGAAGTCAACTGTGTTCTAAAAATTACGTCAACCACCCCCTGTAATGATAGATCTGGGTTGAAACGAAGCTAATTAGAGTTTTGATGGGAATGCCGAGTAGCGAGTCCAGTGTAGGTGTGTTTGTCACACCCCATTTTGTGTCGCGACTGGACCTAGCCAAGCCAATAAGGGCCCAAAGATCGTCGGAGTAGCAATGGAATGAGAATGGGCACCGCTCGTGATGTGTGGTGCAATCACGGGATATTTGAAGTGACAGAGACAGGAATGCTCCGGATTGAATTTGAAACATCAGGAGTCAACGTTCCAACGGTAATTTGCAACTAGAAATAGAGAAAAGGATGAGGTGAGACTGTGAAAGATAAAGAATAGGATGACTGGGAGATAGAGTAGGGGGTAATATTGAGGAAGATTGGGATATGAAAGATTGGGATATGGAAGATTTGAAAATTTGGGAGATTCGGACAAGGCAAGATTAGTAAGACTAGAGACTCGGACTATTTGGGGGTCTGCGTGTTTGGGATGCACGACTATTTTTGTTTACCGATGACATCATGGGTGCAATAATGGTTCAGAGTTCGGAACTGCCGTGGTGTGCGTTGTAGGATCTAATGTAGTCTCATGTAGTCACTAGCCGATTTCGCTCATCTTCATCTTATGGTTCGATGTACGGTGCCGAGCACTGTCGCGCGATGTTTCCTCCCGCAAAAAAATGCGAAAAAAGGGCATTTTGATTGTTCAGCAGAAAAGCTTATACCAAAACAAAAAGGCTAAAATATAAACTGCCAACAACAGCAGCAGACCACCCGGCAATCGACCGTCCGCGCCCTCTACACTCCGTTTGATTGTGATTCCAAGTCCACCAGCGGCATTCTTGCCCTCGGGCCAAAAAAAAGTCTAGAATCACCTAAAGAGGCAACATATACAAACCTTGCAAATCTACATCACTACAGAGGACTCTACTACCAACGGGGCTGATTTGTACTGAGCAGTACAGGAAGTACAGGTACAGAAGTACAAGTACATTAAGTACAACAACTGCAACAACTGCAACAACTACAGAATAGACAGTACTCAGCGGATCAATTGTTACCCATTGCCACTAGCATAGCACTACCCAATAGTACTACACAACCATCAGTACTACACTACCATCAGTACTACACTAGTGATACACTACCATTAGTACTACACTACCATTAGTACTACACTACCACAACAAGTACACAAGTGCACTTGCCATAAAGTATACATACCCTACTACCACTCTACCCACAACCACTCTTATACTACTATACTACTGATGAAGATGAGACGATTAAAAATTGGTATTAGGCCGCAACTCATCATCCTTGTGTGCTTCTCGTCACTCTTCTCCCTTCTTATATTGGCCATCATCACCGGAGTCTACTACTCCAACAACCTCAGCAACACGCGATCAGAACGCTTGGAGGTGATTTCCCAACTCAAAGGAACCCAGGTCCTCCAGGCCTTCCAGTTCACATACTACCAGGTCTACTGGGTCGGCACACGCGACGTGCTATCGGAACCATTGCAGTTGTACCGTGCCGGCAACTTTTCATCGGCGGTTTTTGCCGATGCCCAGAGCTCCCTTGACCGTTTGGTTCTGCTGTCGGAGTTGTTTGCAAGTGCTCGTTTGTACAACCTCGATAAACGAGTGGTAGTGGAAAGCTACAACAATCTCACCATGGTGTCCGATCCCACCATGGATGCACTTTACCCCATCCAAGAGGGTGCAGTACTCCCCGATGTGATACGAGAGTTGGACTCGGGAGGGTACTACACGGGCCCAGTGAGCAACTCTTCGGATCCCAACGACAGTTACTTTATGGGCCTTACGCTTCCGGTGTATGCCAATACCTCGATTGTTTTCCCACAGCCATCGTTGGCAGGGTACCTCTCGGTGGTGGTGAGTGCAAAAAACATCGAGGTGGCCATCAACCAAACCAACACAACCTCGGTGGGCGGCGAAGGCAAGTTTGCGAACTCGGACTTTGAGGTGGTGTGTTTGCGGCCCGTGTATGGCAACATATCGACTGGTATCGATAACATGAGCGTGGCCAGCACAAACTCAGATCTCTTGGGCTACGAAGCAGTTCTTCCAGTTCCCGGGAGTGATTTGGTCCCCAATACTTTCTACAGCATCAACTATTCTTCGGCAGCACGTGAGGCATTGTACCATACCTCGGGAGCCGGCACCAACCTCAAGTCCAATAACGGAGACAAGGTGTCGATTGGCTTTACACGAATAAAGATCGACTCGCGAAACAGCTGGATTATCATCGTGCGACAGTCCCAGAGTGTGTTCTTGGGACCTATTAACAAGTTGCGTAATATTATTATTGGAGTGGTGATTGGAATTGGGGTGTTTATGTGCTTGATAACATTCCCCTTGGCGGTGTACTATGTGAGGCCAATCACCAAGTTGAAAAACGCGACGGAAGCAATCACCCTGTCGAAAAAGCGCAAGGGCATGTACGCCTCGTCCTCGTCACCCAATTCACTAGCGTCGCCTCCTGCCTACGACAACGATGAGCCAGCGACCACCTTGGTGAAACGAAACAGTGTAAACTCAACAGGTACAATGAATTCAGCATACTCCACAGGAATACGTATCCCTGCGAAAATACGCAACTCTAAGAAATTCTTTAAGGATGAGTTGACTGAGTTGACAGATGCATTCAACATCATGACAGATGAGCTTGAGAAACAGTATACGCATTTGGAGGATAGGGTGAAGCTGAGAACCAAGGAGTTGGAGGCGTCCAAAATCCAGGCAGAGGCTGCGAATGAAGCCAAGACGGTGTTCATTGCGAATATTTCCCACGAGTTGAGGACACCTTTGAATGGTATTCTTGGAATGACTTCGATTGCAATGGACGAGGAGGAAACCACCAAGATCCAGGACTCGCTCAAGTTGATCCACCGGTCGGGTGAGCTCTTGTTGCATATATTGACGGAGTTGCTCACGTACTCGAAAAACACCTTGAAGCGGTCCAAGTTGGAAAAGTCCAACTTTCAAATTCTTGAAGTGGTGTACCAAGTCAAGTCTATTTTCGATAAGCTCGCACTGGACCAAAGAGTGAACCTTCACATTCTCTTGAAACCAAATGTATTGCGCAAGTTGATCTTGTATGGCGATAGTAATAGAATCATCCAGATTGTGATGAATTTGGTGTCCAACTCCCTCAAGTTCACTCCGATTGACGGATCTGTGGACGTGTCGTTCAAGCTCCTTGGTGAATACGACCTCGACAAAAGTGCAGAGAATAGTTACAACAAGGTGTACGTCAAGAATCTGGAGCCCAGACAGAGGTTGAACAAGGAGAATTTGAACGAACGTAACACAGAACCCCCGAGAAGGTTCTCATTTGATGACTCTACAAACTCCCCAAACAAGTTTTCGTCTTCTGGAGAGACCAAGGAAACGAATGCTACATCGTATGAGGACCACAGATTCCCAATGTTGGAGGAGGAGGAAGAAAAGAAGGACAAGAAGAAGCGGCCCAAGAAGAAGAGAGATGATGACATTGATGAAGAGCCGTTTAGAGATGACTTGTCGGTGACAACTCTTTCAACCAGTGAGTACGAGAACAAGATATTCGAGAGTCAATTTCTCTACAACAAAAACTTGCCAAAATTACCCAAGGACGAGGACCCATTGTTCAGGAGACCGAGAAAGATTTCGTCACATGGTGGAAGCTCTGTGGAAACGATGCGTGAGAAGGAGCAGGAAGAGAAGAAAGACGACAAATTGCATGTTGATGAGCCAAAAGACGACAAATTGCATGTTGATGAGCCAAAGGAAAAATTGCATGTTGATGATCCCAAGAATGTGGATGCGAATGCTTATGGAGATTTGTACCCGCCTGCGAAAATTTCGTCTCCGCACGGCCTCGCACCTTCGAACGGGTCTTCAAATAATCCTTCGGTAAACTCTTCATATAATGAACCATCGTCAGTGGATCCGGTATCGCCCAGAAAACCACTGTTGGTGATGAGAGACTCTGCTCCATCGAAAATGTCACAGAATGAGTTGGTCAAGAACAACAAGGCATACAAAATTCGCAACATGTACAAGCCCAAGACATGGGCCATTCAAATTGAGGTGAGGGACACGGGACCGGGTATCGAGCCAAGTCTTCAAGAAAAGGTGTTTGAGCCATTTATCCAAGGAGACCAAACCCTTCTGAGAAGTTATGGAGGTACTGGATTGGGTTTGAGTATCTGTAGGCAATTGGCTACGATGATGAAGGGAACATTGACTCTCAAGTCGGCATTGGGACAGGGGTCAACATTCACTTTTACAGTTCCGCTTCCACAAACGGGTGAGATTGTTGTTAATGAGGAGGACATGCAGGAGTTCTGTGAGGACGAGTTCAACCCGGCTGCCAAGGTGAATAGAAAGGTTGAGTTTGCAGTTGATGAGGAGAATGAGCCTAAGGAAGAAACCAAGGAACTGGCGGATACTGAACCAACTACAGTACCCAAGATCATTTTGAATGAGAATGATAAGCGTGATAGCCCACCTTCTGACTCGAGTTCTTCGCGCTCCAAGAAGCACCAGTTCAAGCTCGATATACCCCGGAACTCGCAGCTCGATAAGCCGCACTTGATTGCGAGATCGTCTACGGGTACCGCGAGCTCGAATGAACGGAGTGACTCGAGCAATATATTGGATCACCTTGCTGAGCTCAAGATATTGGTTGCCGAGGATAACATGGTGAACCAAGAGGTGATCAAGCGTATGTTGAAACTCGAGGGCTTTAGCGATATTGCGATGGCGTGTAACGGAGCGGAGGCGGTGGAGCAGGTTCAGGCGTCGATGGAGCAGAATGAGCCGTTTGACCTTATTTTCATGGATGTGCAGATGCCCAAGATTGACGGGTTGACTGCAACGAAAATGATACGAAACAACTTGATGTACCAAAAGCCCATCATTGCATTAACGGCGTTTGCCGACGAGAGCAACATGAAGGAATGTTTGAACTGCGGGATGACGGGCTTTTTGGCAAAGCCAATCAGAAGAACGAATTTGAGGAAGATCATTGTGGAATTCAGTCCCATAATACTTAGTGAGTTTGTGACGACACCACAGCCGAACGAGGAGAAAAGATTGGGGCATAAGCTAGCATCACCAGCAAAAATCAACGAGGAGAAGGAAGAAAAGTAACCTGTGCATTAATATTTAGCATGGCAACAGGAAAATTTATAGAATATAGAAATGGGATGAGCGAACTAGATGAGCGACCAGATGAGCGAGCCAGATGAGCGAAGCGAATCTGGTGAGTAGTGAGATGTAAGTGAACCTGAACCAGATGAGCGAAGCGAATCTGGTGAGCAGGAATTAGAAGGAGTGTGAAGAGTACGAATTAGAAGTGTGAAGAAGTAGTAAGAATTAGAAGATGTGCCAAGTAGGATGCAGATTTTCGGACTCTTTTCGTACAGTAATCTGAACTGATGGGTGCAATTTTCGAATAAGGTTAAGCCTTAACCGATAGAATTCACTTGAACACGAATATTCCTTCGAAGCTACTGACACCTTGACATCTTGACACTATCGTCATTGTCATCGTCTTGACACTCGTGACATTTAAAACAAATTACATGCATTTTGGATCTGGTCGACTCGATTATGTAGACGAAAGTAGAAATACAACAACACTCTCATCGCTTAGCTCTCTATGGGGCGGAATTGTTCGCTTGGGTGCGGTTCGATTGCCGATTGTGCCTGTATATCTGAAACACAAAGCCGCCTCGTCAAGGTCGTGCGCCTGCCAAACCCTGTGGCGCTTAGTTTTAGAAACACAGAAAAGAAAGCCGATTACAACCCAAACCACAGCGCCCGTCACTAATTTGCGACCTACTTCTACTAAACGTACTACAGTTACCGGAAACACGCACACTTTTTGCGTGAACTAATTTCCGAACTTACTCAGCACCAGATACCGCTGGAGTACATTTTCTAGGTCCAGTATTGCGTAATGTACTCACAGCTTCGACGGAAAAATTCACGAAAGCTCATGGAAGAATTCGAGCCAAACTACCGCGGGTTGAGTGTGCGGACCCTATTCATCGGTGGAGCCCTTCTTGCTCTTTTGGTGTGGGGTTCATCGTTCCTTCTTTATACTATCAAGACATTCCACACGCACAAACTCACGGAGGCACAAATCAGCGAGTACTTGCGCAGCAAAGCGCCACCCTTACTCCATAATACCGATGGAAGAAACACTGATTTTGGGGGTAAAATCCAATTGGACTTTGATGCTGTGCGCGATGACAAGTTTGTTCCTACATTCAAGAGGTTCCAGTGGATTAAAGACAAGAATGGTGAAAAATCCGATATCGGTACATTCTTGGTAAAAGAAGAGGATGCTGACGACAAAAACAAGGTCAAGTATGTGATCAGGTCCATTGTAGACGAAACCTATGAGCACACATTGTACGATGGAAAGACTTTCCAACACGGTGACAAGACTTTTGAAATTGAAGATTTGGAAGCCTCGCCAGATTTGACCAAGGCGATTATGCGTACCAACGGCACTCATAACTGGAGATACTCCAAGTTTTCTATTTTCTGGGTCTTGGATATTACCACGCACAAGATTGAACCTTTGGTGGACCCTGCCACCAAGGTTGCTGCTGCCAGTTGGTCGCCACTTTCTTCGCATATTGCCTTTGTTTTGGACAACAATGTGTATGTGCGCGACTTGAAGAGCGGCGAGACCGAACAGGTGACTTTTGACGGTAGTGACCAGGTCTTTAATGGAAGACCAGACTGGGTCTACGAGGAAGAAGTTTTCGGGCAGGAAATGGTACTTTGGTGGTCGCGTGCAGGTGACAAGATTGCCTACTTGAAATTGAACGATACCAGTGTGCCAGAATACCCGTTGCAGCAGTTTGTGGGGGATGAGTACCCTGACTACCCAGGTGAAATGCGCATCAAATACCCGAAAGCAGGCCACACCAACCCCATTGTTCACGTTGTTGTCTTTGAGATTGGCAAAGGGGCCAAAGAGCAAGTCTTGGACTTTAACAGTGAGCACATCACGCTTGAAGACCGTATTGTTGGGGATGTCCTGTGGTTCAACCAGTCTTTATTGGTGACCACCTCGAACCGTGCAAGCACCAAACAAGAAACTTATTTATTGGATGGGGGTGCTCTGGCGACTCTTTTGCGCAGCGATTCCTTTGACAAGGGATGGTTTGAAGTGAAGCAAAACAGTGTTTATGTGCCCAAGGACCCGTCCAAGGGCCGTGAACACGATGGGTACGTTGACACTGTTTTGGTGGACGGGTACAGTCACTTGGCGTACTTTTCACCACCGAGCAACCCCAAGCCCCACCTCTTGACGGAGGGTTTGTTCGAGGTGATTCGCATCGCAAGTGTCAATTTCAACACCAATGAAGTTTACTTTGTGAGCACTGCACAGGGTCCACTCAACCGCAGTATCCAGTCCGTGAACTTGTTCAAGAGCGGCATCAAGACTATTAATGAGGGGGAGGGTGTGTTCAGTGCGTCGTTTTCTGCTGGGTCGCGGTACTTGTTGTTGAGTTACATTGGACCCGATGTCCCGTACCAAAAGTTGGTGGACATGGAGAAGGGCCAAGTTGTGCGCACATTGGAGCTGAACTCCAAGTTGCGTGAGACATTGGGCAAGTACGCTATCCCCGCGCGCACGTTTGGAACACTCAAGTTTACAGACGAGGAGACTGGGCAGCAATTGGAGGGTACCAGTGTGGAAGTATTGCCCTTGAACTTTGACCCCAAGCGCAAGTACCCCGTTTTATTTTATGTGTATGGAGGACCAGGATCGCAGGCTGTGTCGAAATCGTTCCGTGTGAACTATGACCAAGTTGTTGCATCGCAATTGGATGCGATTGTTGTGACTGTGGACGGTAGAGGAACCGGGTTCAATACCTTCAACAAGATGGGTTCCAACTACAAGTACACTGTTCGCGACCGCTTGGGATACTATGAGGCACGGGACCAGATTGCGGCTGCGCGCGAGTACGCCAAGAAGCTGTATGTGGACTCCGAGAGGATTGCCATCTGGGGATGGTCGTATGGAGGATACCTTACGTTGAAGACCATTGAGACCGATGTCAAGGATAGTGTTTTCAGCTATGCTGCGTCGGTTGCACCGGTGACCAACTGGAAGTTGTATGACTCCATCTATACTGAGCGCTACATGCGCACACCACAAGCCAACGCCAAAGGTTACGAAGAGAGTGCCGTGACCAAGGCGGACAACTTTAAGCACCTCAAGAAGTTTTTTGTTGCACACGGTACTGACGACGACAATGTCCATATTCAGAACACGTACCAGCTTCTCGATAGGTTCAACCAGGCCAATGTGCAGAATTTTGAGTTGATGGTGTTTCCGGGTAGTGACCACGGGATCAAGTATCATAATGCAAACCCAGTGATATACGATAGAATGTTGGATTTTTTTAAGAGAGCGTTTAGGGGGGATTTCAGATAACGACGAACGAACTCACGAGCGAAGCGAGTGAGTGAGTGAGTACTAGAGAGAGGTGATTTTGAGAGAAAAGAGAACAATGAGGAGATGAGAGAAGAGATGAGACAACTGAAAAAGGGAACATTTTATTCACTTGGGTAGCATAATGATTGTAATATCGCGAGATGTTGAAAAGTCAACAATCTAGACACTAATATTGGGAGTATTCATAGTTGTACGAATAGCAGAAAATTAGAAGAGTGTAGATTCATATACAGTGTGTAGAGATTGTGGGAATAAAGTACGTGATATCGCGTTTGGGGGTTGGGGCAGGGATTCTCACGTTAGAGGCGTATTATGGATTGGCGTATTATGGATTGGTGTTTTATTTCGCTGGCATCACATTGGTCAATGCCACTTCTTGAAGGTGTGAGTTTCCTCCATAATCAAAAAAAGAATTGCGTTTGGATGCAAAAAGTAAAAAGAAATTTTCCGTGCAAGGATGATAGTGAACTTGAATTACGATGAATTACGATGAGTGTGATTTGGATGATATTGACTGAAGTTAAGAAGTTAAGAAGTTGAGACGTTGAGAAGTTGAGAAAGTTGAATTGATGATTTGTGAAAATATTGAGAGGCTGAGAGGCTGAAGTAGTCTTGAAATTCGCAAGGTACATAAGAATAAACGAGAAGCCTTTTCTGAAGAGTTCTCGTGAATGTTCTCAATGAGACGGTATAGAAGCAATGTCAGTGTACAAGTCAACAAATCTCAGGGTATATGCAAGTAAAGTCAATGAATATCAGTAGTCATGTCAGTGAAGTTACGAAGTCAATGTGCACCAATAAATGAAGTCAATATGTCAGTAAAGTCAATAAATTGATGTCTAGTTTTCATTTTTTGATAATTTTTGATGAAGGCTGTTTATCCATAGATTCGCTTCGCTCATCTATGGTTTATATCTTTTTTGCAAAAACAGATTCGCTGCGCTCATCTGTTTTCGCTCATCTGTTTTTTCTACTATAAAATGCCCACGCGCTGAAAATTTTTTCTCCACCTCATTCATTAAGATGATTATCTACACTGACGTTATTTCTGGAGACGAGATCTTGTCCGACGCCTACGACATCAAGGAGGTCGATGGTGCTGTTTACGAGGCCGACTGTGCCATGGTCACTGTTGGTAACGGAGACATTGACATTGGTGCCAACCCATCTGCTGAGGATGGTGACGAGGACCTCGAGGAGGGTGCTGAGACCGTCAACAACGTGGTGTACTCTTTCAGATTGCAGCAGACCCAGTTTGACAAGAAGTCTTTCTTGACCTACATCAAGGGTTACATGAAGAGAGTCAAGGCTTACCTCCAGGAGAAGGAGCCAGAATCCGTTGAGGCCTTTGAGAAGGGTGCCACCGCATACGTCAAGAAGGTTGTTGGATCTTTCAAGGACTGGGACTTCTACACCGGTGAGTCCATGGACCCAGATGGAATGATCATCTTGTTGAACTACCGTGAGGACGGTACCACCCCATTCGTTGCTATCTGGAAGCACGGTGTTTCTGCCAACAAGGTTTAAGCAAGTGTGTAGAATATATGGAGTAAGCGAGAAGTGTAGAGAGCGAGCTAGATGAGCGAGCTAGAAAAGCGAGCTAGATTCAAGCTAGATGAGCGAAGCGAATCTAGCGAATCTAGCGAAGCGAATCTAGCGAAGAAGTGTTGAGCTGGTAGCAAGAGATGAAAGATAACAAGTATATGACGTATATGAAGAAAGATAAGAAGAAAGATAAGAAGAAGGAAGGATAAGAATAATGAAGAATGAATAAGAAAGACTAGAGAAGACTACGAACAATTGACTGTATGTACGACTGATTTACGAGCACGATGAGCAACAAAATGTGTACACAAACTCAAGTCATCTCGGGCAATGTGAAACAAAAGAAACAAGAGGTTGTGAAATTTTCAGACACCAATCAAATGAATAAAACATCACTCACTTGTCGATATTTCACTTTCAATACTACTGCTATCTATCACTGCTCCATCACTGATATCTATATTATGTCTATCATTTTTCTATTTTCTTTCTCGTATCACCAATCCCACATTCTCTGGGGTAATCTCATCTTGTGTATAAGCAAACAACTCAACGTCAAAGTTTGGTAAAAGTTTTTGAATAGCATACTTTCTGCTTTCATCGATTAGCCTTCTTGCTTTGTGTCCTATGGAAACGCGTTGTTCAAAGGTTTTTCCAGAGATGTGGTTGTCTTTTTGTTCGGTTTCTTCCTTCTCATCCTTCTCTTCCTTGTCTTCCTTTTCTTCCTTTTCTTCCTTCTGTTCCTCCTTCTCTCCTTCCTTATTCTTCTCCTCCTTCTCCTCCTCCCCTCTCCTTCCCTTCCCCGATACAGCCCACGAAACCATCTTTTTCAAAGCCTGTAAACCCTCTTTGTCAAACCCTCTCTCCCTCAAATACTCCCTTGACTGCGGAAGAAGCTGGTTGTAATCACACACGTGGCGGCAGCACATTGCAATCAACAACCCCCTGAACTTGTTGTGAATATTTGAGTTCACCAACGACTTCAACGTCAAGTCCGTGGCTGCTCCACACAAATGCTTGGAGATCACCACCACATTCTCGGGACTTTCCTCCCCAAACTTGAGGAACTCGTCCAAACAAAGGTCCTTGATATCGATTCTGCTGCGTCTCATGGTGGGCTCAATTCCATGCTCCTTACACTCCTTGACAATTTTCGAATCCACCTTCATTCTGTTCACTCCTCTGTCAATGAACCCGTACCCATAGAGTCCCTGGGACTTTTCCGACTCTTTTGGTGACTCTTCTGATGACTTTGGTGACTCTTTTGCCTTTTGTGACTCTGCCAACGCACACTCATTCACGTACTTTGAGAGCTCTCCCTTCCCACACCCGTACTCCATATAGAACTTGTTTGTGCCCAACAAGCCGAAATCACGTAAATGTCCAATCAAAGACGACTGCTGAAGAATGTGTTTCTGGTTCTTGAGTCCCTCGAGATGAACGTCCAATGCACTATGCTTTGCATTGCGAAGCTCATGCGGCTCATAGCTGGTGGCTTCCACAATCGGAATGTACTTTTCATACAATTGACTCTCGGAAAGGCATTCATCTTTGGTTTGGGGCTCCTTTTCATCCTTTTCCCTTTCATCCTCATCCTTTCCATCCCCTTCCCTTTCATCCCTGATCTTGACATTAAGATCATGGGAATACCACGGCTCAAACTCTTTCTTTGGACGGGCATTGCACTTGCGAACATGGGCGTCGAGATCCCGCTGCCATACCGTATGGGTCCCGTCTAATGGACATGGGACCCTCTTGTCATTAGCATCAGCATCGTGTATCATATGCTCCAGGCAATACTTTTCATTCTTCTTGCGCTGCATCGAGCAGAAACGCCGTTTCTTCTCCAAGTAGTACTGGCACCGATCATCGCGCTGTTCACGGGCCTGTCTCTTGTCTTCAAGCTTCTGTCTTTTAGCAGAGGACATAAAACTTGATTGTACAATTGATCGACCTTGAGTATTGTTCAGATGTGCTCTTGTATTCTCTGGTATTCTCTCAGCTATTCTACCAGCTATTGTCTCCTAATCTTTTAGCTATTCTTTGGTATCTTATTAAACGATCTCCACTACTAATTTGATCTCATCGCGCTCATCGAAAATAACTTCTTTTCAACAGTTCAGCAAAGTAACTACAGTTCAACTAAGGAACTAGAAACTACAGAGGAACTACAAAGGAACTACAGGACCAAACCACCTCTTCAATGTCCGACACGTGGAAATTAGATCTCCTTGAAGCAAAGTTCTTGGACTACAATGCACGGTTTCCCAAAACCAAGAAGCTTCTCACTGCTAGAAACAACGACAAGTTGTGGAAGAAACTCCCGTCCACCAAAGAAGAGGCACTTTCAGTGATAGAAGATATCAAGACTGGGTTCTTTGAGAGGAAAATGCACGCGGCTCATAAAAAACTCGAGAGAGAAGTGTTGAAGGTGGTGAATAATGAAAGAGGTAAGAGGAGGAGTGAGGAGGAGAAGGGAGAGAAGGAGGAGGAGGAGGAGGGAGAGATAAAGGAAGAGAATGAAGAGAAAGAAGAGAAGAAAGGGAAAAAGTCAGAGAAAGAGAAGAAACACCCATTTGCAAACCCCCAAGTTTATACATTTTTTGACTCTCTGGAAAACGTCCAACATCTCATCAAATCCAAGCTTGCGAAATCTGTGATTACATCCATTCTTCCATCCAAGAAAGCCACTCCCCCAGCATATGTTCTGGAGGAATACGTGCGAGCAATCACCGACAGGGAGTCGCCCATCAACCCGGCCAACTTCTTCATTACCCATTGCCAGAACAACAAGGCATTGAATGGGTTCATCTCAAGCATATGGAACAACAAGATGGTGAAGAGTGCCTTGGGGGAAATCGAGTGGAGCTTTAAGGTGGTGAGAGGTAACGTATCACACGAAGAAAAGCGGGCACGTAAGGCTGAGACAGGCAAGAAGGCTGTTCAGGAAGATGAAAGTGAGGAAGAGAGTGAGTCCTCTGAGGAGGAAGAACATGATTTGAGAATGGATGCAGAAGAGGCTTTTGATAAGTTTGCAGTGTACGATAACCTCGTGGGTGCTTCGGATGAGGAGATGGCTCCTGATTTGGATGAAAATGTGAATTATAATGAGGTGACAGAGGATGAGGGGGAGGATGAAGAAATGTCTCTTTTTGATTCTGATTCTGATTCTAATGACTCTCATGATTCTTTCTTTAATGAGGAGGTAGAGAAGACGGACAAGAAGGAGAAGAAGAAGGAGAAAGAAAAGAAAGAAAAGAAGGACAAGAAAGAAAAGAAGAAAGAGACCAAATTGCCTGAATTAGCTACAGGATACTTTTCTGGCGGCTCCGACGACGAAGACTTTGATGCTGATAATGATGAGGTTGTGAAGAGCGTGACCAAGGTGCGTAAGAATAGAAGAGGTCAAAGGGCCAGGCAGTTGATTTGGGAGAAAAAGTACGGGAGGGAAGCAAAGCATGTTCAGGAGCGCAACGCCAAGATGGCTACTGAAAGACAACGGAAGCAGGAGGAGTATGAGGAAAGATGTAGAAAGAGAGAGTTGAAGGCCAAGATGGCGGAACCAACGGGGTCGAATGTTACACCTTTGGGAGAGAGGAAGGAGCACGTGGAGAAGCCAAAGCTGGTACATCCTTCGTGGGAGGCTAAGAAGATGGCAGAGGAGAAGTTGAAGAATGTCAAGTTTGAGGGTAAGAAGATAAAGTTTGATTAGCCAGCCATGAGCAGTCATTGAGCGTCATTGAGCGGTCATTGCGCGAAGCGCAATGACTAGCGAAATGGATAGCGAAATGACTCGCGGAATGGCTGATTGACTAGCGAGAAATAGTCAACCTAGCGGACTAGCAAAATGACTAGCGAAGTGACTAGCGAAATGACTAGCGAAGTGGCTGATTGACTAGTGAATGTATCAGACTAGCAAAATGACTAGCAACATGACTAGCAACATGACTAGGAATGACCTCGCTCAATGACCAGCCAAACAAGAATTGCTGATGAGTACATGAGCGAAGCCAATGTACGAAAATAAGTACATTGAGCGAAGCGAATGTACGAAAGTGACTAGTAAAACTGACTAACACTAGTACATGAGCAATGTACGAAAGAAGTGACTAGTACATGCGAATGTACTAAATAAGTGATTAGTACATTCGCGTCGCTCATGTTCTATGACTGACCATGACTGACCATGACTCAGCATGACTAAGTGTGTGCCGTCACACTGGGTCACGTCAAAAACTCACAATTTTCAATTGTGACTATCATAATACAATAGATTGCACAAACAAATGTAGCTAATAAAAAGACTACTAAACTACAGTATGTTGAGCCTTTCCTATCCTTTCCTATAATCATTTGAGTGACTGTTCATTTAACAGCCGTCACTCAATCGCTCGTAATTGTCCTTTATGACTGTTGTCATCACTCGACTAGCTTGCATCTGTACTTCTCAGAAATATGACTTTCACAAGTTACTCAACAGTAATGGCTGTTATGCCAATCACGAGCGGAGCGAGTTGAGTGATTGTACTTCGCTCGTTTCGTGATCGTACTTGTATCAATCAACTTGCTAAAAAATCACTCAACTCGCTAAACAATGACTAAACTCGTTTCGTGATTACAAAGATCCATAATCAATCTTAAAGTTCGCCAACAAATCCTCCTCCTCCACCTCCTCACACACTATCGGACTTGTAATCTGTATCAAATACTCACACTTTTCCGGCTCGCTCACCGACAACAAGTGGTGGTCTGATCCACAGAAAAGCTCCACCACCGCCGACCGATTTGGTCCGTTCCAGCACTTGCGCCCATGAGTGAAGTACAATTTCCCATCCTCAAACCTCTCAAAGTTCCCAATGAGTGTGTTGTCCTGGTACACCGCCTTTTGGAGCCCGATCTTGTACGTGTACTCCCCAAACTTATCGTGCACCCACGACGACGACACCGAGCGCAAGATATCATTTTCGCCGTAATTCTTGGTCAAGTCTTCGCGGTAAATGCCCAATTCCTTTTCCAAAGATTCGATTTCGCTGTCCAATTGCTCCACCTCCTCAGAGTTACTCAACGGAACTTGCTCGTTACCCCCCACATATTGCTTGAACATCTTCTTGAACGACAGCAGTTCGTCTCCAGCAAAGTCAACCTGTTTTGCAGCAGCGATCAAGTCCTGTAAATCACTCTCGATTTTCTTGCCCTCTTGTTTGTTCGAAATATAGTCTTGGAACCCGTTGACAGCCTCCTTCACACCCAAATCATTAAAGTTTGGGTTGTAGTTCTTGGTGAGCTTTGCAAGAATTCCCTCGAGCTGGTTCAACTGTGCTGATTCCTCTTGTGCGCGCTTCTCGTACTTTTGGGCGAGGTCTTCCACCGACGATGAAATTTTGCTAATGATCTTTTTATAACTGCTGGGACCCTCCGAGGTGTCCTTTTGCGAGGCCTCTTCCTTTTGAGCTCTTTTCTGTTTGATCTGCTCCTCCAACTGTTTGATGGTTTTTTGCACATCCTCGCGTACTTTGGTGGCTGCTTCAATGTACTGGTTCTTGATAGCAAGTGCCTTTGCAATGTCATCAGTAACCTTCTTTTTGTATTGGTTGTACTGTTTGCTGATCTCAGCACACTTGTTGGGGCAAACCCCGCTCTTTTCGTCGCTACCGTCACAGCAGTACTCGTAGTCACACACACCGTCGTTCAATTTGAAGTTCTCCACATAGCCGGGAATATGGCCGTCGTTAGCACAATAAAACTTTTGAGGGTTGGGACACGCGTTGGTTCCGGGCTCGTCTGAGCCGTCGGGACAGTCGCAGTAGTCGTCGTTGATTTGATCGTAGGACAACACGATCGAGGGATCTCCCAAACAGTGCCATTTTGGTTCACCTCCAACAAGTTTGGGCTCGTACAAGTGCTGCTTTTCTGGAGAGACGCCGCGGACGCTAGCCAGAATGAGCAGGAAGAGCAGGAAAAGCAGACAAAGAACAATTGAGCTTTTCATGATCTGATACTTGTTAAAAAGAAAATAGATCAACTAGGAACAGAAAATAGATCAACTAGAACAGAAAGTAGATTCTAGGAACAGAAAATAGATTGCAACATCTAAGATCGCACATCTACAACATCTGATCACATCTACTCTAGATGCCCGAAGATGTCCTTACGACATCCAAATTCAAACGTCTAGTTCGACCATTGCTTCTGAAGATCCACCACTTGAATGAAACTTATCAAAAGTATCCACTGTTATTGGAGTATACAGAGCTGATAGATGATGGTACAGCCAAGTACCAGTCTTCGACCCACCGATTGGAGTATCTTAAACGGCACATTTCTGCGGATCTCTACCGAGGCTACATTGAGATATTCCAAATAGTAAAGAACATTTTGATGACTGTCTTTAGGTACATTGATGAAACACCCATGAAACTCTCCACCATGTGCTGCTACAAAATCGGGAGTTCTGCCGCATTGTCCACCAAGTCAACGTACTACAAGTTGAATCACGTAAAGCTTTTTGACCAGGACAAGATTCCCTCGTGGATGCAGCGTATAAGTAGTGGTCTCGCTGAAGATTTCGACGAGTGGTTCGAGATGGAGTGTGTTTCGTCGTCGTCAGAGTACCGCGCACATCTCTTTTTAGGTTATATCGTCCATCTTGTGGCAACGTACCTGAACCTGACCTTGTATTTGTTGGTGCCTGTAATCATCCACTGGGCATGGGAACAAAACACCCGTATGTACAGGCAGTTTTTTCTCACGCTTTTTCACGAGTACTGGCTCTACGATAGCGGAGACTACTCGGATGCCCTTCTCCAGCTTTTGACGGTGCAAAACGGGCCCTTTTTTGCACACAGAACGACGTTTTGGATCCTCTTGAAAAATGGGTACTGGAAAGAGTTCATCAAGATGTTGGGTCTAGACTATAGGGCGTTGGTGCTTGAGACGCTTGCATTGAATGAAAAATTAAGAGAGATAGATTTAGATTTAGTGTTTGACTTGATCTTGGCTGATCCACAACATAAATCGGTCAACAATATTTTGGTGGGGATCACTAGAGAAATTGTGATGGGTGCAAGAAAGGGAATCACTACCTTTGGCCAGATCCAAAAGTTCACTTCGTTTTGGTTGTCGTTTCGAGAGGAGACGGTCTTTAACTCGTTGTATAGAGGGAACAGTTGTATTTTTACTGCCCTCTTGGAGACCATCCAGTATATGAGGGGTGAGGAGGAGGTGAGTGAGAGTGAAGAAGATGAGAAGGAAGAGAACGAGAATGAAGAGAATGAAAAAAACAAGAGAAGATTACTCAGCTACCACCACCTTTTATGTCACTTACGGCTGTACTTTTTAGAGTTGGACTTTTTTCCTGTGCATGATACCGACGAAATGAGCTTTATGGTTGTGGAAATGCAACAGGAGTTATTTTATCCAAATAGAGACTTTGAGGATTACTTGGCGTGGTTGTGTGAGGCTGGCCATGATGATTTGGCGGAAAAGTGCTACAGACGGTATAGGGAGAGGATAGATTTTGAGTAATAATCGAGCGAAGCGAGATTATTTGAACATTATAGCATTTGCATGGTACATTGGTACATTTACATACATATTACATTAAATAGATACATTGGTCATTTTAATTCATTCATCATTCATCATTGACTACACAATAAGTTTTGTTTCTTCCCTACTATACACTCAGATTCCGTATCCTTATTGTTCTAATTCCAACATCGAGCGAAGCGACATCTCGCTTCGCTCGATGTATCGCTTGCTCGTATTAGTTCTTCATGTTCTCCATATCCGCCACTACCTCATACAGTCCATTCTTCTCCCCATCCAACACAATCTCCATCACTCTCCTCGCTACATCATCTATTGGCACGCGATTGGCACCCGGGATCTTCGCATTCTTGCCCATGTCTGTGTCTGCAATGAGCCCCGGAAGAAGGGCGTTCACCCGCACCTTTCCCCTAAGTTCCTTTGCCAAAGCACTTGTGAACCCCAAAAGACCTGCCTTGGTGGCATTGTACACTGCGGTTCCCGCAACAGCGTACTGCTGCAACGCCAACACTGAGGACACATTGATGATCACTGGGCTGGAGATACCGGAGTCTGCCAACCTTGCGGACGTCTTCATCATTGGTTTGGTGGCTGCGTTGGCAAGCAACATCGGGGCCGTGAGATTGGTGTTCACAGTAGACACGATTTCTTGTACTGGCAACCGGTGGAAGAGCGCATGGTTGGCAACACCAGCATTGTTGACCAACACCGTACAGTTCTCCAAGGCTTTCTGGATCCGTGGGTCGATGGTGGACTCGCTCAATTGGGCCAAGTCAAAGTCAATGGCACTGTGGAACTGCAGTGGGTGGGTGATGGGAATGGCCTTCAAGTTCTGCTCCAAAAGCAGCTTGTTTCTCGCCAAAAGCGTGATGGAGCACCCATTCTCAGCGAGAACGTGTGCAATGGCGCTCCCGAGACCGCGCGATGCCCCAGTGATGAGTGCAGAGTGTCCTAACAAACTCATTTTTTTTATGTTCACTAAGGTTAAAGATCTATTGTGAAGCAGGTACGATCGTTGCTATTTATAAGGCATGAAATGTAATCTTGAGTATTGCTTATTGCGATTGTGCGATTGTCGATTGTTGCGATTGTCGATGGTTGCGATCTAATTGTTGCGATTGTTGCGATCTATGGTTACGATTGTTGCGAATTATCGATTGTTGCGCTCTGATTGTGCGAGTTGCGATCTGATTGTGGAGATTCGATTGTTGCTAATGGCCATGTGATTCGTTAGTCAATCGAAGCAAGTTGTAGTATTAAGTGTATTTACAGTTACTTGAGTAGGATTGTAAAGAATCATAGAGTCTCATTGTAGACCATCGAATTGTTTGATAATTAGCTTTCAATTGTCAAAATCCCAATCTCCCAATGATCAAAGCGTTACTCACAAGCTGTTAATTCTGCAGAACTCTGTTTTCAATTGGCTAAGACTGCAACACTCCAACATCGACCATCTCTAACTTTCTTCTTTATTACACAAAATCGTGAAAAAAGCCTCAAAAATGGGTGCAAAATTTGACGTTGCTTAGCAATAAGAGGCTCATAAAAGACAACAAAGAATAAGGAGGCGTTGTGTGAGGGATGTAAGCTGGCTTGGTGAGGAAACATAGAGAAAATGAATTTTGCAAATATTCGACAAAAAGTTGCATCAGTTGCAAATCATGATGTAGTACTGTTAGAATTTGGTAAGCACTATGTAAAATTTCAACCAAATGATTTTGAACACACTCATTGTGGACTATATGACATGGAAAACAACCTCCAACCACTAAAAGAGGGAAAATCCCACTTTTTCAAACCCCAGACCAACATGAAATCACTCTTCTTGGGATACGCTCGTACAAGACTTCGTGGCCAAGCTGGTTAAGGCGTAAGACTGTTAATCTTGAGATCGTGAGTTCGATCCTCACCGAGGTCGTTATTTTTTGTCCTGGTAAGCAATTGATAGATAGCTGGGTGTTTGTAGTTGAATGGAGATAATTGATGGGTAATCATAGACATTGACAATTGGTAGTCGCAAATTGGACCACCCAATTTGGACTCAACTTTTGCAGCTATCGAACAACACCCAATTTTTAATTCAACCAACGGCTGATGACTCAGAAGTACCTTCTTGACGATGAGACCGAATTTCTAGCATTAAAACGGCCTTTATACCCATAAAATCCCTCAAAAGGGACAGGTTAATTTGACGACCCCTCCAGATGTAGATACACCCCGATCCGATTAAGTAAGCAAGACTTCGTGGCCAAGCTGGTTAAGGCGTAAGACTGTTAATCTTGAGATCGTGAGTTCGATCCTCACCGAGGTCGTCTTTTTTGCTTCCTGTACTGCCAAGGTGCCTGTGTGTCTGTGAACTGTTGTATGGTTCAGCCTACAAAAAATGCTTACTTAATTTTTAAACAAAATACCTTCCTATTATCATATATCGCGTGAGCCAAGGCTCTATGCATGTACCGGAGCATCTCCAGTTGATATTGTGCCATAACCTCCAAGTGAGCAAAGCATACAAAGTTGATGTGCTAGTTGATATGCTAGTTTTTAGTTTCAGTCTAGCTAGTCATATTCTAGCAAGTCATATTCTAGCAGTCTCTTCATTCAGCTTAGTCTTCCAACCTTATCTCATAGCTCAGTCTCTCATAGCTTAGTCTCTCATAGCTTAATCTCTTAGCTCAATCTCTTAGCTCAATCTCTTGTCATTCAATCAGTACCTTTTCTACGACTCCCCCGACAACAACGACGAAAGACCCATCAACCCTAACAAACCAAACTTAAAGTAGATATTCTCACTGATCAAAATCGTCACGTACCCGATCTTTGGGAGGTACCCCTTGACGGACCCCACGAGATCGGTTTTCTGGTTCAAGTACGACTGTCTTCTTGCGTACAAGCCCAAGTCGTCGACCGGGTTGTTGTCACCTTTGGTCAAGAGCAACTGTTTCTCTGTGGAGTGGTGTTCTCTCAACACTCTGTGCACAATTGGGATGGACTTGCCCTCGATCTCGTACACCACGATATCCCCCACCTTTGCACTGGAGTCACGGTTCCACAAGAAAAGAACGTCACCTCTCTGGAACGCAGGCTCCATGGATCCGGACAAAACCACCACTATGGGCGAGTGCAGGTTGGCAACCACCGACAAGGTCTTCCAGAGCATGAATGCAGACGAAAACACATATGCTAGGGTCAAAAACTGGGTCAATTGTTGGCGGAGGTTCATGGTACGTGTTGAAAATTGGGTGTGTGTCGCAGTCTATGTCGCTCTTTGTCGTCTGCCTCTATGTCGTTATGTCGTCTATGTCGTCTGTCTCTCTCTATGTCGTCTGTCTCTCTCTATGTCGCAGTCTATGTCGTAGATCTAAAGCGGAACTTTCTTGCGTTTTGCAGTTTGCAGATGCAACTCGCAAATCCATCGTCGTGAAGGTATCGCTTAGAAGCGAGAAGTAGCTTGCTATGACTTTTATTAACTTTCAATGACTTGCTTCTTCTATCAGACTTCTTCCAGACTCCCAAACCTCTTGACCTCTTCAGACTTCTTCCCATCTTTTGTAGTACCATGTCGCATAAATAGCCCTGGCGGACAACATGTCGTATCCGAATATCCGCTGCACCCCACGAGTACAAAATCCCGCGATAGAACCATAAGCTTAAAGTTGAAGTTGTCAACAGTTGCAAAGCGTTGGACCTTTGCTAGCCACCAGGGTTGCCAAGTACCAGTCAGCCAAGACAATTAAAAAAAGGAGCGGATATTAACGTCATTCTGCGTTACAAACGAACATTCAACATCCATTGTGATAGACATTATTGTAGTCCTTCTTTTTCGTCTTGTTTTGCTCTTTCACTCGTCTCTATTTTCTCATTCATTCTAGTTCTATTCTCTCTAGTTCTACTTTTCTATTCTTTATCCTTTATTCTATTCTTTTACTTCTACTTCTATTCTTTATTCTTTCTACTATTTCTAATTTCCATTTCTGTCACCCAATTTATCGCTATCTCAATCTTTTCCTTTTCTCTTTTTCAAAATTTTCTGATCTTGCCACTATGAATCAATCACCCGCGATCCTGCCCAGCCTTGCTCCGCTGCTGCCGAAACAACCAGTGGATCCGCTCGAGGCGGTGTCTCCCACCTTAAAGCTCGGTAAAGAAGCTGGTAAAGAGCTGAAAGAGACGAGTGAGGAGCGGAAACACAATGGGTTAAAGCCCATAACATCCCCCCCCCGCGCCGACCAGTCTGTCACCACCGAGTCTGCTGTTTCCAAGCCCACGCGTCCCCTCTACCGATCACACGCGCAGTCTGTTTCCTTTTGTGAGTCTGATGGTCAGGACAAGGCTAGACGATTCACCATTTCAGCATACCCTCTGGCCAACAACGTGGCCACACACGCCGAGCCCACTGTTTCGCTCCCACCGTCGAGGAAAGCATCGTTGCGTGGCACCGCCAAAGAGGCCGAGGCGTTGTCGTTTGCAGTAAACTCCAAGTTGTCAAATTTAAAGGGCCTCAACACGGACGTGCCCAACCCCGGTCCTCGGGTGCAGTCCCCGGTTCATGGACCGAAACTAGCCGTGGACCGGAGGTTGGAGGTTGGGCGGTCGGAGATGGATCCGCCGCCGGCCACGACCCCGCAGCCCATCAAGCAGGCGCCGCGTAAGAGCAACAAGACGGTTGTGGCATCGCCCGTGGGGCCCCCGGTTCCCTTCCAGCAGTTTTTATCCAAGCAAGACGATGGCAAGTTCCACATATTGTTGGCGTGTACGGGTTCTGTGGCCACACTCAAGATGCCCCTCATCATTGACAAGTTGTTCCAGATTTTCGGCACGGCAAAGGTTTCGATCCAGTTGATTGTGACCAAATCGGCAGGGCACTTTCTCAAAGGTTTGAAGGTGCACAATGAGGTCAAGATATGGCGTGATGAGGACGAGTGGGCAAACTTTAACTACCACGAGCAGCAGCTGGTGAAGAAACATCCCAAAAACCCCTATGAAAAACTCATCTTGCACAATGAGTTGCGGAGGTGGGCGGATATCATGTTGATTGCGCCGCTTTCCGCCAACTCGTTGGCCAAGATTTCGAATGGTATCGCAGACAATTTGTTGACGTCGATTGTGCGAGCATGGGGGCCCACCACACTGGTGACTGAGGGTGTGCTGTCGGTGGTTGTAAAGAAGCCCATTCTCGTGGCGCCGGCAATGAACACATTCATGTACACGCATCCAATCACGGCAAAACACTTGACGGTGTTGTCACTGAAGGAGGACGGGTTCGGGATGGAGATTTTGAAGCCGGTGGAAAAGGTGCTTGTGTGTGGAGATATCGGAATGGGTGGCATGCGTGAATGGAGTGACATTGTGGATATATTACGGAGGAGAATATCGGCGATTGCTGCGGAGAGGAAGGAGATGCAGGATAGCATAAATGAGAGGAAGGGTGAGGAGGATGAGGAGGATGATGATGAGGATGAGGATGAGGATGATGATGAGGATGATGAGGATGAGGAGGAGGATGATGACGATGACGACGACGACGATGAAGATGACGACGACGACGACGACGATGATGACGAAATTAATGACAAGCATAACGAGTCGAGTAATAATAAAGGTAAGGAAGAGGATATGATTTTCGACATTACAGAGGACGAGGTCGATAGCGAGAGGGACGATGTGAAGAGAACATATAATTATGACTATGAAAGGAATAGTTGATGGCTGGTTGCGGAAGGAAAACTAATAGGAGATGCAGTATATTCCGAATTATTCTGGAGTGATGCATGTGTAGGAATGCACTTAATTGTATGAGGTTGTAGCCAGCGAACTCACGAGCGAACGAACGAACTCACGAGCGAAGCGAGCGAGTGAGTGAGTAGTGAGTAGTGGGTGAGGAGTGATTGAGTAGTGAGAGTAGTGAGTAGTAAGAGTAATGAGAGTGGTGAGTAGTAAGAGTAGTGAGTAGCGAGAGTAGTGAGTAGTGAGTAGTGAGGAGCGATTAGTGAGTGAGGAGAGAGAGTAGTGAGCAAAAGTCATAACGACTTGATCGAAACACTCATCTCAATTTTTCATCATGCACCTTGCTGCCAATTAGGTCTCGCGAAAATCGTTAATCTCGAGGCTAATTTGTGCATAATCCGTTTATTCTTACTACTTTAGCGAAAGACGAACAATTGAGCGAAGCGAAATTGTGAGTACAGAGATTAAGACTCATGAGTACGAATTCTGAGTGTAAGATTCATGAGTACGAATTTTGAGTGTAGAGATTAAGACTCATGAGTCGAGTTTTGAGGAATTTTACAATACAAGACATCTAGGTCTATCAATGCAATTCATCCAATTATCTTTCAGACGTTTGTCATGACCGACAGTCCACTCGCGTTCACTCTTGTTGCTCACGTTCGCTCACACCTCTTCTTTCACGTTCACTCACTCAGTCAAACTCGCTGGTGGTTGCTCGATGAAATACAAGCTGGAGACAGGACTGTCTTTATGCAGATCTATTTACAGAACAGCGACAATTGACAAAAGTGTGAGGATGCGAGCATGTCTGGTACAGTGTAAAAGCCTTTGAACGTGGTACTGACTGCATTCTTCCACCCATTTTTACTTATTCTCACTTATTGTTTCCACCTACTCTGTTGTCATTCTTTCGTATACTCCACACTCACTCACTCTTTGCACTCACTAAATTAGTGAATTAATGTTTTGTACACTCACTCTTTGTAGGCAATCAATGAGTTATTCTTTTGTACACCCCAATCCTCATTCATCGCTTCTCATTCATTACTTCTAAGTCAGTCAGTCAGTCAGTCAGTCAGTCAGTCAGTCAGTCAGTCAGTCACTCACTCCTCGCTCAGTCACTCACTCAGTCACTCACTTACTCACTCGCTTCGCTCGCTCGTTCGTTCGTTGAGAAACTCCACCAATTCCCTATGAAACCCCTCCCTCTCCCTCACAAACTCCGTCAAATCCCCACACTCCATCAACGCCCTCTGATTCTTAAGATACTGTATCGCCGTCAAGCCATACAATGCCGAGTCCACCAAATCATCAGCCTTTGCACGATTAACCGTTTCATCACTGTCCAAGCCCAATTCCCTGATCAACGTACGTGCAATTTGCACCTCCTTCATCCCCCCCAAGTCCGCAGACACCGGTGCACTGAGCAACACACCATTCTGAATGCACCGAAATAGCAACTGCTGGCGAAACGCCTTTGCGTTTTTGCGGAGCTTCTTCATGGCGTTCTTATCAAAGTACCGATTGATCCAGAGCGACGCCATCCGCGTGGCCGTGATGGGCCACACCAAGGTCTGCGGATGGTTCAAGTACAAATTTGTGTAGAGAGTGTTTTCAAAAGTGTAATTGAGCAAGACTGTGGGGAGCATGCCACTTCTCCCACCACCGCCAGCATTGCTTGTCCGCTGAGCCTCAAAAACTACGAGGGACGGAAAATTCGGGTCATCTGCCTCCAACAAGTCCACGACCTGTTTTGTGATGTAGTTGAGGTAGCGGCGTTTATCCAAGGGGTCCTGGTCGGATATGAGGTGGGAGTAGCTGGAGCCAAGCACATGGTCCAAGTTCATCTTGCTCCACTTGGAGACGGGGTGGGCTTGTGAGGGGGGGGAAAGGAGGTCCACATTGTCGAAGCGGCAGTAGGAGAAGTTCTTGATGCCGATATCGATGGAAAGAATGGAGACATTGTTGGGGAGGGACCTCGAGAGGTTCAAGCCGTTGTGTATGGCGTCGATGCGGGCTGCTTTTGTGGTTTTGGAGATGTGGATGCCGCAGAGAATGGCAATGTCGTTAAGGGTGTTGACTGTACATTTTGAGAGCATAAATCAACAATCAACAATTGAGCGAAGCGAAATTGTTGATTGATGAATCGATGGGCGATCAACAATTGAGAGATCAACAATTGAGAGATCAACAATTGAGAGATCAACAATTTCGCTTCGCTCAATTGTTGATTATAATCTACTCGATGGGCAAACAATTGAGCATATTGTTGATTGATGAA
This sequence comes from Kodamaea kakaduensis, assembly GCA_030558435.1. Classification (NCBI taxonomy): domain Eukaryota; kingdom Fungi; phylum Ascomycota; class Pichiomycetes; order Serinales; family Debaryomycetaceae; genus Kodamaea; species Kodamaea kakaduensis. The sequence goes on from JAJMSN010000017.1 coordinate 226,263, forward strand.
ACCTTTTCTAATTGAGTGGGAATTGAAACAATTGAGTAAATGTAAATTGATAAAACTATACTAGCAAGAATTATGAGCAAATTGAATACATTCTGAGCAGAATTAAACCCTTCCAAAATCCAATGGCAGACGAATATGAGCACAATTAAGCGAATTAAAAGAATAAAGATGAATTACCAATGAAAATGATAATTGACGAATTGGGAAGATCGTTAAAGCAGATAAATTGTAAAAGGTATTGTGAAAGGAATTAAGAGGTGAAAAGGTGGTTAAAAGGATTGTAAAAGGTAATTGAAGAAAATTTTAAAGGTTCTTGTAAAGGCAATTGTAAAGGCAATTAAAAGGTATCGTAAAAGGCAATTGGGAGAGAGCGACTGAGCAATTCATTTAGAGCCAATTGTGTAACGGTAATGTATTTTTAGTGTAGGATTTATGAGTAGTAATGCCCTCAAGCTAATTCGAGTGTTGTGAATGATTTTACCTACTGTAATCACAATTGGCGAGGCCAATTGTGTGAATGCGAGTGTGTAGTGTGAACTGTGTTTTGGTACAATCTCGCTTCGCCAATTGTGAGTACACCCTTTACAATTGCTAATTTACCATTGTTGACTCTGCACAACGCGTCACAAAAACGTGCTGTACAATTGACATTTGGCTTAGTTCCTGGCTTCCCACAAGCCATACTGGCTCGGGCCCATGGCTCATTGGCTTGTGTATTGGCGGCACGTATGCTGGCCCTGGCTTAAACTATTACCGTTTTCAGCACTTGAGCTCAGGCAACACCGTTATGCGATGACATTAATCGTCTACAAAACGCCCGAGCAAACATAATTCGTATTTTTTAAGGATCGAAGAGTAGGTTTTCTCTATTCTAGTATTCTAATATTAAAGTAGTGTAGTATTAGTATTAGTGTCTAGTGTAGTACTGTAGTATCTAGTATTAGTGTAGTGTAGTACTGTAGTTCTAGTATCTACTGTCTAGTGTTATTATAGCACCTTGGTATTAGTATTATCTTTATTCTAGTATTTAGTATTGTATCTAGTATTGTAGAACTAGTACCTAATATTCCACTACATTGTAACATTCTTCAGCTTAAGCCGTCTAGCAAAAAATAACACTTCTAAAAATACCCTATTTCCTTTTCCCATTGCCTTTACCTTGCCTTCTCCTACTTCTCCTATTGCACTGTGCTGGATCCACCCACGGTTTCACATGGACGGACATGCCACGGTCCGGCCAGCATGGCTTAGGGTAAGCCCTCACCCTTGGGTGCAACATTCATCGCGGACTGCATGTGGTTATGAACGCGAAAAGTTTTCATTCCCAATTGGGAACTCGGCAGGCCCGCAAAATTTGCAGCTGGATATAAAAGACGCGGGAAATCCGATGTACAACCTCAACCCAAAATGCAAGTCCAACAGTTCGCCATTGCCTTGACCGTCGCCTCCGCCGTTACCGCTGCCAACTCGTCCAACAAGACCGAGCACTCCAACAAGACCAACCACTCCGACAGCCCTAAGGAGAATGTTGCTTCCCACTTTGGCTCCGCTGGTATCGTGGGTGTCGTTGCTGCTGCCGGTGTCGCTTTGTTGTTGTAAGAAGCTGTATGATATGCTGCTAGTCAGATTAATAGGTTAATAAGAATAGATAATTAATATGGTTTATTAGTGTAGCAACACGAGCTAACAACGAGCAAACAACGAGCGAAGCGAGTTGTTTGAGAGAAAACCTAGTACTGGATGTCTTGCATTCAATGTCTACAATGACATTCAATGACATTCATTTCATTGAATGTCATACAATGCATTTCATACAATGCATTTCATACTCTTCGATGCCTTCCTTCATGTTCTTCCCACTCCATATGCCCACTCCCTTCCATCCTCGCCTATTACATTCCAATGTAATGACTGGATCGCTGAACCCTGGATGTGGCTTTAGTCTATCTTGTCAAAAGAAATTTAATTACTGCGAATTAACGAGATGCGATGGGTTATGAGAATATACGAAAGTAAAAGTTAAAATTAGGTTGTCAGTAGGTGTCACCAAGTGTCAGTAGTGTCAGCAGTTGTGAGGGTAGGTTGTGAGTTGGTTTGAGTCATTCAGCACAGCCCACTTGCCATTTCACCCCATGTTTGAAAATGGAGATGTTTCCTGAGCATATGAAATGGTAACTATACCCAGATAGAAGTGCTTTGAGAGAGTACATTGAGACATTGAGACAGTATACATTTGGGTTGGAATTGAACGAAAGAGGAAATAATCGAGCGAATAAGTTAGTAGTGAGTAGTTAATAGTGAATAGTGAGTGAGTAGTGAGGAAGTCAGTATGTCATTTTTTAGTAAGTAAATAAGTGAATTAGAAAGTGAGAGTGAATAGTGAATCTAGTAAAGACACTTCGCTCTTCTCAAATCAAATATGAACCTGAGTAGCCGGGAACAAGACTAAACAGGACATTGTACCAAGGAAGTTTTCCTGAATCGGAATGTACTAGGTTAAAGTTGAATCAATGAGAATTCGTGAAAATACGCGTTGGTGGCTCTTGACTTCATGGCTTAACTTTTGGTTCAGAATTTAACCTCATGTGAAGATTGTAGACTTCGTGCGAGAGCAGCACTTGTTCTATAGGTTAATAAGTTCAGCATAGAGCGCAGTAAATAAGTAAGGGCCAACCAAGTAAGGGCCAAGACCAAAGAATATAAATATCTTTGTACCTGAATTATTTATAAATGATATGTCCAACCATCGACACAAATACCTCTAAGGTGAATTGTCAGCTGTTGTGTTCGTGCATCGCTGCACCTTCTTTTTTCATTCTTTGATATTATATTACACTCTATGTATTCGATTGAGTATGCACATGGTGATCAACTATGCTTCATGGTCATGCTCATTCTAACTAGCGAGTTCTCAAATTGAGCCACTAAACCTAAATTTACTGCAAATTGGATTAACCCTGCAAATTAAGAGGATCAACACTGCAAATTAAGTAGATTAACCCTGATAATAAGTAGATTCATTACCCTGCAACTTGGATAGATTCACTAACTCATTTAGCTATGCTCAATTATTCATCCTCACTTCACTATTCTCTTTAACCTTCAAGTAGATTTACTCACTCACAATTTCGCTGCGCTCAATTGTTCGTCGAGCTTTCTAGATTCACTCACAATTTCGCTACGCTCAATTGTTCGCCAATTGTTCGCCAATTGTTCGACAATTCTTGTTCTCAAACAACTCGCTTCGCTCGTTGTTTGATCACTCCTCCTTTTTACCCGGCCTTGCCTTCGGTCCCCAATTCTTCGTTGGATTTTCCTGGAACCTCAACAACTTGACCTTTCTCAACTTTGCAATCTTCCCACTCACCTCGCTCTCACTCTCAAAGTCCACATCCAAACCCTCCGTCCCCCTAAACTTCTCCAAGATCTTTGCCCCCGTCGACGTTGGCTTGAGGTTGGGATTGTACGATATATCCTCCGCCAAACGCTCCAACTTGTCCTTCACCTTGTCGTTCTGTTCCCCCGTCATTGTTGCAACATACTCCTTGTTGTTCTTGATCAACCACTGCTGGTTCACCTTCAAGATGGTCTCCCACGGGGCATCGGTCTTGATACAGTTCTTCTTTGCGTGGGTCAACGACACCTTGTACCCAAGGTTCCCCAACGCCTTGACAAACTGGTCTATCGAGATTGGCGGAGCCTTGAACAACGACGATAACTGGTTGAGATTAAAGTAGAACGGCAACTCCAACTCGCTTTTGGCCAAGGTCAACATACCCTTGATCCGGTCGTGGGTCTGGTACACCAGGTGGTCGCTCTCGCTATTCAAACGGAGCACCCTGTCGAGAAAACCCTGGTTGTGAATTGGAGCACCCCACATGGGTCCGGCCACACAAAATGTGTTACCGCAGAACTTACAGTGGGAACTCAACTCGGGTTGTGACTTGGGGTACTGGTGCTTATTGTTCTTGTTCTGTCCCAAGGGCTGGTTCACCTTGTACCCACACCCATTGCACCCAAACGAGAGCATAGTTTTTGAGGCAAGCTTCTTGACTTCCATGGGCAGAGTCGTGACTCTAATGAACACACGCATGTAAAAGTCGATGCTCAAACTCATCAATGGCTCAATCGATTTCTTGTACTTGGCCGCAGTACTGGCCACCATCGATAAAATTAGACGGAGACCAGCCTCGTGATTGGTCTCGCTATTCACAAAACCATTACCGAAATTATTACCTCCATACAATGCAAAACACTTTTCAGGGTACCCACTTCCCGCGAGCACACCCGCATCCGTGCACGTTATCAACAAAAGACCACCGTCCTGGATAGCCTGAATTGCTCCATCGATAAAGGGAGAGGCAGTGCCATATGGATCCAAATCAATGACATGGAACGACTTTTCATTTGCAGCCATGTACTTGATGGCATCGCCCAAATTTGACTTGACCTTTCCCTCCAACTTGTTATAAGCCACGGAACGGTTAATGGATTCGACAGCGGCTGGAAGGAGGTCGTTAGCCACAATTTCTGAAGCAGATTTTATCTCGTGGCCGTACCTAATGGCCCTGAGCCCGGTTGCACTGAGAGCTTCCAAGACTCTAATTTTGTTGGAACCCAAGTCGATCTTTCTCTTTTTAGGCTCAGACTCTTCAGACCCTTCCAACTTCTTAAGTCTCGCCTCTTCTTTCTTGTTGAACTTAGCCTCGATCTCGTCGTTGCGCATCTCCACATAGGCGTTGATGGCCGTGATGGAGAGATCACGGTTGAATTGCTGGATGGGGTTGTAGAAGACGTCTTTGGGGGCGAGGATTTTGGCTTTGCCTTCGCTGATGACCTGGAGGTCTTCGGAAATGTCGGTGGCTATGGGTTCCATGATGTAGCGTTTGAGTCGTTGGAGATGACGGAGCATGGGATGAGGTGAAAAAAAGTAATCTCCAATCGAGCGAACAATCGGGCCCAATCGAGTCCAATCGAGCGAAGCGAGATTGGAGTGGATTGAGCACGATTGGAGCGAGATGGAGATTACATTGAGAGATTGGAGTGATATTAAGTGAAGATGTGAATAAGTGACTAAGAAGAGAAAGTGTGAAGAGGTGACAAGAGAGTGATAAGGAGAGTGAAAAGCGATAAGTTTCTAAGGACCAGGAAGTAAAAAAGTAACAAAGTAGAAAGGTAAGTAAGAAAGTAGCAAAGTAAGTAAGAAAGTGAGAAAGTAGGGAAGAAAGTAAGTAAGAAAGTAGCTTTGGAGTTAAAGTTCGGAAAAGTAATGGTCCACTCTATCAAAAATTATTAAGTTCCAAAAATGAGACTCAGTTCTCACTCTTTATAAGTCTCACAATAAGCAATTGTGCCCGATTGGAGTGAGATTGGAGCCAGATTGGAGCGAGATGGAGATCTGAATCGATGTCTAAGTGATCAAGTGACTAAGAAGTGAATAATAAGTGAAGAGTGATGAGAGTGTAAAAAGTGATAAATTAGTGACAAGTGATAAGAAAGTCTTAGACAGGACCAGGAAAGTAAAAAGTAAGAGAGTAATTAAGAAAGTAAGAACCAAAGTAAGTAACAAAGTAGAGAAGTAAGTAACAAAGTAGCAAAATAACTAAGAAAGTGAGAAAGTAAGAGAGAAAGTAAAGTAAGTGACTGGGGGTAAAAGTAGTTCGGAAAAGTATGATTTATCAAAAATTCATGAAGTTGCAAATGTTAGACTCAGTTCCAACTCTTTTTTGAGTGAGTCTCAAGAATGAGCAAATTTGGGATCATCTAAGACCCCACTAACTAGACTCGCAATATTACAGGAAATATCAGTCCACAATTCTCACCTACTTAATATGTTCTTGAAGTCTCCTTCCCATTTTTTTATTCCCAACACTTTCCCTCTTTCTACTTTAGATCATTCTTGTACTTGTTAGTGGTGCTATCTTTGGAGCTAATGTTTTTGGAGTGTTCTAGTGTTCTTGGAGTGTTCTTGGAGTGTTCTTGGAGTGTTCTTGGAGTGTTCTTTGAAATTAGTATTCTTTGAGATCTTTTAGTCTTTATTCCGAACAAATTCGCTGCGCTCATTTGTTCTCATTATCATGAGCGACTACGACTCGAGTGATTTTGAATCCGACGACGACTATGAGTACGACGACAACCTAGAACTCTCCGCACAGGAGCAGTGGGACGAGAGCATGAAACAATTGGAAACATTGTTTACGTTTGTTGTGTTTCCGCTTATAGGGAAGGTGTTGGGGAGAAGGTTTAGTCATGCTGTGTGGAGGCGAGTTGCGAATAGGATATATAGTTAGCGACGACGAACTCCAAACGAACGAGCGAAGCGAGTGAGTGAGGAGTGAGGAGAAGCTAACTGAGTGAGGAGTGATCAAGTGAATAAGGACTGAACAGTGAGGACTGACTAAATGACTACATAAATTTCTACTTGAATGAGGACTGAATAAATGAGGACTGACTGAAAGAACAAGTTAGCTAAATGTCTAAGGTGAATTACAAAACAACTCGCTCTGCTCGTTGTTTGCTTCGCTAGTTGTTGTCAATGGAGAATGCTGATAAATAATTGCATAGGTGTACTAATGAATATGTTATGGGAGTCTTGTAGAATTGAAGGAAGAGCTTTTGTCACCCTCGGTGAGCAAAGCGAGCTGAGTAGTGCTTACTATATGAACGAGTGAGTATGAAGTTTCATAGCTATTAAATCAGCGTGATCCTGAAGTTTGGTATTGGTGCGCGCAGAAGATCTATTTTGATTTGGCATACAGTAACTAGAACTTTTCATCCTCTTTTTCACTTCACTTCCTCTTAATCACTCCCTCAATCCTCTCTCTTACGCGCTCAATCCTCTCTCTTACTCCCTTCACCCTCTTAATCCCTCAATCCTCACATTCTTAATCCCTCACCCTCATAATCCCTCACTCACTCACTCACTCGCTCTACAACCCTCAATTATCTCATTGATGACTATATAAACCTCACCTTCCATTAGCTCTAGCACCCATTAGTAGACCCCCCGGGTCCCTGTGACATTGGCACTTGGCTAATTCTTATTCACAACTTCACTTATTTTGTCTTCTACTCACTCTCTCTTGTCTAATAGCAAGATTGTGGCTTCACTTGTAGATACTCAGCAAACACTAATCGTGCTGACTACACAATGTGCAATCGAAAGGCACTCGATTGTGCTGATTTGAGGCACCTCAGAGAGATCTTGCGACCTCGAAGGGAAAACACCCGTACTGCAATCTCAGTCACACAATCTTCTCACTGTCTTGAATCTGGAACCTTAAATCTGGAATCTGGAATCTGGAATCTGGAATCTGGAATCTGAAAATCTGGCAATCTTGAAGGACATCTACCACAATCTTGTCATCTCACAGTCTCACAATCTCGCTTCGCTCAATTGCTCGGTCTCAATTGTGCTTGATTATTGACAAACTCACATCTCGCATCGCATCTCGCTTCGCTCAATGCTGATGCTCGATGTTCGATCTCAATTGTGCTTGCTTACTTTAAGTCAATAGCACAACCTCGCATCTCGCATCACATCTCGCTTCGCGAGATGCGATGCTCATGCTCGATTGTGCTACAAACTATCAATCAACAACGTAAACTCCTCATGAGCCGTCGTCTCCACCACCTCATTCAAAAGAAACTTCACAAACGGAGTCACCAACCCCCCCAACACTCTATTGATAATCATCCTCAATATCTTGTGGTACTCATCGATCGATATCAGTGCCGTTTCCGCCGAGTTTGCCGAGTTCAGCGAGAATATCGACGACGAGTCGTCGCGCCCCGGTGCCGGGGTCCCATTCTGCCCATTTGCCGTACCGTTCGCCGCCCCATTTGTATTCCCATTCAGACTATGGAGACTCCCACTACTATTGCTGGGGTTAGTCTCTGAAAAGTCCACCGTCTTGGTGTTTTCCTTCAAGGTGAGGTACACCTTCACCAACAACTTGAACACCACCTTGTATGTGAATAGGGTATCCAACTTGATATTAGTCTCCAACTTTTCAATAAGAAGCTGTTTGGAGCTGAGCCTTATGGGCGATGCGTTCTGGACCTGGTGTATTGTGCTTGTCAGCTGGCTGCCCGCCAAGTCCTTTTCGGGCATGGTACCTATATCAAAGTTCTTGAGGATGCTGAGCAAGTTCTTTGCAAACCGCACCTGGAACACGGGCTGGTTGCCCGTGTGCACAATGTGCCTGTAGGGGGGGTCCTGTGAGTCTGTCAGCTGTGTCAGGGATCTGGTGCCTGGCAAGGGACCGCCGAGATTGACTCCGGGGTAGTAGGAAGTTCTCACTGCGCCGCCTTTGGGTTTGCTGGGCTGGCTGTTGCGGGGCTTGGCCTGTTGGCGGCACATCTCCTCGTCGACTTCAAAGCTCTTGAGGAGATTGCCTAGGGATATGCCCAATTTAAGGAGCTTGTTGGAGTCTATGTTTTGGTTGTTGGATATGGTGCGATTGACGGTGTCGTAGTTCAATCGGTAAATGCTGAGGAAATGCTCGAGGTCTTTGTCGTCCTGTCGGGGCGAAAACGGAACCGCTCGAAGGAGATGTGTGAGGTTGGCAATCTCCTCATCTATAATGTTGGCGAAGTTCATAGAAAAGGATAGGGTAGTATTAACAAGTGGTAGGGAAGTGTGTACTGGTGGTAGTATACAGTAGTAGTAGTATACTAGGGTAGTAATATACTAGTAGTAGTAGTGGTGGTAGTAGTATACTAGTAGTAGTCGTAGTAGTCGTAGTATACTAGTAGTAGTAGTAGTAATCGTAGTATTAGTAACAGTAGTCGTAGTACTATTAGTTACTGGTGGATGTAACAGTCGGTAAGTGGTGATGGTAACAAGTAGTAGTACTAGTAGTAATAGTAGTAGTAGTAATCGTAACTAGTAGTAGTAGTGTAGTTGTAGTACACTAGTGAGTATGAGTATTAGGTGGTTATCCCTTCCGGGAGCTGTTGACTATTTAGTCTCTATTATGCCTTTTGTATTTTTGTCTTGTATTTTTTTTTGGGAACACAACAGTTGGGGTGTGTCTTGACTAGTCCCTTGCTGGCTCGGCTGTGTGACTAGCTCTGACTCTATCGCTATAGGAAGCTCTGTTGAAATTGGATCAGCGCAGTAACGATGGAAACGCCTCGTGAATTTTGGGAAAAACACGTTAGTATTCTGAAACGGGAAATCAAGCCGCGCCAAAGTACGTGGGTGCGAAATGGCGGCAGCGGGACAAGTTTGCACGCTGTGTGCGTGGGATAAACGGCTTTTCCGAGTGTGTGTTTATGCTCCAGGGTCACAATGAGCGTAATCGCTAAACAATGGAGGAGCACATCGGACACAAAAGGCGTCGTCACTGCAAACTGCAAACTGCGAAACGAGCGTAGCGAGTGAGTAGTTGGCAGTTTGTAGAGAAGATTAAGAGTAGAGAAGGTGTAGAGTAGACAATATGTGGAAGTAGAGAACAGAGAACTCGGAGTAGTAGAGAATAGAGAATATGAAGAAGACAAATAATGAGAGAGTAATCAAAAGACCGACTTGACATTTCATTTACCCGAGGTACTTTCCATACTGAATGCCAGTTATACTTTATACTTTATACAAGGAATAATAACTGACAGTTGAAATGTTGAACAACGCGGAATTGGTCCAGAAATAAGATTTAAAATTACTAGAAGGGATGGATGAGTGGTAGTTACTCTGAAGGTTGATATAATGTGTGAGTATTTTTCTGAGAAAGAGTCTTGATTTTATCTTGTTGTCTACTACTTCACTTTCTTATCTTCTCTTATTCTCTATCACTCTCTTCATATCTCTTCTGCAATGATAATTCTTTGGGTAGCTATATGGTATATTCTAAGAATATATGCTCATATTGGATCTCCTCCATTTTTCATAGAAACTGTATTAAAGTTTTTATCTAATAAACCCCAGCTGTATGAACACCAGCTGTGTGTTAGTATTATATATACACTGATATGTTCTCAGATCATATATAGTTTGTTCATATATAGTCTGTTCATCTTCTCTAAATCACTTGATCTCTTCTAAATCACTTTATCTACTTTTCGCTCACTCGCTACGCTCGTTCCGCAGATGCTCCTCCTACTCCTCACCATCACCCTCTTTGCTAGTCTCACCATACTAGTTGTCTTTGGCGACTCTCCCACACTACGGCAAACCCCCCTCTCGAGACTCCGGCTCCGCATCCTCGATGCCCTCCGTATCTTGTCCTCCAACTACAACCAGGCCGCCTCGCAGTACCACCTGCTCAACCGCCGCTTCAATGGAAAACTCACAGTCTACCTCGGGTACTTGGTCCCCTTTGCCCACATGGCCATTGTCACCGTGTGTCTCCAGCAATTCTTTGTCAAAACATGGTCCATCCTTGACTCTCCAAACATTCCTTATGTTGTCTTTACCATAGTGTTATTGTACGGTGCAACCGCATTGGCAACGTTTTCAGATCCTGGAAGAATAGAAGGTACAGGAAGAATAGAAGGTACAGGAAGAGTAGAAGGGAATGGAAGAATAGAAACTGGAAGAACAGAAGGATCTATAAGAAACCTTCCTTTCTTTCCCCCCAACAACCTCATCTTTTTTGATGGGATGGTGTGCAGAACATGCAACATCACCAAACCTGCGCGCTCCAAACACTGCTCGATATGCGACGGGTGCTTTGCCTTGTACGACCACCACTGCATCTGGGTCAACAACTGTATCGGGTACCGCAACTACAGGTGGTTTGTGCTCTACTTGTTTGCCAACATCAACTTCTTGGGCTACGGGAGTGTGCTTTGTACCGGGGCCTTGCTCCAACAGCTCCAAAACTTTCCAGAGTACGGATACTGGACCGTGATCACCAGCACCACAGAAACAAACAAGGTGACGGGGATCTTTGTGATTCTCACCTCCATCTTTGTGGTGATTGCGTTCTTGTTCTCGTGTCTCCATGTGCACTACTTGTACTTGGGAGTGACGACAAACGAGGCAGACAAGTGGGCAGCAATCGAGTACTTGGTGAAAATTGGGGCATTGTACAGGAGGGGGGATGAGTACGCGGAGAAGGTGTCGACGGGGACGGGAGATGTGTATATTAGTTTGAGAGATGAAAGTGTGGTGGGGGGTGGGGGGTGGGAGAAAGTGGAGAGTGTGGAGGATGATTTGGAGAATGTTTATGATGAGGGGTTTTGGAATAATATAAAGAGGAGGTTGTTCATACATTCATAATCGAGCGAAGCGAGATTGTGAATGTATGTTGCATGCTCATAATCGAGCGAAGCGAGATTGTGAATGTATGTTGCATGCTCATAATCGAGCGAAGCGAGATTGTGAATGTATGTTGCATGCTCATAATCGAGCGAAGCGAGATTGTGAATGTATGTTGCATGCTCATAATCGAGCGAAGCGAGATTATGTATGTCGCATCTACAAACAATGGCACCAACAATCGAGCGAAGCGAGATTGTTGGTATACACTGATCTGAATAAACATCGAACAATCGAGCGAAGCGAGTACAGTCCAACAATCGAGCGAAGTGAGATTGTTGGTTTACACTGATCTGAACACATTCGCTCGATTGTCTACATTTGCACTCTTCCATTTACTTCATCCACATCCCTCTACACTGGGTCTACATTGGCATTTGAACAATCGATCGCATTGAACAATCGAGCGAAGCGAGATTGTGAGTGACAATCCAACAATGGCACCAATAATCGAGCAAAGCGAGATTGTGAATGTATGATCGCATTCAAAAACCAATAATGGGCAACAATCTCGCTTCGCTCGATTGTTGGTCTAAAATGGCATTCGAACAAAGCGAGATTGTCTATATGGTTACTTTTCAATTTACTGCCATCCAACATGTCGCTTCACTTGAATGGTATACATTGGCATTTGAGCAATTGATCACATCAACAATTGAGCGAAGCGAGATTGTGAATGTCCAATCGAGAACATCGAACAATTGAGTGAAGCGAGATTGTGAATGTACAATCGAGCACATTCAAAGATCGAGCTAAGAGAGATGTTGAACACCCGACCATTGAGCGAAGTGAGATTGCGAAACAATTGAGCACATCCAAACATTGAGCGAGGCGAAATGATGAAAGAACCATCAAGCATATACAACAATTTCGCTTCACTCGATTGGTCTACATTGGCATCTGAACAATTGACCAATCGAACAATCGAGCGAAGTGAGAGTCTATATCGGCTTCAATTCCATTTACCAATCCTGTTCACTCGATTGGTCTACGTTCGCATTTGAAATTGAGCTCACATACGTTCGATTGTCTACATTGGCAATTTTAGCAATTTTCTATTCACCATCCCACCTCACTCGATTGGTCTACATTAGCATTTGACTTCACCGAACAATCTGTCCAGCTTGTGGTGTGCTCCCCCACTCACCTCCCTCCCTCTCCTCAGCCTACAAGACTCTTATAGAAATGCATTACATATAGATCCACCAGAGTACTGGTGTTCACTCAATATCTTCCCATTACTAATTTTTGTAAAATCCCTGGGACTGACTGTAGTCAGTTAGTCCTTACTCAATACTTTCTAGTCACTCCTCACTCTTTACTCACTCCTCACTACTCACTACTCACTACTCACTCACACACTACTCACTCTTCACTCACTCCTCACTACTCACTACTCACTACTCACTCACACACTACTCACTCTTCACTCACTCACTCGCTTCGCTCGTTCGTGCATTCGTTCGTTCGTTCATTCTTTCGTTCGCTCGATTCCCAACCTCTTCTTCACTATCGCCGGCACCACTATCTTCGTCCTAACAACTCCCAGCTCATTATTTACCTCCTCATTTACTTCCTCCTCCCTCTTCCCCCCACCCGTAAACTTATTCCTAAACTCATAGTCCACCACATCGCTCACCCTCTTGATTTCCTCAAAAATAAAGACAAACCTACTGCTGTTATCATTCACAAAATACTCCTGCTGCCCCGCAAGAACACTCCATGCAAAGAGCTTGAACAAGTGCACCTGCACAACTGCATCCCCCCCAAACTCTTTTCGAAAGATCCCCATCAAGTTGATGTTCCCATTGACAATGATATGTGCAGTTCGCAGGTTGGATGGGTTGTTCTTGATTTCTTCTTCTTTATCTTTCTTCTCTCCTGCTAACTTTTCTTCCTTTTCTACCCCATTATCCTTCCTCTTTTCTTTCCTTCTCTTTCCCCAGTTTTCCAATCGAGCATTCATCTTAGCCACTCGTTCAGATAAAAGATCATCTTCTCTATACTCAAAGGGATCTTCTATCTTTACTGTAGTTCCTTTGGTAGTTTTAGCAGCTTTAGTAGTGGTTGTTTTCGCTTTAGTTGCACCTTTACCATCTTTACCTTTAGCTTGGACTGTTCCAGCCTTTATTCTTAGAGTAGTAGGAGTCAGCTCCTCCACCCTCCTCTTCTTTCTGATCGTTATGAGATCGTATATATCCTCCTCATCCTCAATGTCGACGAGCGACAAGGGTTTCTTTTTGGTGGGCTTCATGAGTACAAAAGCGAGTGAAATGCTTTGGCATAATCGCAATGGTCCCCCCGCGAAAACCCAATGCCTGAAATGTCATCAATCCATTGAGTGCCAAAGAATGCCAAAGAATGCCACGTTTAGTCCGGTATCTACCCGAGCCATTCTCATTGGCAAGGTCATTTTCTCATTTGACTTGTGAGTACATTAGTATATTAGTACTCACTAGTACTCATTAACTCCGCCTAATTAAGCTTTAATTAATCTCCCTAATGGGGGAAGGGAGTGAAGAAAGTGGAATATAGTAAAAGTAGAAGTAGTACAGTTGGAGTAGAGGAGAAGTAGAAGTAGTAGAAGTAGAGGTAGAAGTAGTAGTAGAAGAGAAGTAGAGGTATTAGTAGAAGTAATAGTAGTATTAGTACTACAACTACTACTACCACCCAATTTTTCAGTCTTACTAATCCTTCCAGTAATTAGTCTATCGCACATTATACTAATTAAGCCATTTATCTGTCTCTCCCTAACACTGATAGTGTTATACTTCACTACTTCTGTAGAGTTCTACTGTTCTGTAAACTGTTCTACTGTTCTACTATTCTACTGTACTACTATTCTACTGTTCTACTTTCACTATACTGCTACCTTTTAGTTTTATTGATTCCGTTGCATTCTTAGTTTGAGGACAGAACAATCGAACGTAGTGAGATTGTTGGCACTACATTCGATTGTTGGCACTACATTCGATTGTTGGCACTAGAATACGGAACAATCTCACTTCGTTCGATTGTTCCTAGTACTTTGTGTTTGGATTTTCGAAAAAAAACCACTCATGAAGGACCTTGGTAGTGCGGGAGGCACTCCGACAGACTCGGCACACACACACACGCCCCAAGAGAGCCTAATAAATGCCGGGATCATCGATCGGAATGGCCAAAACATCAATAATATCAACTACCACGGCGACTTTGAACTGTCGCCCCAGTACCTAGACTCCAACTGGACCTCAAACCTTCTCATCGACTCAGACTTGTACAACATGGACATGCTGTCGGGCTTCAGGATGAATGGCCGAATACCGAGCCCCGGAATGAACAGCCCGGTCGGAAGGCCCGAGAATGTCTCCGCCTCAAATGCCAGTAATCGTTCAAGTGGTAGTGGAATAGGGCCTAATAGTGGTGGGGCTGGTAATACTAGTAATAATAGCGGAGCTGGTAATAGTGGTGCTACATCTTCTGGGGCTGCTAATACTAGTGGTACCATTTCTGGTACCTCTGTTTCTGGAACTTCTGGTCCTGGTGCTGCTTCTGCTACTGGCCCTTCCATGGGAGCACCTAGAAATAATGTGAGAAAGCCTCGCAACTCCATCATGGAAAGCATACGATACCAGAACAACATCCACAACTCCGACGTCAAAGAAGAAAAGAGTGACTTTGCCCCCGAGTACCACCCCGAAAAAGATCTCCTGCCCACATCGGCACCTGCCAAACCCACCAAGCAACGAAGGCCCTGTGACCACTGCAGGCGCAAAAAAACAAAGTGTGTAATCATCCCCGGCACAAATAACTGTGCCCAGTGTGAAACCAAGTCCTTGACGTGCACCTTCAACATGCAAGCTGCCAAGAGACGCGGCTTTGATTCCTACGAAATCGCTCCCAAGAGACAGCACACAGACGATAGTATCGTGGCGCCCAACGTGCGAATTCGTGATGTGGCACCCGTCCAGGATTATTCAGTGATGAACAACTCACTTCTCAAAAAGACTCTTCTGTTACAGTTCCCTCGCTCGAGTTTTTACGTGGGTCCCACATCCTACCTTTATGACGTGAATGTGCTCAACTTGATCCTCAATGCTCATGGAAAGGAGGGGAGCACCCCCCCTTCAGAAGCAGGCAGTGCAAATGGTAGCAAAAGTTTGAAGGTGGAACAAGTGAGCTTGAATGATAGTGTGTCTCTACGCAAAGTGAGTGATTCCGTGCTGTTTATTCTTAAAGACGACCAGTCCTCGCAATCGTACCAGACCATGACGAATGATGTGGATACCATTGAAAAGTTTATTGCTCCCCATGGCCAGATCTTGATCGATCTCTACTTTCGCATAATACACCCATCGTACCCAATTTTGCACAAGAAGGTGTTTTTGGAAAAGTACTCGAGGACCCACCGCGAGTTCAGTGCCCCGTTAATTGCCGCAGTGTACGTGTTGGCTATCCAGTGGTGGGACTACGACCCACAACTCAACCGCTTCCCGAAACCAAACGTCGAGTTGATCCTCAAGATTGGTTTGAATAACTACTTGTTGGAGATTCTTAAACGGCCCAAGTTGAGCGCAGTGCAGGCGGGGCTTTTACTCTTGCAGTGCAAACACGTTGTGCTGGTTGCAAATAACAACAAGGAGAGTCTGCCCACCCCAAACCCAAGTCTGGCCAACGATAGTGACTACAGTGACTGGGTACTCTGTTCCCAGGTGGTTGCTTTAGCAGAAGAGTTGGGACTTGGGCTAGACTGTAACAACTGGAAACTCCCGAAATGGGAACGGGGGTTGCGCAAACGCTTGGCTTGGGCAGTGTATATGGAAGACAAGTGGCTCGCGCTCAAGAATGCGAGACCTTCACATATTAATGAAAACAACTGGATGATTGTGCCGTTGGTGGAGGAAGACTTTCCCGAGAAACACGGGGACGGGGACCTCAAGGAGGGGTCGTCCGACATTGAGAACGGTAAGAAAATGTTCCAGAACTTGATTGACTTGTCGATGATCTTGTCGGATATCCTCACCCAGTTCTACTCGATGCGTGCAATGCACGAGGTCACCGATATCAACCATGTGTTGCGGATCGCCAAGCCCCTCCAGCTCAGGTTGCGGAACTGGTACCACTCGCTCCCGGTCGAGCTCCAGGTCAACTCTGTGCAGCCACGCAAGCTCTGCTCCAACGGCAATGTTCAACTAGCGTACTTTGCGACTGAATTGGTGTTGCACCGCAAGATCAGCACGGTGATTTACCAGCAGACACGTGCTGGAAACCCGCCTCCTCGTGAGCTCGTGAATGTGTGTCGCACCGCAGCCAAAACTCGACTCGCAGGCTCGATAGAGTTTGTCAGGGACTTGAAACCAGAGCATATCCACTCTTTCTGGTACCTGTCTGCGTCGTCCAACTTTACGCTTATTGGGACGTTTGCAGCGCTCTTGTTTGTGTCGTCGTCAGACAGGGAGGAGGCCAACTACTACCGCGACCAAATCTTCAACTACCGGTGGATCCTCAAGATCTCGTCCAAGGGATTTGACCAGGTTGCCGAGGCCTCAAAGCAGTTGGACATGGTATTGAGCCAGATTCCGGGGTTGTTGCATGAGAACCCAGAGCTTCCGGTGATGGTGCCAAACGTGGCGGAGGAATCACAGAGTGAAAAGAGCGACAAGAGGAAGAATTACCAGGAATACCCCCAGGAGTTCCAACGCAACTTTCTGGAAACATACTATAGAGAGGGGAACCAGGATTCATTGAGCTTCAAGAATGAACCGATATCAACGGGAACTTCGCCAGAAATCCCCAAGAATGATGAGGAGCGTCCGGGTGTGCTGCGGCAGTCGTCGAGGAGAGAATAACAAGAATAACAATTGGGAATAACAATTGAGCGCAGCGAAATTGTGAGTGAGTTGATCAAAAGAATGAGTGAGGCCGAAAATGAGAATAACCAGAATGAGAATAGTGAGTCCAGAGAAGATCAATAGAATAGACCGACTGCAGACTGATAATACAGACTCGGAACTACTAGGAAACATTAAACGTCGTAATTAATATGACGATTACTGATGTCGGATAATACGGATTGAAGTTAAGGATATAGTAAGGGATATGAGTAATGAGAATTGTAGAGATGAGCGAGCATAGATGAGCGAAGTGAATCTGTGCGAGAAAGTATCGTAGCTAACTTGGGGTTGCAAGGCACAAAAACTGTACAGTTGCAATTTATCATAAGTTATCTACAAGTGTCACTACAAGTTATCTCTAGAGCTTGTTTTCTCTAAAGTTACTACAACTTACTACAACTTATCTCTCAAACAATCTCGCTTCGCTCGATTGTTTTCGATTCATTTCATCACTTCTTTATTGAGTCTATCCATCTCTCACAATTTCGCTACGCTCAATTGTTCGCCAATTGTTCGCCAATTATTCGATCAGTTATCTAAACTAATCAAACGGAGTCAAATAAGCCTCTGCAATCACTCTTGCTCTTGCGTTCAAGAACAATTTCATCTCACTGATTTCCTTGTCGACGTCCTCCATGAACTCTATGATAAAGTCCACCAATTTATCCTTCAACATCTGCTCGGTGTGGAAGTTGGTGATCAAGAAGGAGATGTCGTAGCCCTTGATGGGGACTCTTCTCAAGATAAAGAAGTTCTCTGCTCTGGAGGTCAAGAATCGCGTGAACTTGTGCACCAAGATCTGCTCTATTTCGTCTGCCTGCTTGATTTTGATCGACACCCTGACGGAATTGACAGAGGGCTCGATCAACACCTTCTCGTTCTCGTTACGAGCTATCACCATCTCGTTCAATATTAACTCGGGGTTGTGGGTGTGGTCCACCTCTATCTCGGGCCTGTTGTGTCTCTCCACCAACTGGGAGGAAAAGTCCTCCAAGCATATGGCGGCTGTCAACGAGGTCCGGACGGCGGTGAGATAGGGCTTTAACGATTGGGACTGATGTTAGTGTGTCAATGGATCGGTTATTGCGGTACTTACCATGTGTGTTGTACAAAATGTTGAAAAAAGGAGATTTCAGAACAACTAACAACGAGCGTACTAACAACGAGCGTAGCGAGTTGTTAGTTGAAAAACTGATAATACGAGCGATACAATGAGGAATAACGAGAAACAACGAATGAAGCGAGTTAAGAATGGAACTGAAGTTTATCGTCTATTTACCTAATCTAAATTTCCTCCGCACGTCATTAACTGAGCAAGAACAATTGAGCAAGCGAGGTCTCAACAAGAGCTTCAAAAGTACTAGTTGTCGTTTTGTCTAGCCTTGAGAAGTTTAGTAATGAAGAAATGAAATGAACAAAACAGGACATGATAATTGCAAGTGATAAGTGATAATGACAACTGATAATGACAAGTGATAAGACAAGTGATAATGATAAATGAAATGCCAAATGCACTCATTAGATCTAGTTCCTGTTCTCTCGAATAAGCTTCACTCGATTATTCACCAAACACTTCACTCGATTATTCACTACACACATTCTTACAATCATCATTTGTCTATTACCATTCTATGAGCTCTATTAATTGATTTTCATCCTTCCTAGTACGTTATTCAATGTTTACCCTCGAACGGCAAAACTTGTAATCACGAACATCCTGCTGGTTTTTTCACTTGTTTACCACCTCACAAACACTCGTTTTTCACAAACAACCTCGCTTCGCTCGGTTGTTTCGCTCGGTTGTTTAATAATTCAACACCATCTTCTTCCTCTTCACCTCCCGATCATCCTCCCCCCTCTTTCTCTTCCTCAACTTTGCCGCAAAACTCCTGAGAATCTCCCTCACCTGTTCACTTTCCACTGCCCCCACCTCCCTCATTGCCTTACGCACACCCTCGTACTTTTCCGTTTGTTCCAAGCGCCGTATCAATTTGTCTGCGTCAAACACCTGCTCATTTATGCTGTAAACCCCTCCCTCATTGGTGAGCTCTGTGTCCACATCAATGATCTTTTCCAGCACCAACCAACTAGCAAAACTCTCTATGCTGCTCCGCAAGTTCTCTTCCATACGCTGTTCACGGGCCTTTTGCTGCTCTGAAAGATCGGCCTTGATGGCATCATATATAGCCACAAGCTCGTCATTTTCACTAATACTGATTCCGTAGTCAGACAACAATGAATTGTTTGACTCAGAAAGGATGTTGGTGAATGCTGAAAAGGTGAGGTCACCTTCATCTTTTTCGTTCGTCTTATCTTTTTCATTCGTCTCGTTTTCATTCGTCTCGTTTTCATTCTCTGTCTTATCTCTCCTTTCAGTTTCTTTCCTCTCTTCTACTATCGACTTGATCAAATCCTTCTTCAACTTAAACATCTGTTTCTTTTCATCGACGATATCCCAGAAAAGCTCAGCTGGCGACGACCCATTCCTCCCCGCGAGCTCTATGAACGCGTCCTCATTCTCCAACACCTCAAAGAAATCCTCGAATTTCGACTGTGCTCCAATGTCCAACCTCGACAAAAGCCGCTTAAAGTTCGCCCTCGCCCTCGCATCAGCCTTATAGTTCCGCACCTCGTACTCCCCAATCTCCTCCTGGACTCTTTTGAGCGTCTGTGGGAATATCTTGTCCTGATAAAGCTCTAGGATATCCACCTTAGTAAGTGCAAGAAAATGCTTGTTTGCCTTGAACCTCGCATCGTGCAATAGTGCCGCATACACCTCGTCCCACCCCGTATTTTCGGCCACTATCCTGGGGTTCATCTCCGTCAAGTACACATGCAACTCCCCAATGGCCTGTTCCTTAGACTGGGTGCGCAGCAACTCATACTCGTTCTGTAACTCTTGTCTGAAGCCAAAAAAGATCTGGGCCACCTGGGCATCCAGCAAGATGGTGTGCTTGAATATCGGGTTATCCTCCTCAATAAGCGTGTTTTTTATAGATATCCACCTTGTATCGTGCTTTAGAACCCCTTTCTTCTCGTACAGTCTCAACACCTCTTTGAAATTGGTCTCGAACTGCTCTCGTGTGGAGTTCTTGTCGGATAACCCTTCCTTGATCTGGTTCATCAAGTACTCATCGTACAACTGTTTACGGTGTAGAGAGTCTGAAACGCCCCAGTACGCGGGCTCGGTGATGAGCTCGGCCATCACCTTTGAAAACGGCCATGTGGAGTCCACTTTTTTGGCCTGCAATAGGGCAGTGAAGGCATTGTCTGCGTCCTGGGACGGCACATCTAGAAGTTTCAGTTCACAGGGTTTTGCCTCGAGCTCACGGTCGAGCCGGTCAATGTCAGATTCTTCCACGACTTCCTCAAGCTCACTGGGCTTGTCCCATGTGGTTTCTCCGGTGATGGAATTGTAGTAGTAGGACTTGCCATCATCGGTGGTGTACTCCACCCAGGTAGCGACCTGCTCGTTTTCGGGCAACGTCCAACTGGTGACGTTGGTGTCGGGGTTGTAGTAGTATTCGCGACCTTCCTCGTCGGTCAACTTTTCCCAGGCCATAATACAAACGAGCGAAGCGAGTTTGTGAGAGACCAAACGAAAAACTAGACCAATTGAAGTGACAAAAGTAATGCTAAAGAGAATGATTAGGAAGACTAAGATAAGACTAATAGAAAGACTAAGATAAAAATAGTAGGAAGACTAGTAAAGCTAGTATAAAGACTAGTAAATACTAGTAGAAAGATTAGTAAAGACTAGAAAGACTATGAAGGATAGACTAGTACAGACAGTAATTGAAGTAGAGAAGGACTACTTATAGTACACTAACATTGGGGAGAAAAGTCAATGCGATATTGAGGGGAGTAAACCATTTGAAGATGTTAAACACAGCAGTGGTTTAATACTTGACAGTAGTGGTTGTACTTGTAGAGATCTGAAATGTAAGAAAGGTGGAGGAACAATTGCAAAATTTCGCACATTTTTCAGAAGTAGTGGGTACAGACAGAGTGAGCACATTAATTGTGATGATCAAGATATGATCTTTTAAACTTAAACTCATTTAATACCTCCTGTCCTCATCCTTTTGAGAATTCGAAACAGACAAGATGGTAATAATTCCAGTAGAGTTGCATCACTTCATCACTCATCACTTCTTCACTCATCACTCATCACTTCTTCACTCATCACTTATCACTTCACCACTTCTTATCATTTTCTCACTCCTCTTCACTTCTTCATTCTCACTATTCTTACCACATTTATCGTTCATTATATAATTGCTCTTTTTCTATCTTTTATTCTCTTATATCGTTCATTATATAATTGCATCTTTCGATCTCATCTTTTATTGTCTCCTTTTCTTTTTGTGTTTTCGCAGCCATGACCGTTTACACCATTTGCGAACTCGTCTCGTGGAGACACGGACACACCGTCAATCTCAAGCTTCCCGACCTCACAAACCACAGAAAACACAAGCGCAAAGCTCCGCGGCACGCGCCGTGGTTTGGCGAAAACATGATCGCTCTTCCATGTTTCATGGTGTACTTTCCAGACACTGACAAGTTTAAGGACAAGATGGAGAAGATGGATAAGACGGAGAAGATGGAGAAGAGCAAGACTGAAAAGAAGGAGAAGATGGCCCACAAGGCACCATTTGTGGTTTCTCAAAATGCTCCACTTGAAAAATACGCTGGGCGCCGAAGATTCGTTTATGATCCCACAAAGCCAAATAAGTCCAATCCGTATTCGTGTACGGGCTTCTTTCCGGAGAGGGAGAGGAAGGGGAGGAAGGAGGAGAAGGAGGATGAGGAGGATGATTTTAGTCAGGCGTCTTCTGGGGATATTCAGATTCAGTTGCCTGAACACTAGCGAGCGAAGCGAGTCTAGTGTGAATGTAGTGACACAAATCACTAGACCAGTGAGCAGTGTGAGACACTAGACCAGTGAGCAGTGTGAGCGCAGTGAGAATGCAGAATATTATGATGAGCAGCGTGCATTGTAAACCTAGTCAGAATATTGGGTCTTGAAAGTCAATTGAGCTGGAAATTTCAACCAGACTCACTTTGCTTGTCGTTACATTTAAATGTCACACTACATGAAGAACTCATACTAAGTACTAGAATCGCTGCTCTTAAGATTGACGTAATCAGCTCCAGCATTGGTTACACTCAACCACTTGATATATGTTCTCTAATTTTCAGTAATCGGAATAGAATGTGTAGTTGTCAGTTGATTAATTGATCGCTAATTGAAGCATCAATCGCTAACGTAATAATCTTTAAAGTATCTTGTATCATCACTCACTCACTCACTCGTTCGTTCGCTAGTACTTTATTCTGGGGTTCCCTGCATATAAAAATAGCGATGAACCAATGGACCTATTTACATCTACAAGTGTATGTACTGATGAGATGATGAAGAGAGAATGAAGAGATGATGAAGAGATGATGGTGAAGGGAAGAGGAGATGAGGAGAAGAAGAAGCCATGAAGACTTCGTCTTCATGTCTTCATATTCAATGTCAATAACTTTTACTAACCTTAGAATACCCGACACTCCAGTTGAGGACCTCGACGTGGACAAAATCACATGGAAAACATTGGTGACGGCGAGTCTTGCCAAGCTCTACGGCCTCGTGGGCGAGTCTGCACACTTTGATGTGTTGCACAACAAGAAAAGGGAGTGTGTGGTGAGGGCCTATGCCGAGGACGAGCAGATGTTTTTGAATAGCTTTACTTCGTACACGTTTTCAATGAGTGATTACTTTGGGAAGACGTTGGATGACATGGAGGTGGAGTGTCGGATTGGAGTTTTGGAAAAGGGAGGGTGTTTGGTGGAGGTGGTGGGTAGTTCTCTCACTTAACTTTCGAACTCACTTGCGAAGCAAGTGAGTGAGTGAAAGAGAAGATAATGAGTGAAAGAGAAGAATGAGTGAGAGAAGATAATAAGTGAGATAGAAGAACGAGAGACAGAAGAATGAGTGAGAAGAGAATGAGTGAGAAGTAAATGGATGAGGTAGACATGGAATGAATGAGAGACGGAGAGAGACAAAGCGACTCAGCAATAGAATGTGAAAATAGAACAATTAATACTGATCCAGCATGTAGGAGGTTTTCTGTCAGTCTCATTATGTGTTCACTGACCTAATTATATAGTATAATTAGGCCAACTTAAATGCCATTAAATCTTTGATACGATATCACCCTAGATAAAGAGAGTGTGTTCTGATACTCGAGTACTCCTTATTCTCTTTATTCTTTATTCTTTATTCTCTTCTCTATCCTCTTAAATCTTCTCTATTCTCTAAACTCTTCTCTATTCTCTCGAACAACTCACTTCGTTCTTTGTTCTGGTTAGCAGCCCCCAGGTCTCATCTACTGTTTGAACTATGAGGCTCATTATAAGCCACATTTACATGGCGCAGCTGATCACAAAGACCAACGAAAGAGACCAAAAATTACATCCATTACTTTGTGTTTACTTTGTCTGGTGTTAGTGTTTGGTGTTTAATGTTTGGTTCGGTGTGTTTAAGGTTATCATTCAATTTGACAGCGATATCTTATTTTACGCGTAATCGGTGATTCTATTTTCTCTTCTCTATGGTAGTCTGCCTCATTGATACAGAGTCTATACGGTGGTTATGTCTAGGTTGTCTAGGTCTATGTCTAGGTCTATGTCTAGGTTTATGTCTAGGTCTATGTCTAGGTTTATGTCTAGGGTCTATGTCTACAGGGCTATAAAGTTTCCAGTTCTACTCAATTGCTTTGACTTGATTGTTCTGGTCGTTATCTTATCGCCTCCACATTTTGCCTGTATTCTCTCTGTACTATATACTATGTACTATATACTATCGCCTTTATACTATCGACTTTATACTATCTTCTCTCTACTACTATATAATATCTTCTCTCTACTCTCTACTCTCCACTCTCTACCCACCATCTTTTGTAGTTTTCCTTCTACTTACTACTTTTCCTACTTCCTACTTTCCACTTTTCGTGTTATTTTCAACCATGATTCTCCTACGGATCTTTCTCCTCATAGCACTTGTGGGTGCCTTCGAGCCCAAGGTTGTTTCGCAGAAGAACAATGACCTTACGCTCAGTCTCACGTACTTTGACGACTCGCTGAATCTCGTGGGGTTGAGAAACCACAAACTTGTGTCGTCCTTCGACGACGGCGCCTCTTTCCAGACCGTCAAGGCCACAGAAGGCCACACCATTGTCGCTGTCCAGTTCGATAACTTTGACAAGAAACGTGCTTTTGCTTTTACGACCACATCGTCTCATTTCGTGACAAACGACCAGGGTCGTAACTGGATCAAGTTTGATTTGGGTGATGGCAAGGAAATCCGCATGGACGGTCCCCCCCAAATCAATGTCAATGCCGAGAACAACGACTACGTGCTCATCACAACTGTCGACTGTAGCGATGCCATTCCAGGCAGAATGTGTACAAACAAGCACTTTTACACCACCGATGGCTTCAAGAGCAAGGCGCGCCTGCTCCCACTCGAAGGTGCCGACGAGTGTAAATTTTTGAAGAGTACCACCGAGTTCGGGTCCGTGGGCAAGGTGGAAACCATCTTGTGTACTGCCAACCAGGTCAATTCCTTTGGCCACGTTGTGGACTCGTTTGTGTATTCTTCGAGTGACTTTTTCAAGACCAAAACCAAGTTGACCAAGGGTTTGGCCAACAAGGGCACTTTTGTCGATCTCCGCGTGCAAAAGGGCTTTGTGGTGGCCGTGGCACGCACTGACAAGTTCAATCACAAGAGTGGTGTGTCGTTGTTTGTGTCGAAAGACGGCATTGCCTTTGAGGAGGCTGACCTCAAGCTCAGCATGTCCTACGGTCTCATGACATTCTTGCACACCCTGCTGCCAAACATTTATATTTCGGTCATGGACTACTCGAACAAGGCCCACATGTTCTCGTTGCTGACGGTGTACGCCCTGGACTCGTCTGGTGTGGCTTTCCGCAAAATCGCAGAGCGTATCAGCGGCGGAGCAGTGCTCCAGATCCAGGAGGTCCCCGGCGCGTGGATTTCGAATGTGGCCCTCGAGGAGTCCGAGGACAATGACGAAAAGACATTGTTGGACTTGTTGATTGGCGGAGGTCTCAGTACTGATGTCAAGAGTTTGTACTCCAGTAACGACGGTGCGGATTGGAGACCACTCGCAATCAACAACGACCCAGACTGTAAGGTGCAAGATGGGTGCTCGTTGCACATTCTCTCCCCGACTGAAAGAGACGGTAGTGGCAAGTACGTCACGGGTCCTACCCCAGGTATAGTAATGGTTGTGGGTAACAAGGGTCCGAAATTGAGTACCAAGCAAGAGGATTTGAACACTTGGATCTCTCGTGATGGTGGTGCAACTTGGGACCTTGCCATCGACAGGGCGTGTATCTATGTGTTTGGTGACCAGGGTAATGTTATTTTGGCGGTGCCGGAAAATGACCTCTCTACAACAGTTGATACTTACTACTACTCTCTTGACCAGGGTAAGACTTGGAAGAATGGCAAGCTCGAAACTCCGATTTACCCGGGACTTGCCACCACCACCATCGATGGGTCCTCTAAAAAGTTTATGCTTTTGGGACTCGAGGAAAACGACGACAAGAGACCCCATGAAGTTTTGTATGCCATCGACTTTGAAGGCGCTTTTGGTGGCAAGAAGTGTTCGGACGGTGATTTCGAAAAGGTGTTTGTGAGGTTTGATGAACACAATGAAGCCACATGTGTGAATGGGTACAAGGTTGCCTTCAACCGTAGAAAGCAGGATGCAGAGTGTTTTGCAAACAAACTCTATACCGATGTTGAGGCCTTGGTCGACCCATGTGAGTGTACTGAGGCAGACTACGAGTGTGCAGTGGGATTCACCCTCTCGTCAAAGGGGAGCTGTGTGCCTGACTCCAATAAGGTGAGCAAGTTGTGTCTGGATGCCAAGACCATTTCTCTTCCGGACAAGGTTTTGAGTTCGGCGTCCAAGTGTAAGAGCTCCAAGAAGGAGTCGGACTTTATCACTGTGCACGAGCTCAAGTGCGATGACTACAGAAATGGGAAGACTGCCCCGGGTGCCGGAAACGATGGCAGTAACGATAACAGTGACAACAATAACGCGGGTATCAATGGCAAGATCAAGACTTCCAAAACGATGTTTGAGGACCAGCTCTCGCTGTACCACTACATTGAAGAGGGCGAGGGATTCGGCCCGGAAAATATCATTGTGCGCACTGAAGACAACACCGCACACGTCTCCAATAACGGAGGTGTGTCGTACAACCGTGTTCCTGTGGCAAACAGAATTTTGGCAGTGTACATTGGTGATGTTCCTGGCCAGGCGATTTTGGTCACTGACACCAAGGTGATTTTGGTCACTGCCGATGCCGGTAACACGTTCAGAAAGTTCAATGCCCCTGGATCCGCCAGCATGAGGTCTCCGGCCATCACCTTCCACAAATCGGACCCTGAAAAGTTCATTTGGTACACCCAAGACGATTGTCCAAACCCATTGAGTCCAACCTGTGCCATCACCGCATACTACACTGAGGATGGCGGTAGAAACTTTAAGGAATTGAAGAAGAATGTGCGCTCGTGTGTGTATGCCAACTCCACCTTGGATGTGTCAGAGGAGAACCAGGACATGATTTTCTGTGAGGTGCCCCTGAACCGCCACTTCAAGTTGGTGTCTTCCAACAACTTCTTCAAGGACGAGACTGTCATTTTCGAAGAAATCGTGGGCATTGCCTTGACGGGAACTTATCTTGTGGTGGCCACGGTCAAGGAAAACTTCTCGTTGTTGGCAAAGGTCAGTGTGGATGGTGTCAACTTTGCTGACGCCGATTTCCCACACGACTTTAGCAAACACGACTCCGATAAGGCATACACGATCTTGCAGTCCCCAACGAGATCCATCTTTACCCACTTGACGACGGTGACCGAGCCGGGTCTGGAGATGGGTGTGCTCTTAAAGTCCAACTCCAATGGTACCTATTACGTGCTTTCCTTGGACAAAGTGAATAGAAACCATAATGGGTATGTTGATTACGATAGAATCGAAGGCTTGGAGGGTGTGATTGTGGCAAACACCGTGCACCAAACAGGACCCAAGAAATTGAAGACTCAAATCTCCCACAATGACGGAGGTGAATGGTCTTACCTCACTCCACCTGCACAGGATTTGGACGGTCAACGTTACGAGTGTTCCGGAGGCTCTTTGGACAAGTGCTCGTTGAACTTGCATGGGTTTACCGAAAGAGTCGATTACAGAGACACATTTTCATCAGCCTCGGCCGTGGGGATGATGATTGGAGTGGGTAACGTTGGTGAAACTCTTGAGCCCTACCAAAAGGCGTCTACTTTCTTGACCAGAGACGGTGGAATGACTTGGAAGGAGGTGAAGAAGGGCGTTTACTTTTGGGAGTACGGTGACAGGGGTACCATCTTGGTATTGGTGAACGCAAAGGATGAGACTAACTCATTGTCGTACTCGCTCGACGAGGGAAATACATGGACGGATTACCAGTTCAGTGATACCCCAGTCCAGGTGTTGGACTTGGCCACTGTTCCCAGCGACACCTCCCGTAAATTTGTGATTTTCGCTCATGAGAGCAGGAGGAAGAAGACCACATTATCGTTTGCAATTGACTTTAGTGGTGTCCACGAAAGACAATGTCAGCTCGATTTGGACAACCCTGACAGTGACGACTACGAGTTCTGGACCCCTGCGCACCCCAACCTTCCGGACGACTGTTTGTTTGGGCACAAGGCCATGTACTTGCGCCGTGCTGTTGGACACGACGACTGCTTTATTGGTGAAGCTCCATTGAAGGAAGGTTTCAAGATTACCAAGAACTGTACTTGTACCAGAAGAGATTACGAGTGTGACTACAATTACTACAGAGACACCGACAACACATGCAAGCTTGTCAAGGGCTTAACTTCTGCTGATCGCCAGAAGGAAGAGTGCAGTAAGCCAGATGCCTTCCAGTACTTTGAATCCACCGGTTATAGAAGAATTCCCTTGTCCACTTGTGTAGGCGGGAAGGAGTTTGACAGCTGGAAACCAAAGGCTTGTCCTGGCAAAGAACTGGAATTCGATAAGCACTACGGTAGGGAAGTCAGTGGAGGCAAGCTCACTTTGGTGGTGGTTGTGCCCATCTTGGTTTTCTTATTCGCAACATGGTTTGTGTATGATAGAGGTATTCGCAGAAACGGTGGGTTCAAGAGATTGGGCCAAATCAGATTGGGTGAGGACGATGATTTCCAGCCTATTGAAAACAACCAGGTGGATAAAGCAGTCAATATTATAGTGAGAGGTGGTATCTTGGTGGTTGCTGGTGTTATCGCCACCTTCAAAACGGTGCGCAAGTTAGACAGTATCCTCTTGGAGAAGATCACTTCGGTAATTTTCCGCAGGTCCCCAGGACGTCGTAACTATGTCCTGGTTCCTGAACTCGATGAAGAGGCAGAGTTGTTTGGCAACTTTGAGGATAACTACGAGGACGAGCTTCAAGAAGGTGCTAGAGTGAATGACTTTAGAGATGAAGAAGAAGCGGGATTCGATGAGGATGTATCTGGTGCAATCGACGATAATGAAGATCTTTTCAATATTGATCAGTCGGATGATGATTCGCTTCCCCCAATAAGGAGGTCGGAATCAAGTTAAACCAAGGGTTTAATGTGGACATAGACGAAAATAGCCACAGCTTATTTCTCTACTTGTACGAAAATAAAAGATTACTGAATAAAGCCATAAAACTAAGACATAAAACACAATGAAAGAGTTCACATAGCTATTAGCTTGAGAAGTATTTTGTGGCTAAAAAAAAGTTGGAGACAAAAAGGAATTGACACGGACAGGAATCGAACCTGCAACCGTTGGATTTGGAATCCAAAACTCTACCATTGAGCCACCGCATCACCCTTGAAGACAACAGGGTATGCCGGTTTACTCGTGATTTACTTTAAAGTGTCAAAAAACCGCCCCCAGGGCTGATAAGCCTCCATGAGCTACAGAATGACTTAAGCTGTATATTTCTCTTGTTTCAGGCGTTTTTACCTTCATTTAAAGAAAAAACAATGAGTTATTAAAAAAATATGCCTGGAAAAAGTCGGACGTCTAGCCACCCAAAAAGTTTAAGAACATGAGCGAGTTGGGTAGTTCTTTCTCTTATCATTCGTTAAATCGATTCACTGTTTCACGGCAATCTCAATGGACTCAAAATATCCTACAATCAATCTATTGGACACTAATTCTAATTAAAATATTTAAAGAAAGAATTTGAAGGATATTTGACTTCACAAATGCTTGTAAAATTACATTAGGTAGACAGCCACATATAGGCAGCGTCCCCTCATTCAGTAACGGTTTTCTCCACTGACCCCGAAACAAATCAAGATTAGCAGCTTTAGGTGTTTCTCTGCATATCTATTTCATGCAACAAATCCTCTGGATTCACGGCTCCCAACATCTCCTTCTCCTGTATCCTCTGGTCGCTCACCTGGTCGTCTGAAAACAGCTTTCTAAACAATGCCAAGTAAGGGATGATGTACAATAAGCCGAGCAAGGTGGTCGATCCCAAAGCACACGCTAGCGAGATTCCAACAACCTTACCCTTCGACATGTGATGACCGGCGTTGATGATATCATCCGAAGATGTAAACCTGAACGCGTCCTTTATCAAAATGGACTTGATCTCTCCGATTTGATTCCCTCCATACGATGTGAACACATATGGGAGCCAGTTGGTTCCATTGAAAAATGCAAGGTTCACCAGACCGTATCCTCTCAATGAGAACTTACCTGCCATGAGGAGAACGTTGCTCTTGTCAAAGAACACACCACTATTGTTGTGGTTCGACTTGGACAAATCAACAAGCTTGATATCGTTTAACCTAGTTTCAGGGTTGAAGGCGATTTCGCTACCGAGTGATATCCAATCCGAGCCATTGTACCCACTCACAAAGTTGTTGCCAACCGCGACAAGTCTACCCTGCAAATTGGAGTTGTCCTCGTCATTCACAATGAAGCGCTTGATAAAGTTGGACGAGCCCAAAGAGTTGAGGTTCTCGTTGGTGGCCAAGTTACCGTTGTCAAAGTTGTATGTTATAAAGTTGACAGCGGTGTTGGCTAAGGTCAAGTTACCACTGATAAACACTTCATTGTTTTGGTAGAAGCGAATATCTGTGGCCACACCACTGTACAGCGTGGAGGTACTTGCAACCATCAGCGGATCCAACCAACGTGTGTTTGCCATGTCGTATATACATAAGGTGTTACAGCTCAAGGAACCGGCCTTGTCAAAGTCTCCACCCACAAGCAACTGATGACTCTTGTCATAGAGCACAATTGTGTTGACATTGACTTCTCTGTTATCATCCGTGGTGAGCTCGGGAGGTTGGAAAGAAGAGACTGTGTTATTTGCCAAGTTGTAGATGAAGACACCCGACCCTGAAACCTTGTCTTCCACTGTAACAGTACCGTTGTATCCCACAAACAAGTACTCCGCATCGGAATCCACGTACAATGACTGGATGTTGGTGTCGTTACCCCACTGCACGTTTCCTGCCAACGGACTCAATCTCCCCGATGAATCTGCCAAGCCGACTGTGCTAATGTTCAGTGTGTTGAAGCTACCAGCGATAATACTCAAGGACTTGTTCACGTAGTAAGATTGATCAATCAGGAAGTTACCGCTCGAGACAGTAAAGTTGTAGGTGGAAAAGTTGCCGGTGTTATCGATAGCCACCTGGTCCTTGCTGTAAAAGTCCATTGTGTTGAAGGAGTCTCCGGAGAGAATCTGTTGGGATGGGTTCACCACAGCTGCCTGGTTGATACGCAAGTTGCTGGTGGTGTTGGCCGAGGCCCAAGCATTGTCGGAACGCAGCCAAACCTGGTACAGGCGGTTGGACTCAGATGCAGAAAAGATGTAGTAGTTATTGTTGGAGATGGAGACGTTGGTGAACAGATCATAGTTAAGATACTTGTAGTCGTTTCCAAATCCATACCACTTTCCATCGTCCAGGTACACTGCAAAGTTGTTGATGGTTGTCACGGAATTGTTCTTGTTGGACATGTCTGAGAACAGCACAGACGAGTTGGAGTTGCGCAACTGGAAACGCCCCAAGAGAAGCAACCCACCACTGATGGATCTCACGGTGGAGATGGAGTCATTGAACGAGATTCCATTCATGTCGAAACCATCACGCTTGGAGAGATTGATATCACGCTCCGAAAGTTCGTAATTCAAATCGAAGCCCAAGTCATCGTACCTTCTCTTCAAGCTGGTAAACTCCCCAGTGGACTCGTTTGCACTGGTGTTGTAATCGCCCAACTTAATCTCAAACATGTCATTGTTTGGAATTGTAAAGTTGGAGGAAGAGTTGTGGGTGAAGTTACCCTGAATGAGCAAACGGTTGTTTCTTCTAACGAGCAGGTCCACCGAAGAGAACTCCTCGAAAGAACCACTCAACCTATTGATTGTGGAGTTACCAACAAAGGTGTTGTTGGGGCTGATCACAGTCTTGTTGTTGTGCTTGGAGTACACCAAGCGCGGGTCAAAGTACGAGAAATTGTCCAAAGAGTACTCAAACAACCCATTGAGGTCGACATAAGTCAAGTTCGAGTGGCGTCTTCTGCTCGAGCTGTTTGTGCTGTTGGAGTCATAATAGTTGTCCAAGCTCACAATGTTGGCAATGACCTTGTCCACCACCATAAAGGTATCTTGACCCGAGGAAATAGCACCTTTGTAACTGATTTCGATCCTATTCTGCCCGCTGTGGTCACTGTCGCCCACATACTCATCGTCCTCATCAATTGTACCGTTCAAGTGGCCATAAAAGAGGTAGTCGAACTTTTGGTAGTCGTTGTTTTGGTAGATGATATTGGTCGACAAGAGCTCATCGTTGCTACCAATAACGGTGGCATTGATGATGGGTCTTTGGTCACACGAAGAGTCCGCCACACACCCAGGGGTAGTAATAATGAGCGAGTAGTTACCGGAATATGTGATATTTGGATAAAGCGTAATCTTGGCATCGGTGTCTGTGGACACCAAGTAGTCATTATTGTCGACTGTCTTGAGGGATTTGACCGAAACAAACTTACCCAGCTCGATATTTGCATAATTGTTCAAGCCATCGTCCGATTCATCATCCTCACAGTTGGGCTCGTTCAAGGTCTCGTTACCATAAACTATGATGGCGTTAGTGTACAACTCAAAACCTCCAAGTACACCACGGTCACCGTACCAATCAACGATGGTGAGACCCACGCTATCGATACTCACTGAGTTCTCAAAGGAGAATTCCTGGTAGTTTGAGCCGTAGCCAAGGGTCTTGGTTTTCGTGGACGGGTCATAGTACATTGCGAAACTTCCATTTTCATCGATATAAGTCACGTTTGAGCTCAACTCATCGTCGGTCTGGGTATCGTTCGAGACCGACTCTGCGTTTGTATCAGTAGCATTGGTGAGCTCATTCAAGGTCATCAAAGGACACCAGGCATCACAGTAGGCAATGGAATTTGTGGATGGGTCGACATACGAAAGGTTCATGATACCGTTATTTGGGTAAGAGTAAATACGGAATGTCCTAATACCCTCATCACCCAGGGGCACATAAATACGGGCCTTAGTTGGGGAAACACCCTTCATTTCATCCGGGAGCTCGACGGCCCATTGACCACCTTGACGCTGGAAAAGTCTCCAAGTCACATTTTTCAGGGGACAGATGACATCGATATCGTCTGTGCTTCCATCACTGTTGACGTTTGTGAATATACCATTCTTCAACGAGATCATCTGTTCTGCAAAGATGAGGGACAGGTTTGTGTCGTTTGAGCGTGAACGGTTTGTCTTTGACGAGTTGTGCACCAACAATTCCGGCATACCAAGGGTATTGAACCTTCCTCCAAACACGATGGAGCCCTCATCAATGTGGTCGTCGTCGTTAGCAGGAATCTTTGTGATTGCATTCACGACTGCATTTTCGCCAAACCCAAGGAAAGGTGTTGAGTGAAGAGTACGGGAATCGAGATTGTAGATGGCAGCACCTCTGGTGCTGTTGAACTCAAAATCACCACCCAAGTACACCAATGATTTATCGAGGTAAAAGGTATTTACAGACCCAGTAAAGTTGGAGGGCATGAGCGAGGTGATATTGTTACCTTCGAGACTGTAGAGTATCGGGGCCTTGACTTCGTTGTCATTGAAAAGAGTGAAATTTCCATTCAAAATGATGGTATCGTTGGATATTCTCTCGAGTTGAGTCACTTCTCCATTCAAGTCGGCGAGTTTGATATTGAGATCACGGCTTCGCGTGGTTTGCCGAAGGTAAAGACGTTTGCTTCCGGGCTGGTCGAGTTCACGTGCAGACGTCAAGAATGACAGCTCATTGACATAGGTGTAGAACGAAAGGGCGTCAAACTGACCAAGAAGCCCAAGACTTCCTCCCAACAGACTATACTGGAGATCGGGTGGATCTGCAACGGGTACCACGAAGGGATCGTCTCCGGCAACTAGCCGCACACATAGGGCAAGTAAAAGATGTAGGAGCATGGAGTAGTAGTAGTACTTTATTAGTGGTAGTTGTTACACTGGTAGAGTAGCGGTAGAGTAGCGATAGAGTAGCGGTATTAGTAGTAGTAGAGTAGTAGTAGTAGCAGTAGCAGTGGTAGCAGTAAAGTAGCAGAACAGTAGTAACACTAGAGCGGTAACGTAGTACAAGTGCGATACAAGTAGTAGTAGCTTAGTGGCTGTCGAGGCTGTAGTAGCTGCGTCAATAAGATTTGATGGAGTAGCAGTTGCTAATTGAGTGTCTTTTCGACGACCCGAGTGTGGTGGGTTGCGTGTTTTGAGTGTTTGTTTTCGCTAAAAACTTGTTTTGTTTTCTGCATGTCGTAAAAAGAAAAAATGAGATGAAGAAAGGTGGTGGTGGTGAGATTGTGATGGTAGTGGGAGTGATAATGGTAAGATAATGGCAAGGTGATGAGAAATTAGTGAGAAGTAGTGAGAAATGAGAAGTGTGAGAAGTGAGAAGTGTGAGAAGTGAGAAGTAGTGAGAAGTGAGAAGGTGGTGACGATTCAAAGGTTGTCTGATAAGAGTAGAGTGTAGAATACTAATAATAGGCTTAAAACTAATAATAGCAAAGTGTTAATTGTAATACTAGTTAAGATCAAGTAATAACAAGTGATGAGAGTCTGTGATCGAAGCAGTTGTGAGAACGATCAGGGTTTGTAAACGAAACGCGAAAAAAGCGGGCAATTTGCAAAAAAGCGGGCATTTTTTAGACCGTGCAACATAATGTGGTTCCACATTGCAATCTTGCATTCTTGTTCCAATCCATCTTGATTCATCTTCATTCACCTAATTCAGTGTGAATTGCGTAGAAATTGCGTCTTGTCGTGCATAATTTCATCGTGCTGGCTCGTTTAGGGTTATACTTTCTGCTGGTTATACTTTCTGGTGGTTATACTTTCGATATGCTGGATGGTTAATGCCAGTCAATTGACAACGAAGAAAGCTTAGAGGTGGGAGGAGGAAGAGAAAGAGTTTGAAGAAAGAGAATGTGAGATACAGAATGAGGAGGAGATCAGAAGAGGGGGAATATAGAGAATGACGGGTGGAAGAAGGAAAATGTAGGGGAATTTTTCACTTCAATACCGATGGATTTGTGGTTTTATCAATTATAGTTTTGTCAGTTTTCTGCATTGATTCTGTCAGAATGGTTTCGAAATAGATAGAATAGTAGAAGAGTAGAAATAGAAGAGTAGAAATAGAAGAGAAGATTAGAAGAGTAGAAATAGAAGAGTAGAGATAGGAGATAAGAGTAAGAGTATTAGATGAGAAGAGTAGAAGAGTAGAAAAGAGTGGAAAAATTGTGATTGTAAAAGAGAACCAACTTTATTCGATTATTCATTTTTGTACCGTCTATTCGTACAATTCTACGTTCGTACATTGCACACCGTTTTACATTTTATATTTTTACTGATTCATCTTTGATTGTCATTTCTTACATATTCTTTCTCATATCGTTCATATCCTCATATCTCATATTCTCATATCCTCATATCTTCATATCTTCATATTCTTATCATATCCTCCCATATTCTCATATTCTCACCTACCTTTTATCTTTGTCTTTTTTCTCCACCACTATGGACTATCCAACAGGCTTGGATCCATTTGTCGCGAGACAGAACCTCCTCCATCATACGTATTCGCCGGTGATATCCGTGAGCGCCTCGCACAATGCCGATATGCTCATTCAATCGTCGCTCGGGATCGATCTTTCGATTCTCGAGGTCCTCAAGCCGTACGGCAACAATGCAAAGTACACTGTCCCGAACCAATCCTTCAAGATCATCAACAACCAGTTGATCACACGCAACTACCCAAGTTTCCCCGTGCGGTTCCAGCGCCTGTTGCCCGAGATTCTTTCGATTAGCGCTGCCAGTGCTGCGGCTACTAGAACCCAGTCCTCCTCGCCGATCGGCCAACTATTCAGCATCTCGTCCTTGGAGAAACTCACTAAACACTTCTCCCAGAGCTCTACAGGCCCCGACTTGTATCTTACATACCTCAACAAGGTCATTACCCCAAGTGCATTGGTGCCGTTTGACACATTCAACCATCCGGTGGCCCAGATCTTCATTATTGATTACGCCCTGGATACCATCGACAGCTTGAGGGCGTCGATTGTCAAGTTTAGAAACTTTTCGTTTCCAAAGTACTTTCAGATCGAGGACTTGTTGATTCATGTGTTTGTCTTGTACGACACCAGTGTTAACCCTGCGCAGGTGGCAGAGTTGCAGCAGGAGATAAAAAGTCATTTGAATCTACAGTCGTTGGCTGTTCCAATAGAGAGAAAGGAGAGTGAGAGTGATAAGAAGGAGAGTGATAAGAAGGAGAGTGATAATGAGAAGAATGAGAATAGTAAGAATGAGAGTAATGAGAAGAATGAGAAAGGGGAGAGTGATGAAAAGAAGGAAGACATTGGGAACTATGGATCCCCCACCAAACTTTGTGTGGTGGAAAACTCCACCATTGAAGAAGACTTGCAGCGCATATCATTCCAGCAAAAAACAGACGATTCCGACTACTATATCGATGTCCCCCGCCAATTCGACAGTGTGATCCGAATGCGATTGTACGAGTTCATCAACAAGCACTTGATCCCACACATGCAGAATAAAATCCGGCTATTGGACGACCTGGTGCTCCAGCCGAAAAAGTCCATTGCCGGCCGTTTCTTCCTGGTGTCGAAAAAGTTGTTCAACAACGAGAACGCCAGCCTGAACACGGTGCACACCCCGTCCTCGGGGTACAACCACCTTGAGCATTTCTATTACAAGTCGACCCCCGAGCAAACCATCAGAAAGTTGGCCGACTGGTCCTTGATGTTGAAGGATTTCAAGTACGCATACTCCACCTACGACTTGATAAAGAAGGACTACTCCAACGATAAGGCATGGGCGTACGTGGCATCCACCCAGGAAATGTGTATTGTGTCGCTACTCTTGGCCAAGACCCAGCAGAATGCTCCGCTGCCAGACAAGAACACATTGAGGAAAATCAGACACGATATCATCGAGCCGTACATGGATAACTTGTCGTACACTTTCAAGTCGAGGCTCAACTTGAAGACGTATGCGCTCAAGTCGCTCACCATAGTGTCGGAACTCTTGTTGTGTATCTGCAAGTTGTACAACCTCTCGTGGAAATGGAACGACTTGATTGAGAAGTACTTGACGAAATTGATGGTGGAGTTCCACCAGCACTTGACACACGCCAACCCAAACTTACAGGCCCAGGCAATCAAGGCGCTTTTGTACGAGCGCTTGGGGTACAGCTTTGGCAAATGCATATTTTTCACTACAAATAGCGACATCGAGTTCACAGACCCGGTGCCGCCATCGGTGGAGCCGGGGTTCTACCAGAACCCGAAAAAGATACTCGCTCCGGGGAACACATCCATCGTGGGGTTGACACGGTACAGGAAGTCGAGTGTGTGGTACTTGCTTGCGGTGAAGGAGTGGCTAGAGTTGAAGCATGTGGACCAGGCACGCAGCTTGCTTTCAAATATGAGCAGGGTGTATAGCTTGGATGGGATAGAGGATGTGTGGTATGACAGAAGTGATTTGTTGTTGGGCTACATAAAAAGGAGGATAACAGATGACACAGATGAGCGAAGCGAATCTGTGGAAAAGAAGGTAAACGAGTAAAGCGAATTTATCTGATAAAAGAAAAAGATAGTTGAAAGAATCTATCTTAGAAAAGATGCGGTGTCTACTAAATAACTCCCAACGATCTTTGCATAGATTCGCTTCGCTCATCTATGACAATCAATAACCTTCGCATGTTTCGCTCATCTATGCTAACACATATACAGATGCATCTACCGTAACGGTGAATAGAGTAAATAGCAATTAATAGACAATGATAATATTCAGCCGTACGGCGCATCATTTTTACCGGTCTTCTACCACTCCTTATCTGCCAGTCTTGATCTGCCAGTCTACCACTCCTTATCTGCCACTCCTCATCTACAGTCCTCTCCTCCTATCAATCTCTACAGTCATACAATGTCTATTTTATTACATTACGCGGGTGCATCTTGATGTCGTTCGCATCTACTGATCTTTAGAACATCAAGGGGTAATAGCAATGGTAACTGTTGTTACCAAGTGGTTGCAGAATCCGCATTCCGCTTTCTTAGTACGCAAGAGATTTGACCTGAGCAGTGAGATCAAGTTGATTTGAACGTGGTATGCCCTGATGTTTGTGTTGAATGTAGCAGGATGTAATCTTGTCCTTCCGTGAATGTCGGTTCTTGTGGTTGCTAGTTGAAGGTACTCCTGTCAGTCAACAGGGCGTTTGATTATTTGTTCCTTCTGCCTAGTCAACAGATGTTTCATTATTTTCACTCACAATCACTCACAATCTTCTCACAATCTTCTCACAATCTTCTCCCTCACAATCACTGATCTTCTCACTGATCTTCTCACTGATCTTCTCACTCACGATTTCACTCACAATCTCGCTTCGCGAGATTGTTCGTTCCTCTAACTCCCTCACAATCTTACTCACAATCTCGCTTCGCTCGATTGTTCGCTCGATTGTTCGCTCGATTGTTATTCTAATTCTCTCATCGCCAACTTCCTCCTCTTATCCATACTCTTTGTAATAGTCACCCCCGTCTTTCTCGTACTTATCCAATCCCACACCGATCTCAACCCACTCTTCATGTGCGAGATTGTTGCAATATCACCCGTCGCGCCCTTCAACGACGACACCCCAAAAAGATTACTTTTGAGATCGTGTTCCTCGCTCTGGAACATAAGCTGTTCAGACATGGTGTACATGACATCCTCCTCATCTGCCGGCTCCTCGTCGTGAAAGTCCCTGGTATTCATGAGCTTGTACCTCACTAACTGGTTAAACACCAACTGCGACAAGCTCTTGACAAACAACGAGAGTGGGTATGGAAAAAATGTGTGTATGGCAAACAGTTCGGAGCGATCTCCATGTAGGTGTCTGTTGTCCACCATGTGTATCCTTGGCCCACGTCTTTTGGCCTGTCTCACCGAGAGCGGGAGAAGATGCAGCTGTCTTTCGTTGGTGCCCACTTTGAAGAATCTCAAATACGACCAGCTTACCATGAAGCCAATACAGCAATGCAAGAAGGAGATGTAAAACTCGTGGTCCACCACCAGCAAAAGGTAGCACGCAACGGTGACTACAAACGGGATATGGGCCACCTTGATACGGATCCACCCTCTGGCGAAAAGTAGGTAGTGGTTGGGGATTCTTTGTTTGATGGCCACAAAGTACCCCATATTGAGGGCCATGCTAGTGATGACAAGCGGCGGAACCGCGATGTTTTCGAGCCCTAGAACAAATGCCTTGAGTGAGTACCACGCGTAGATGATGCAATTAGTCGTTGAGGTCACTACGAGCGCGTACTTGGTGGACTCACGGGCGCCCCACAAGTTTTCCAAGTACCAGTGGCAGTAAAACATGAGCATAAAGGTGAATGCAAAGCTGAAAATGTCCTCCTCCACAAAGGACGACGTCACCAAGACCCATGGACGGAACACCACGGGTGAGATCACGGGGATAAAGGTCAAAAGCGGCACAAATAGCTCGTGTGGGTGGGGGACATGGTCTTGTTGAAGGTGCTCGGTAGTGGTTTCGGGGACTTCCTCGGCGGTGTGGTTCTTGGATGCAGACACTATCAACACGAGGTACGTGTAGTACTTCAAAATCGAATATAGAATAGACAACGAAGATAGCACTATCAAAAGAATGCTCGTTGCCTTGGGGATCTTCATAGTGATAAAAGAAAATAGAAGATCAATAAAGTGAAGATAAAAGGTGGACAAGATAAAAGGTGAAGATAAAAGGTAGAACAAGATAAAAGATCGAAGAGAACATAGAAGATAGAAGAAGACCAAACAAGAAGATAGAAGATACAAGATATAAGAAGAAAAGACCAACAAGAATAAGAAATGTTCAGATCATTTATTCGGCTCAACTCCACCATCCCCAAGAGACTGTCTGGGAGAGTGCGTGATTTCTTCCGCACATCGACTGCCAAGTCTGTGTTTCTCACGTTTGTATTCGGGACGGTTGTGGTGGAAACAATGAAGAACAGAAAGCAGCTCGAGCAGTTGAACGAGACATACCAGGCCAAGTTTTCCGTGTTGGTGGACACGATCCAAAAGCTCGAAAGGGGCGAAAAGGTGGATGTGCAGGCGGAACTCAAGATTGCAAACGCATTGACCAAGAACAGGTACAATACGACAACAGAGGTTGATCTTGATGAGCATTGGTCAGAGTTTGTAAAGATGATGGATGAGAAGGTGGAGAAGGTGGAGAAGAGGGAGGAGGTGGT
Organism: Kodamaea kakaduensis; assembly: GCA_030558435.1. Lineage (NCBI taxonomy): Eukaryota > Fungi > Ascomycota > Pichiomycetes > Serinales > Debaryomycetaceae > Kodamaea > Kodamaea kakaduensis. The sequence goes on from JAJMSN010000017.1 coordinate 266,300, forward strand.
GGAGAGGGTTGGAGAGCAGGTGAAGGTGAATACGAATAAGTTTTTGTAAACAATCGAGCGAAGCGAAATCCAATCGAGCGTAGCGAGATTGTGATGAGCAGTATCTAATAGTCGTGATATTGTGATGAGCAACCTAATAGTCTGATGACCAATATCATAGTCAGTGCTATTTGATGAACAATCTAATAGGCAGCGATATTTGATGAGCAATATCTAATAGTCAGTGCTATTTGATAGGCAATATCAAACAGTCAGTGTGAACAATCTAATGGTCAGCATTGTGGGTAATATCAAATAGGTGAACAATCTAGTCAGCTTGGATGAGCCAATAGTCAAGCACCAAAAATGTCAAATAGTCAAGCGAGAGCTACCAGGAAACTGGTGAGTACTCCTATAACGCTAGTGTCAAGCTGTATGAAATATGATACACCTTCCTATACTATGTCATCCCCTCTGAACGAATATATTTCTGTTTCATTCTGACTGTTTCTTTTAGATTCATTCTAGCTGCTCTCATTAGTGTAGATATTGAAATGAGTACTCTTCACTCATTAATATTTCATGTATCTTCACTCATTAACATTTCATGTGTCTTCACTTGCTGATTACACTCTTCACATAAATCTACTTCTTATCTAGTAAACTACTATTATACTAATATTATTGTAATCCTATTATACTACTATCATACCACTAATACTCTCACTCGATGTGAACTTCACATTATCATTATTATTGCATAGATTCGCTTCGCTCATCTATGCTGCTTCGCTCATCTATGCTACATCAACGCAATCTTCCTAATCGTCTTCCTGTGGTTCTCTCCCGTCTCAATAATCTTACCCTCCAACACCAATCTCTTGATTGCATCTGCAATATCCGAGTTCTCCACCCTAAACGACACCTTTTCATTAATCTTCACTGCCAAGTCATTGAACCTTATCAAGTTGTTATTCTCCTCAATAATCCTCAAGAGCTCGTTCGACAAGTCCTCCTGGATCCGTCTCTCTGCCGAAGTCTTACCCGTTTGCACCATATCCATATCGATTCTCCCCGTCAACGGATCTGTGGCGTACTCCTTGATGGCTGATTTCGTCAATCTCGCAGCCTCCTTGACGTCAATCAACTCCACGCTATGCGACAATCTCATCTTGGCATGTGCTTCCGATAACCGGATCATCGACTCCAACTGTCTGGTGGTGGCAGTAATTCTCTTTTCCGACGCCCTCAGGTCCTCGCCCAACTTCCTCATCTCCACATACGTTCTCACCAACTCGTTCTTAGCCTCCTCCGTCATCACAGGATTGTAGTTCTCCTTGGCGTACTGGATATACACCGTCAAAAAGTCCACCGGCAAAACAATGTGCGTCGTCACCTTGTCGGGGGTGTCCTCCAAGTACATGTCGGTCAAGTGCCTTGCCAACTGGCGGTCAATCTTCTCGTCCACCTTGTCGAGAATGAGGTACACCAAGTCGAATCTCGACAACAATGGAGGTGGCAAGTCAATGTTGGCGGTCACAGGCAAGTTGGGATCGTACCTCGAGTTGATGGGGTTGGCCGACGCCAAAATGGAGGTTCTCGCATTAAGCGTAGTGATAATTCCAGCCTTTGCAATCGAGATCGTTTGCTGCTCCATCACTTCGTGCAACACAGATCGCGTGCTGTCGTTCATCTTGTCAAACTCATCGATACAACACACACCTCCGTCCGATAACACAAGAGCACCGGACTCAAGCACGAGCTGCTTGGTATCGACATCTCTCGTAATATACGCCGTCAAACCCACGGCAGAAGATCCCTTACCTGAGGTGTAAACTCCTCTTGGTGCGATCTTGTGGACGTACTGCAACAACTGTGACTTGGAGGTGGACGGGTCTCCACAAAGCAAGATGTTGACATCTCCTCTGTACCTTCCACCCTTCTTGAAGGTTTTGTTGGTACCTCCAAAGAGCTGGAGCAAAATACCCTTCTTGACATCGTCCATCTCGTAGATGGAGGGTGCCAATGACCGTGCGAGCACTTCGTACAAGTCGTCACGTTGTGCAACCTCTTCGATGCGGGCAATTTCCTCGGGAGTGATTCGCCTCACCTCCTCGACTTCCTGGTGCCGTTCACTGAGCTCGTGCAGCAATGTAGTGACGTCTGCTCCCAAACGTTTCTTGTCTGTTTTCTTGACGTGCAAGACATCAATGTAGGTTTTGTAGAGCGACTTGAGGGCCCGCTGGCGTGCGTTTGCTCTAACCGCGACCGACTTGAAGATACCACACACCTCTACACGGTCACCGGCCCTGCAGCAGTCCACCAAGTCGTCATACACACACAAGTTGATGGAGTGTGGGGTCTGTCCATCCGGCACCAAGTCCGGGGTTTCTTGCAATTTGATCACCTGCTTGTCTGCAAACGACGATCTGTTGTGAATAAGCACCATTGAGTTTGGCTGCGAGCACACTGCACGGGGACACTTTGTGGGCTCTGCAATTACACCACGGTCAATCTCCACAGCGACAGTGTGTCCACACGCATTACACTTGAAGAAAGCCACCTTCATGTCTGGAATAATCGAAGTTGCTCTAATCACAATACCCTTGACTGTCACAAGTTTATCTATATCGTTGGGATTCAACTCACGCATACCCTTTTCGGCCATATTGATATTGTAGGGTCTAACAGTATAAATAGTGGTTTCGATATCGTCCAAGGTTGCAGCGTCTTCGTTGTGGTCATTTGCGATCTGCACCAAGCAGTCTTTTATGCCCTGGTCCATAATTGGGACAATTTCCTGGGGGTAGTTGAGCAACTGGTGGTACAATTTGCGAGTTGGTCTATAAGCAAGGAGATTACGCGCATCCAAATTGAGGGTTGTGGACCCCAAATCACGAATAGTGTTGAGCTGGCGCACGTAGTAAAGTTCCTCGTCCTTTTCATCAAAGTTTTCAGTCTCATCGTACTGTTTCCTGTACTTGTACTTGAAGTTGAGGATAAAGTCACGGAACGAGTTTTCACAGTCATGGAGCGAGATATTGGTACCCCAAATGATACGCACAGGCTCGTCGTTGGCAGGGTCGGTGCTGAGGTTCATCACCGAGGAAGATGAGCGCGGTTCACCGGGCTGCGAGTTGGAGTTGGTCGATCTGGTCGGGGTGCCGTTCTCAACAAACATCCTGCGGCGGTACGGCGACGCGGTATTGTCCTGGAGATCACTCCGTATGTTACGGCGCACAATGCGCTCGGTATCGCTGGTTAAACGGCTGCCGCTGCCGATGTCTGAGGTGTAGTGGAGGGGGGAGGACGCATTGTTGGAGCGTGGAGTCGGGTTGATTTCGGAGGGGGGGTTGGAGGAGTTTCCGAAAAATAATGGGGAGGATGGGATGGCGGGCGTTTGAGTCTGGGATTGGGACTGGGAGTCAGCGGTGCCGGTTGGCGCAGAGCCAGAAGGTGGTGAAGACATGTTTTTTTACGCGTTGAAATTTGGCCTTCAAAAGTGCGAACAACGAGCGAAGCGAGTTGTGAGCGAACAATTGTAGAAAAGACAAGAAACTAGACAAGAGTAACTAGAAAAGACAAGAAACTAGAAAAGACAAGAGTAATAACTAGAAAAATACTGGATTAAGAATGGATGAAAGCCAATATGTATCAAGAATAAAGAATAAACCAGTAATTGACAAGATGAAGAAGTGGCTAAGATTAAAGAATGGGAAATGCCAATATTAAAGAATGGGAAGGCCAATATCAAAGAAGTTCACTACTCTTTTTAATCAAAAGCCTACAACTGTTATGTGTTAGGAAAAGAACTCTAACGGTTACGCAAGATATACGACGGAGATTCACAAAAATTGAAGGCTCATTAGAGTTCAGTTTTTCAGACGCGATTTTCCCAAATGGGTAAATTAATTGGCTTACTGGCTTAACAGAAGGGATGCGAAATTGTGGTCATGACTTACCCGTCACCTACATAATCCCTCTCTTTACTAATTCCTTTCACTCCTTTTCATTGTTCGATTGAAGGTAGTTTTATTAGCGAGATGAGGCATCAATGACTAATGATTTTGGTCACAATGTGTAATAGTAAGCCGTGAAAACAATCTAGCGAAGCGAGATTGTTGAGAGTGATTCTAGTGTTAGGTTATCGAAATCTCTGGTATTAGTGTAGTGTGGAAATGTTCCGCATTCGAAATCATATGTTGTTACCTGTATCTACCATTCTTAACTGCTTCGCTCCTGCTCTGGTTTTCGCAGCCAGGGTAAATTTCATACCGCACATCAAACTTCCATCCCCATATCTCCACCACTGAGAATCCTCACAACTCCACACCTCACCATACAGTCAAACACACTCACACCAGCACGCGGGACTTTACAAACTGCTAAAAAAGAGATGGGAAGGTAGTTTTTGGTAGGGGTAAGCGGGTATGAGATTTACGCACGAGCAAAAACGAGCGAGTTTTTGCGATTATTGTTCAACAACTCAACAACTGACTACACATCAAACAATTCCCGCTGTTTTCACAAGAGCTCATTAAACTGTAACGCTAAACTGTAATAACTTCAATAATCGACCAAGTTGGCTGATCCTGCCAATGAGCGAAGCGAACTGTTTGATCATCAGTGTATCTGGTATCGTCTCTACTGGCTTGTATCTGTCAACGTTTATCTATTGGCTCACTAGTAGGAACGAGTTGTTTGCTTGTTTGCTCCTTATTTAGAGTCTGAACAGAGGATGAGTGAGAACTATGGGACAAATGAGAACATGTGAAAGTAGATACAAATGAAACTAACGGGACAAATGAAAATGGCAACAAGTGAGAATGAGAACAAATGAGAATGCTTAGAACAAATGAGAATTCTTAGAGAATTACTGAGATGACAGCAATGAGCGAAATGCCCTCGAACAACTCGCTACGCTCGTTGTTCTTCGCTCGTTGTTCTTGTTCTGGTAGCTGCAAAAAACGCACATGAGCACTGATCCACCAGCAATTTCAGTCAATCTGCCGTGAGATCGCTTACCCTTCCCTTGCCTACAGAGATGAAATGAATTCTTTCGTTTCTTGTTTCCAGTATTCCCTCCCCTTCATTCTTTTTCTTATCTCCTCTCTTGTTCGTTTACTCCTCCATCACACTTCGCTCATATACGTTACTCCTTCTGTTCATTCACAATTTCACTACTCAATTCAATCGTTATTACTTCTTTATTACTTCTTCTGACCATTAACTCACAATCTCGCTTCGCTCAATTGTGCCTACTCCTTCTGTTCACTCACAATTTCGCTTCGCCCAATTGCTCGTTCAGTGTTCGTTCACGCTCATACTCTTGCTTCAGCCTCTCACGTCCCATGTGGGCATTTCATTGTTTAAACTTTAATGAAACGCATGTTCTAGAAGTACATCACTATTCCACTATTCATCTGTTTTTACTTGCCATGCCACTGCCCTGCCCAGCCTATGCCACTGCCCAGCTTACTGCCCTGCCCAGACAACTTCGCCCCGCTTCGCCCATCATCCTTGGCCAATCACTAACTTGGCATCGCCCCCCCCATAGCCTATTCCATCTTCTCCCTCCTACCTCATTCTCTATTCACTCCTCCCTATTCTCTACTCTACTCTCTCCACTCTACTCCCTACTCTCTCTCTCCTTTGCTGTTTCATCATTCGCCTAATGTTACACCATAATTACATGCGGCTGGTTCCCAAAGCTCGTGTCCCTCCTTGACATATCCATATCGGGTTAATCAGACCCTCGACAAAATATCAAATTACAGTGCCAGCTGATTACCAGTGCCAGCTTACTACCAGCTACTACCAGCTAACTACGCTAACTACCAGCTAACTACCTGGTCCCACTGACAACCTTTCTGTGGCACAAACGCTATAACACAAATTTCAAATTTCAATTCCGTGGCATGATGAAACCAACGTTGCTCAGCACGAACCTTGTTCCCAGCCTGTGTCTGAGTTCAACACCCTTGATTAGTCCCATTTCTGTTTCACTCCTGAAAAATTGAAAAATTAAAAGACATGACCCTGAAAAACTCGGAAATTACCAAGGCCCCTGGTTCTTCCTCTGATATTTCTCCTTCCTATTCTATTCCCCCTTCCTATTCTATTCTTCTCGTCCTCTTCTATTCTTCTATTCCTCTCCTCTTCTATTCCTCTTCTATTCCTCTTCTATTCTCTTCTATTCTCTTCTCTATTCATTCCCTCGTACCTCGTACAGCCTCCAAGAATTTACTCCGCTTCTAATTGTCTTGCAGCATAGCCCGAAAGTCAGTTACTCACTTGTCGCTCTAGTCTTTCTACTCGCTCTATCCTTTCTCACATACTCCTCACTCCTCACTCGCTACGCTCGTTCGTTCGCTCGTTCACTCGTTCACTCGTTCGTGTTCATCATTTCTAGACCAACGACTGATAATCCCTTCATGAGCTTAAAAAAAGAAATTTTGCTTAGGGGGCTGATCAGTTAATTCATTCTGCTGCCGCTGCCACTAGTATAAAAGGAGCGCATCCCCGTGAATCTTTGCATTCATAGTACCTGACAATAACCAAGTCTAGGAAACTTTACGCTCCACTCAATCCACTCCATATATTTGGAATCACAAAGAAGTCAGATAGTGTCTGGAGAAGTCGACACAAAGAACACCGGTGTCAGATACCAAATTACACAAATAACGAGTAGGGTTTTCAAACCAGATACTCAGGCACACTATTGTTGTTTCTTTATATCCAAAGCCTATTTGGGCCTATTCCGGAGACACTGATACCCAACAAGCAAAAAATTTTTTGTTTGGCCACCAATTTTCACTCAACTTTGCACACAAAAGCGGGCTGGTGATCAACCCACTATTGGCTCAAAATCGTTTTCGACACAAAGACCTTTAGTCACTGATTTGCGGTGATTGGTATCGTAACCCCTTGAGCATATAAAGAGCGCAACCCCACAATGGGTATTTTCAAGAGTAATTCTCGCAAAGGCCGCGACCCCATCCACCAGTACAAACCAGAGGGAGATTTCAAAATGACCACCAACTATGAGGACAATCGTCTTTTACAGGCTGTGAATGAGGCCCAGCCTTTTGAGCAGGCAAACCAACACAGCTACGAGAGACGCCAGTCGTACCTTTCCCAGGAGTCGGGCAACTTGAAGGATATTTTCGGCCAACGAATTATGCAGGGAGACATGTCCAACCCCACCCGTTCCCGTAACGAGAGGCCCTTGGACACAATTAGAGCTTTTGAATATGCAATCACTGGTGACTTGACATATAGAGACCAGCTCGAGTCCACGAGGTTGGGCTGGGGGTTCCACGAGGACTTTCCCTACAACAACTTTGTGCAGAGGGACAATCTGATGGGCTTTGAGAGACCCGTGGCTAACTATACCACAGCTCCCGGGTCCCAGGCCATGTACCAGGCACCAAACTATAGTGCGTCGTCATTGAAGCCGGGTCAAAAGTCCAAGAAGAAGAAGAAGGGGTTGTTTGGTAGAAAGAAGTAGGTAGACAGGGTTCATTTCAGCAGTGTTTTAATAGTTTTATGAATGATATATGAGAAAACGTAGCGAACGAGCGAGCGACGAACGAGCGAAGCGAGTGAGGAGTGAGGAGTGAGTGAGGAGTGAGTAGTGAGTGAGGTGCGCGAAAGTACTTGATGGGTGGGTGAGTGGAGTGAGTGACTAATTCATGATTGATTAGAGTAGATCGTACGAGAAAATGGAGTAGTGAAATTAGTGAGCAAATCTTACTTGCACTCGCAATAATACTCCATAGCACCCAGCACTCATTCGCTTCGCTCATTGAGTGCTATTGAGCGCATGAGTGCTTTTGGAGTGCTGACAACCCCTACTGCTGGCTCAAAATCAATTAACTTCCATGTGCCTGATTTTGATATTTTACGAGAATAATAACGCATTTTCTGAAACATCGAGGGTCCAGCCATGAAACAGAGTGTGAAAATTTGAATAAACTACAAGTAATAAAATGCTATCCAATAAAACTGAGCACTAGTACTTAATATCAAAGGTATCAAAAGTATCTTAGGGAGCAGCGCTGTGTTGGCTGTGCCCACACTGCCTCAAAGACGCCAAGTTTGTGTAACGCACAGCCTTGACGACAGGCTCAAAATGGGTAAAGGCTGCAAGATCTCCTGTACGACATTTGCTCAATTGGAATGAGGTGATGGTAACTAGTAACTAGGTGAGCGAAGCTCATCTAGTTGCTAGTTGAGAAGTTTCTCAAAATTAGTAGTAGAGAGTTGGAGACTTCTCATCAACTCTGCTTTTTACTATGAAGAGTGATTAAGTTTAAGAAGAAGAAACAAGAAAAAGAAGAAACCGATTGAAGGCGGTTTACCTTCTATGCAGTCAGACTACAGTTTATCAGATTAGTTTATCAGATTAGTTCATCAAACTACAGTTTATCAGATTAATTTATCAGACTACAGATTATACACTTTTTCTATGCAGTTCATCCTTCAAAATCATGTGCTTGTGTAAGAAAAATGATGGCCAAAGCCATGAACGCAAATCACCCCCGATGACGTTACGACTCCTGCCAAAATCAGTGACTCTTCTCCTTTGTGTCGCCATTTTCGATTCGCTACCGAGATCCCCGTTTTATTGTTCTTATTTTTTGGGGGCAGTACTAATGTATCTATTTCTTCCTATTTTCATCTCCTACTTTCATCGTCCTACTTTTTCATCTTTCTATTTTTCATATCTAATACTATTCCTACTACTCTTTATACATACTTCCTATTACTCTTCTTCCTACTTCTCTTCCTCCTACACTATTCTTCCCTTCACTCTTCCCACTCTACCCTCCCTCTACTTTTCTTCTCTACACTATCCTATTATCATTTTATTCCCTTCTGCCCAAGTGGTGGATATTATACCACCTGACCACAAGACCGATGTCTCCTGTGCCCCGCACGGCCTGGCCGTGAAGGAAACACGCGTAATCTATATTCAACTCTAATCTTGATTCCTCCATTTTATGGCTTTTTCCAGATTATTTATGGTATCACTTATGACTCACTCCCCTAAGCACCTTCACTCTAACCAGTTTCTTTCCACTCTCTTCCTCTTACTTGTTCTCTCTTCCCCTTACCACTTGTTCTCTCTTCTACTTACCACTCATTCGCTTCGCTCATTTCGTGTTCACAACGGCTTCATTATCTCATCATACAACATCACCTTCAACTCATCCACAGACAACTCATCCTTCCTCTTATCAAAGTCGAAAAAGTCCTCTGGGATCTTCTCACTAATGGGCTCATCGTTCGGGTCGTGGTACAACCTCAAGTATGGGTGCTTCAATGCATCATCCACCGTGATTCTCTTTGCTGGGTTAAAGATCAACAACTTTTCAAGGAGATCGATGGCCAATGGGTTGATGCTTTGGTTGTTGAACAATTCCTGGAAGGGAACCTTTTTGCAAAAGGGAAGCGAGCGGATGTACTCACGTGCACGCTTCAGCTTGATGTTGTAGTAGTCCTCCATGTTGGGAGTACCCAACACCTCCATGATCAACCACAACTGGTTGTGGTAGTCACGGCCTGGGAACAAGGGTCGTCCGCTAAACATCTCGGCCAATATGCAGCCCACCGACCACACGTCGATGGCAGTGGTGTACTCCTGGAAGGTCAACATGATCTCGGGTGCGCGGTACCAGCGGGTGGCCACGTACTCTGTCATGTATCCAAAGTTGTCCTCGCTCAGGGCGATGGAGCGCGCGAGCCCGAAATCACAGATCTTGAGGTCGCAGTTGGAGTTGAGCAACAAGTTGGAGGGCTTGAGGTCGCGGTGCAACACGTTCGCCAGGTGCATGGCCTTGAGCGCACGCAACGTCTGGTAGATGAAGTACTGTATGTGGTCGTCGGTCAACTTCTGGGTGCGTATCACACGGTGCAAGTCTGTCTCCATCAATTCCTGAATGAGGTAGATTTCGTTAAAGCTCTCAAAGTTGGTGGGACGCTGGATGGCCAAGATGCTGATGATGTTCTCGTGGTTAAAGTACTTGAGGAGCTTGAGCTCACGCAACGTGCGCAAGCAGAGCATCAGCCGCTCAAACGGCTCGATCTTCTTGATGGCAACCTTTTGGTTCGTGGGTGTGTGGATGGCTGAGCACACCACGCCGTATGCGCCCTCGCCTACAATTTCAAGTACTTGGTAATGGTCACTCACCCGGAACAGCACCTCTCGTGGCGACGGAGCGCTCTGCGCAACATTGTACTGAGGGGGGGCGGGTTGCACAGGCTGACTGGCTGGGACGTTCATGTTGGCTACTTTTTTTTTCCTGATGCACACTCTTTATACAAGCTAAAAGAACACGATCATACAAAGTACCACAAAGTTTGAAAGGGGCACAACTCCAAAATTTCCACTCTACACACAACTAAACCTGGGGAGGAAGATTAACACTACAGCAAAGAGCCCACGTGGTGAAAACCAAACAAAAGCCGTCTTTTCACTCTTCCCTTCCTCCCTACGCTCTTCAGACGGTTCTTTTTGTGTATGTTTCAAATGGACTTCGAGTAGATTCTTGTCTCACGACCGCCAAATGTTTCAGGTTCATTCCACACGTGCACACTAAATCCGTCTAGCGAGCGACTATTTATAGTGATTAGATAGTTACTCATCATATAACATGAACATTATATGAACATTATATGAACATTCATATAATACATTCATACATGAACTTTCATCCATACATTTCATACAATTTCATCCATTTTCATCCATACATTTTCATACATTTTCACATTTCCCTCCATACATTAACATTCACAAGATTCATACTACGCAGATACTTCATAAAAGATCCTTCACATGATTATCCTCATACTACATTATATTCCTGACACCTATCGTTCTGCACCTTCCTCGTATTGTGCACCATCCCTTGTCTACGCAGGTACCGCTGACGTAATCTAGCACAATAGATTGGAGGGAAACAATGGGGGGATTGAGTGGTGTCTGTTGACTGTTGACTGTTGAATGTTGAGTGATGAGGACTAAGTGATTGTTTGAAAAGACAGTGTGACTACCTTTTAGCTCTTCTAGTTGACTAAATGTGCATAACAATGGTGGTATCAATGATCGCAAGCGTAGAATCACACAAGCCCATCTGCCACAAAATTACACCACACAAAAGTGCTGAAACGGTGAGGGTATACAATCTAGTGTAGTTGATACTGGCGACTGACTTAGTCAGAGAGATTTACTGGTGTTTTCATTGTCTTTACATTGTCTTTTGCAATGGTCTTTTAGTGTTCTTTCTGGTCTTTTTTAGTGTTCTTTCTGGTCTTCAGTCTTGTAGTCTTCTTTGATTTTCTTTCTGGTCTTCAGTCCTCTTTACCTCCACTCTATACTCTCTAGTGAAACAGTTTGTGGGCAATTTCCATGTCGAGGCGTCACCTCTGGTTAGGTACTTGGCGCAAAACGGTCAGCCGAGCCTTGGTGTTTGAGATGCCTGGTGGTGCCCACTGAGAACTGTGAGTCACGTGGACGCAGTGAAACACCGGCTGCAAAAAATGATGGTTGCACAAAGTGCCAATTACAGGTACAAAACGGGTTTTGGAGGTGAGGCGAGTCTTGAGGACACGCAATATCGATCTCGTATTTAAGATGTGCGAGATGAATAAGTGAGATGAGCGAAGCGAATCGACTAAGTAAATTGGTGAGTGAAAAAGGAGGATGGAGACATGATAATGTAGAACGGAAAATGGAGTAGAAGAAATGTTGATTGTATTGTAGAAATTGTAGGGAAGGAAATTTTGGGGTTCTTGGAGTCGTCAATTTGTAGTGACGACAAGTGATGACGAGGGGGACTCACATGCAATCTGTATTTAAATGAAGACAATTGGTGATGTTTTCAGCACTCGTCTTAATTTGTTGGTATTAATTTGTTTTATAATCATGATGTAGGTCTCCTTTAGACCAGTGTCTTTTTTTGATGTAGGTCTTCTTTAGATTAGTGTCTTCTTTAGACTAAGATCTTCTTAGTATCTTCTTTAGACTAGTGTCTTCTTAGTATCTTCTTTAGACTAGTGTCTTCTTAGTATCTTCTTTAGACTAGTGTCTTCTTTTTGATGTATTTGTCGAGTCTATCCTCATGAGCTGGTATTCTTTCTCTTAATCTTCATGAGCTGGTGTGTTCCTCTTAATCTTCATGAGCTGGTGTATTTCTCTTAATCTTCATGAGCTGGTGTATTTCTCTTAATCTTCATGAGCTGGTGTATTTCTCTTAATCTTCATGAGCTGGTGTATTTCTCTTAATCTTCATGAGCTGGTGTATTTCTCTTAATCTTCATGAGCTGGTGTATTTCTCTTAATCTTCATGAGTTGGTGTTTGACATGAATACTGACTCGTGTGGATGCGTCAATAATTAATATTGGCTGATTCATATGGGCTGATTGAATTGCAGATTGAACTGCGAATTTACAGTCGGTAATTTCTATGGATGGTGAAAAAGTGAGGCAGACCAGTTCTGAACGCCCCTGGGACTCCCCTGGAACTTCTGAAGGGATGACATCCCACAACCGATAAATTACCATTAATTGAGAACCGAACTGCCGAAAATTAGTTGTTGCAATTGAGATGTCACTTTTATTTTTTCAAAAATTGGATAATAATTCCAAAAATTCGCAACTCATTGGGGAGTGCTAGTGACACCTTTTGTTAACATGTAGACCTTTTGTCTTCTTTCTTTTTGTCTTCTCTTTCTACTGTACAATTGCAATACCAATTGTTGATGGGGTGACGGAGATCAGTAGAGATCCCCGCATATAGGAGAAAGGGAAAGTGTTAGCGGATCCCTGGTGAAAAACAACGCAAATTTGCAGCCGAGCCGATTACCCCTAATTAATGTTACATAGGTAGCATGGAATAGGGATGATGACATCATCCCTAGTTCTTCCTCAGTCTTCTTAAATTTCTCAGTCTTATTCTCTCAATCTTCTCAGTCTTCTTAATTTTCTCAATCTTGTCTCATCTTATCTTCTCAATCTTCTCTCAATCTTCTATTAATCTTTCTTCTCTTGATCTTTTTCATCATCACCTTCCCTCAACTTCCACCACCTCCTTGACGTTTGAGAAGTAGTAACGGCGTCGGGGGATCTATTTTTACCCGATTCTGGCATGGTCCAAGAAATTCATTGCGATCATAACCTTCGATCACATAACCGAGGAATTTGAAGGGTTCATTTTGTTCACTATTTTCTGCAGGGTTCACTAGTACAGCACTCCATTAATTACAATGTCCCTTCGTTTACCTCTTGGTCTCCTTGGACCATTCACTTCTTGTACTAACTCACTTGAACTAACGCAAGACTCCCCAGTCAGATGTTGGCGATCGTGGAGCAACTTTTTGCCATGTCCAAGAATTTCACCGTATTCTGAAACAAGGCACCCTTATGAATACCGAATGCCTCACGGCAACTTTACCCACAATATTATTATCCCTACCGATTACCCCAACCGATTACCCCAACCGATTGTTTCAATATACCTGTCAAGCCATTATGAACTTGGGTTAGACGTTAGCACGTTAGCCGTCGTTAGCAGTAGTTAGCAGTAGTTATCTATTTTAGTTAGCAGCTGTAGCTATTGTACCTTTTGGTAACTGTTGTTTTTCACGATTTCACCTTCATCAGACGTTATGCACTGTCTCTCCACTGATCGTTCTATTAGCCAAGAATCTTATCCCTTGAGGTTGCATTCTACTTATTCCGGTCAGACCCCTGTCTATTTTTAGACCGCAATGGCTGCGAAAAACATTTATAAGAGTACTGGACTTCTCTATTCACCATCTATCTACAATCAACATGAAGATTTCTACTACTTTTGCTTTATTAGGTGCTGCTTCAATTGCCTCTGCTGCCCAGAGCTTTATCTTGACCAATGTTTTACTTGGTTCCAGGACTTTCACACAAAACGTTTCCAGTGTGGATGGTGCCCTTGAAATCACCCGTGACCAGCCAGGCACTACCTTTATCTTGTCCGATAACAACGCCTTGTTCGACACGGCCGCTAAGAGATACGTTACTGGTCAGTCGGGTCCTTTCGTCGACACCGCCCTCCCAGACACCGGCTTCAGTGCCGAGGACAGTGTTTTGTACTACAACGGTAAATCGTTGCAGTTCACTGCTGATAACAAGGTTGTTTCCACTGGTGGATACGCCAACCAGTTCAGAATGCTCGATGTTCAGGATGCTGAGAACCCTCCTGCTATTCTTAGGGGTGCGGTTAGACAGTAGACAATTGAACAATCGAGCGTAGCGAGATTGTTACAAAAGTGTCCACCTGAACAATTGAGTGTCATGTTTCTCAATCGAATTAAATAGTCACTCAGTCACTAAGAATATACAAAATCAAAAATATTTCTCTATTCTGTATATTTCTGTGTACCCTTACATCAATTGTGTCAATGTTTCAATCGTAGTCACTCAGTCACTAGAATATACAAAATTAAAAATATTGCTCTATTCTGTACTTATTGCTTCCCTCAATTGTGTCTATTTCTTATAATCACTCAGCTACTAAAAACAAATTACAATCATTACACTTCTCATTATGTACTTACTGTGTACTGTCCGCTAATCCCTGCCAAATCTCTTGTCTTCCCTTGCGGCTTTTTTCTCCATCTCATCCCAGTCCTCTCCCTCACTTTCCTCCTCTGCCGATCCGCTTTCACTTCCCGATCCACTGGAGTAGTCGTCCTCCTCACTTCCCGCACTCTCCTCCTCACTCTCATCCGTTGGGTTTTCGTCACTCACCTCGAACTCCGACTCCTCCAGCACCTCTTCTTCCTCGTCGCTCTCGCCCTCACCCGTCAAGAACTTCCACCCACCATCGGCAAAGAACTGGTACGGGTCGGCCACGACTGTCTTGATGATTGCCCCCCAGTTCAAGTTCATTTGACCCTCACTGTACGGAATATCCACATCTGTGAGCCACGACTTGACGTCCTCCAAGAGCTCCATTGGAATGGTGTTGATGTGCACAGGGGGTTTCAGGAAGTCCTTGAAGACAAACACCAAGTCAAAGTTCTTCAACCCAAACTGCACTCTTTCGAGGTGCGCAATCTCAATCTCCTCCAATGTCACCACCAAGTACGGTGGGTCGATCAACTGGATCAAACAATCACGCGTGGGCAAACACAAGACGCTTGAGCGGAACGGAACACCTTGGAATCCCAACTCCCTAAATGGAATATCCAAGTCGAGGATCCCGTTTGAGGAGTCCGCAATGAGCTCGGCAAACTGCTTGAACTGCTTGTCCAACATGGCCTTTCTTCTGCGTTCCTCCTGTTCTTGCTGCAACTCGTCTTCGTCACCGTACCTGTACTTACGCTTACGACCCCCGGTCTCATCGAACGCCATGTCGCTGGCTTCTCCGTAGAACTGGACGTCATAGGTCTTCTTCTTACCAATCATGATGGGGTTCTTCAAGTGGCAGTGGATAATCACAATCAACTCGTCCTTACATGGCTGGAAGAACAAGTGCTTGATGTTCGAAAACAAAACATCCACCTTGTGGTCATTCTTGAAATTCACCTGGTACCTCAAACCGTTTTCGTGGATCAGCAAAGTACCACCAATCTTCTTGCTGTCTGGCTGAGGTCTGATAAACACCGGCTCCAATTTCTTCACACGCGAGCCCTTCAACTCCACCAAGTTGGCTTGGGTAACAACATCCGCCATCTGCTTGCGTTCCTGTTCCTTTTTGACAGAGTCCTTCTTCAACTCTTGGATAGACTTAAACACCTGCACCATTCTTTCCCTGTCCCTGGACCTGAGGGTTATGGACCGCAAGAACGTGTTGTCTGGAGAGTCCTCGTACGGCAACTCAGCCTTCTTGGAGGAGTTACCACCCGCACCAGGAGAGTTAAAGTTCAACCTCAAGTAGGTGTAGTCGCCCTCTTCATTCTGGGACCCACTCTTGAACGAGTTGATGTGGAACGGCACGGGTCTTCCCTGAATAGGGATGAGAATGGTTTGGTTTTTGTAATCTATATGGATCTTCAAGTCTTTTACCGCAGTTGGAATCTGGGACTCTCTAAGGTACGACTCGTACTTTTTGAACACCGCCACTGACTCGCTCGAGTCCGTTGCGTCCGCCTTGGAAAACCGCGCCAATCCCTCCTGCAAGCGCTTTTCGTGCAACCTCAGCTGTATTTCCTGTCTGATTTTCTCCGCGTTGTTGTTGTCGTCGTTGGTGTTTGACTCGTTTCTCAACTTGCTCTTCAAGATCTTGGAGTTGGCCTCGTTGATGGCCAAGCTCTTTTCAATCTTGATACTCTTTTCTGTCTTGAGCTTCTTGTCATTCTTGGCATCGGGCTCCTCGTTAAAGTAGAAGGAGATCTCCGGGCGAGCCTTGGTGTATGTCGTCATCAAAACAGCTCCACCTTCACTCACCTTGAAGGTGTCCGTCAACAACAACGAGTACTGCTTCAACTTTTGAGACGCCTTTTCGTTCGTCAAGTTCTGGAAACCCACTGTGAGCGAGATGATGTGGCCATTCTGCAACTTTCTGTCGTTTTTGGCATTGAGAATAAAGGTGGAGTCCCTGAACTCAATACCAATGAGCCATCCCACGTTCTTGGTAAAGTGCGACACCAAGTCCGGTCTTTCCTTTTGAATAAACTCAACAGCACCCTCGTAAACCTTCAGAGCCACAACCCCGTCCTTCAACAAGTCCGACGTGATGTGCGACTGCAACTTGAGCAAAAAGTCATAGTTGGCCTCAATCTCCGGTGTTGGGTCAATCAAGAAGGTACGTGCCATATTTGAGCAGTAGGACTTGAAACGCAACCCGATCGACGAAAGAATAACGCCCTCTCCCACCAACTGCAGGTCTGAAGACATTGCACTTGGCTTGAGATCGTACTGCCCTCCACTCTGGATGATGGGCGAGTAGCACCACTCAACCAACTCTGGGTCGTAGTCTTTGTTCTGGGCCAATTTCTTGCCGCTTGCGGTTTTGGAAAGCCACTTGTTGTTGACAATCTTGTCCTCGATTCTGTCGGTCAACTCCGAGTTGGTAATCTTCTTTTCCTGGTCAATAATGACGAGCAAATCCTCTACAAAGGTCTCCATCATGACACTCGATGCCCTAGAGGCGATTTGGGTGTTTGCAAACTCGTCCACCTCCTTCAATTCCATCGCACGTGAGAGCAAGACAGACGCATCCTTGGCCTCGAGCCCGGCATCGGCACTCACCTGGTTCCATTCATCGATGAATTTGCCCTTGTACTGGTCCTTGAGGACGGTGGCGTAGACGCCATTGTCCAATTTCTTCAATTCATCAATCAACTTGACAAAGAGCTCCTTGTTCTTGTCAGCGTCCTTTGTCCGGGGCCAGATCTCCACATCGCTGGAATTGGCCGTGGGTTTGGCAGTAAGACCTTTTAAGTACTTGGCCTTACCTTCCGAGGTGATGAAAATACACTTGTCCTGGGTGATATACAAGCCGGTGTGGACAAACTCGTATCCAAGAAGCCACGTCTGGACCACGGTGGACTTCTTGTAGGTGTTTTCGTCATCACGAGCACCCACGAGAATCAAGAGCTGAGCGACCTTCTCCTGAACCAAGGTTTTCTGGATAAGCGAAAGCCGTTTATGGAACGCGGTCGCATCGATGTTCACTTCTGTCATGATGGCGTTGGAAAAGAAAATTTGGATTTTGAATCCACACGACTACGCGTCGCGTAGGAAGAATTTACACTTGATAATACTTGATACTACTACTATTGATATTACTTACAACTACTATTGATATTACTACTAGTACTACTATTATACTACTATTAATACTATTATACTACTATTGATACTATTATACTACTATTAATACTATTATACTACTTTTAATACTACTATACTACTATTAATACTATTAATACTACTATATACTATACTACTTACTACTACTATTGATACTACTATACTACTTCTATGTTCCGCCAATCTAAAAGAAGAACTGCTGGTAGAAAGAACTTTGAGGAGTCCAAAGGAGCCTCTTTCAAAGCACTCGAGAGCAAAATATACGCGCTGAGACTCTCGCTCTATGATATTCCACCCATTGAAGAAATCACACTTGAGCAGTTTGAGACATGGGCCATTGATCGACTCAAGGTGTTGATTGAGATCGAGTCGTGTAATGCCAGGTCCAAGTCTTTGAAGGATACCACCGAGGCCGTGAGGCCGCTTTTGCTCAAGTTGATGCCGTTATCTCCCTCCACATCCACCAACGCACAGGTGGTATACCAAGAGAGACGCAAGGACCACTACTCGCACTTCATATTGAGATTAGTTTTTTGCCGTACCGAGGAATTGCGTGCCAAGTTTGTGAGAAACGAGTCCATCTTGTTCAAGGTGAGGTACAACTTGATGCAGCCCAAGGAGCAGCAGGACTTTATCAAGTCGTACCACGATAAACTCCCGTGGCACTACATTTCCACCCAAGAGAAAAGCGACATGTTTGAAGAGCTCTATGCTGCGACTGGGGCAACCATTAGGTCGCTGTTGATGGCGCAGGAACAGGGCACAATCACCAATGAGCAGCTCCAGTACCATATAAAAACCAAGGAAGAGTTCATCAAGATTCCTTTTGAAAAAGTATTGGCATTGGTGCTGTCGCGTAGTATTTATGTCCGCGATGGGTATGGGTACATCCCCACGAGTTCGCAGCTCAATTTGTTGGCGGAAGAGTTCCTGAGTCTGTTGAGTACCATGCTTGTCAAAACCTTTCAGAGTTTGCCTCGGTTGGAGGAGGACGACCGGATTGTGCCATTGTTGAACAACTTGTCGCAGAACTTTACGAGCTTGGACTACGAAACCACGTATGGCGAGCAGTCGTCTGCGGAAATCAACTCAGTGTCCATCACCACACCCGCAGTGATGCAACACTACCCCATGTGTGCCAGGCACTTGCAAAAGAACATGATGTTGAACTCGCACTTGCGGTACACGGGACGTCAGCAGTTGACGGTGTTCTTGAAGGGTATAGGTCTCAGTCTCGAGGAAGCACTCAAGTTCTGGGAGTACCAGTTCACCACAGGACCGCACGCAATGACCCCAGACACCTTTAACAAGCAGTACGCATACAATATAAGGCACTCGTACGGTAAGGAGGGAGGACGTATCAACGAGAGGCCGTGGGATTGTGGTAAGATCCTCAATAAGCCAAGACCAAATAAGAATGAGTACCATGGGTGTCCGTACAGAGACTTGCTGATGGATTCTCTTACGCAGAACTTGCATGATATGGGGATCAAGGACCAGCAGGAAATCAACTCGGTGTTGGACCAGGTGCAAAAGTCGCAGTATACGATTGCGTGCACCACAGCGTTTGAGTTGACCCACAAGAAACAGTTGGCGAATTCAAAGTTGGCGGAGGGGTTGCATATTACGCACCCGAATTTGTATTATGATCGGTCGAGGCAGTTGGCTAAAGATTGAACAACGAGCGCAGCGAGTTGTGAGGATAAAAAGCGAGCGCAGCGAGTTGTTCGACATAGTATGAAGAAGAGATAGTATGAAGAAGAGATAGTATGAGGATGTGAAAGAACAACTCGCTGCACTCGTTGTTCGAGAGATAGTACAAGGATTTATATATGCATTGGCTCTGGCCGTAACAAGTGAGGTATTCGAATGTAGAGAACAAGCACGAGTGGTGTAACGTCATAGACCTTCAACAATCGCGAAGCGAGATTGTATCTCAAGACATAGACAATGAATTTCAAGACATAGACAATCAGATTGTTGATCTTTTCATAGACTCGCTATTCCAGTGCCTCTACTGCACCTCTACCGTAACAATCTATTTTGCGATCACCTTCACTATTCAGTTTCCAGTCGTATCAGATAGGGTTGGTACGTCGATATAGATTAGTCAATGGAATACTTGAATGTACACTTTAATTGTACGAAATAGTGCAATGTAACAGTGTCAATGAGGTAAATAGTGAGGTCAATAGTGAGGTTAATAGGTTAATAGTGACAAGTTCTTGAATACATCTGTCAAGGAAAGAAATATTCAACCCGAAAACTTACTTTTCTACTCTGTCTTACAATCGAGGTTAATTATTGACTATGAAACTATAAGGCAACCTTTTTTTCCGAGAATTCTAATGATTTTTGAGTGCCATCACTCATTCCGTGTAGATGTCGACTCGGTAGCTCACATATCTGATTAAACGTACACCCTGTCGCCTAATACCGAAGAGTCTTGTGTCTATATAAGACAGTTCGTCCAGAAAGAAAAGCTGAGCGCCTGTGATGATTTCAGGAGAACTATGTGGGTTGCGGTAGAAAGTCCCTATCGCATGGATATTGTTTCTATACTTGAGCCCACGTACAATAGCAGTATAATGATGTCTTCTACCCCGATGATTTTGACGCACATGCTGTCTTGGATCAGCCGCATTTGAGGTGGCAGCACCATTCAGGTCTCCGTGATTCGTCACTGTACTTGGTCTCTCACTGGGTTGATTCGACGACATGACTGAACAAAAGGAAATACTACTGTTTTTATAGCAAGAGGTCATGGCAAAAAAGTGAATAGTTGCAAATTTTTGAAAAAAGGAAAGAACAGAGGTGTTCTTGCATTATTGTATCTTTTGATTTCTTAGTTAATTGAAAGTCGTAATGTAGTCCAGGAGCATTGCCGATGAATCCAAGCTGAAATCAAAAATTATTGATTCAGTTTCCTGCTTCTTGAAATCTACTGTGACAACTAGGCTTGTAGTAATTGTGGGTTCAATTTTTTGGGTGCAAAAACGCTATGTTGGTGCGTGTTTCGATCTTTAATATTACGAATGTCGATTGTTCGAGTATATTTTCTATTGACTAACAAGCTCGCTTCTCGTTCTCATTACACTTGCTTCACTTTAATATTCAATGAATGTGGGGCGAGGGTCTGACGAGCCGAGAATCACAACAAATTGTGAGAGGAGAATGAAGGAGGAGGTATAACACAGGAACACACATTAATTCATAGAGATATGAAAGTCAATTGACTTTCTTATCTCTAAGAAAGTCAATTGAACCTTGGTCAAAATCAGTTCTTACTCTTTGAAAAGGAATGAAATACAAGCTCTATTTCTCCAGTTGCCTCTTCCTTTGTGGTCTTGCGATACTCAGTCAAGGAAGATATTTAACAAGCTAGACTTGTTAAATAAGTGAGGTAAAAATGGAGCCGCATACTTTTCCCTGGTTCAGTGAGACTTGAAATCATTCTGGTGCGGGCATGTCAGTCCAATTCTGGTCACCTCCCTACTTGTTCAAGTTTACCATTTGTACATACAAGAGTTGTCTCCAATGTCTATTTAGGTACACTACGACAGACACCCCGAATCATAAAATTCTACTCGATGTACCAATCAAGTATAGTACGCGGACATTCTAGACCAGGAGCGACGAGATTGACAGCCGTTCAAAGAACCAACTCTTGTCCAGTCGAGTACTTTGTTCGCTCATGAGATATGAGCTCTTGAATGGTGATTACCCCAGGACTTCTACTCCCTGCTGTTTAAAGAAAGAATCAGTTCAATTCTGAGGTGTGCCTCTCGTGCTCCAATCCCAAATTCGTTCTGGCTTTCGGTGCAAGTAATTACCTCCCAATACGCCCGTAGCTTTGGGTGGTTCTTAATCTGTGTGTTCTTAATCTGTGATGTAGGCATCAGTGAAGAGCACATCCTGTTGAATCTCCAACAAATATCCGAGATAGTTTAGTGGCTAGAATCTCCGCTTGTCGCGCGGAGGACCGGGGTTCAATTCCCCGTCTCGGAGTTTTTTTCCACACTTAATGAGCGGAATTTAGGTCGGAATGAGTAAGAATTAAAGAGCAATGCAAATTAGTGAGAGTGTGAGAGAGATCGATAAAAGGTGCTTGAATGCCTATAGATCCAATGGAACGCCCACGTTGAGGTCGATAATCACTTTTCCACTCATCTGCAGCGTAAAAGTCAGCTCTCACCAACAAAGAGTTACGAATCTCCAACACAACGAACAACTCGCTACGCTCGTTGTTCGTAGCGAGTAAGGGTGCTCATTGCACTGGGCCAAGTGAATTTTTTGAATGTAGATCGTGGTCGAAGGGCGATTTTTGCAACTAAAACAAGTGCACGATCTACTGTCTACAATCCATACGATTTATCAGGTTTATTCTAAATAAATAATGGGATTGCTCCTTTCCCTTCGTTCCCATGCTGTCAATAAATTACGCTTTGTTTATCTACCAGTCCTTGATGTTCGGATTCTGCTTATTCACTTTTGAGAGCCCATTGACTACTGACAATAATGCCCCAATCTGAACAATCAAGGTTGCAATCAAGCAATGTGAACAATTGCAACATTACGCTCCGCTCAATGTTGCCAATCTGCAGCAGCTAACATGGTTTGGAATTAAAGTGAGGGCACTCGTCTGTGCACAATCGCAACATTGAGCGGAGCGAAATGTTGCTCAGTGTTGCTCAGTGTTGCTCAATGTTTCTCAATGTTATCTAGTCATCGAGTTAGACATTTCGCAGACATTTCGCTTCGCTCAATGTCTAAGCTCAATGTCTACTAACTCAAATCAATCGACCTCCACATATCTCTAAACCCCCACCACGAAGCCCCCGAACCACACAATCCCACCCAGAATGGCGTTAAACAACCCTCGTACATCGACCAGTGAACCACCAATGGAAGCTGGATCACCTGCTTGAACAACTCGATTCTCCACTGGCTGTTCCACTTGGACATGGGGGTTCTGCGGATCACCTCAATCACCTCAATTCCCACGTACACCGCCCACACACGCGAGCACCACACATACGTCTCGATACACCAGTAGTTGTTGTCATTTGTCCCAACCCAGTTGTGTTCAGTCAACCAGCCTGCGTTTTCAAGAAGCTCCAAGATCAAACAGTTGATGGACTGAAAGAAGTTGATAAAGCGGTCGAACCGTGGAGCTTTGGCTGCCGGGTTCATGAAGGATGCCCACTCGTCAATGATCCACGGGGCGTACTTGATGGCATCTGTCAATCTGTTAAAGATTCTCACATCCGAAAGGTACGACGAGATGGCCTTGAGATGAACGGCCAAATTCAGAACTGGCTGAGATGTGGCTTCGGTCTCGTCTTTGACCTGCAACTTCTCTTTCAATTTGTCCTCCTCTTCCTTGTTGAAGACAGAGCTGATGTTCTTGTTGGGACTTGCCTTGAGGTCGGTAGCAAAGGCAGACTTGGAGACGTTGTTGACGATCCTCAACAAGTTGTACTGCTGCTCACGAAGGAAACGCTTGATGGCGGGCTTGTTGTTCAAGATACTCGACAAAAGAAGCGTGAAGTAGCATATAAAGTACAAGTTCTTGTCCACAGTAGCCGAGCTGGCCAACACCTTGTCGTTAATCTCCTGGTAGAACTTGCGGCTGAAGATGGACTTTCTAAGAAGTGTGTTGACCCGAAGGAGGACTGGAAGTTGTTTAGATGACATAGCAGTTATGGTAGTAGGTAGTAGTATCTGGTAGTATCTGGTAGTATCTAGCAGTAGTATCTATTATCTAGTAGTAGTAATTAGTATCTAGTAGAATCTAGTATCTAGTAGTATCTAGTATCTAGTAGTATTTAGAAGTATTATCTAGTAAAGGGAAGTCTTATCTGACTGCAACTGTCAAGTGGTAGTGTTGTACTGGTTCCCCAGATCTCGGAAGAGCAAAAAATTGTCCGTTTACTTTTGTTCGAAATGTCTACATTTTAAGTGCTATTTTCAGTTATCGGGCCTCGGATCAAATGTCCCAATATGGAGAACACTGACCATTTAGTGTAACCTGATTTGATATTGCGAGATGGTGTAGTTGTTGTGTGTTGTAGATGATGTGTGCAAGATGGGATGCTTATAAGAAGGGAATAGATGAGAAGTATAAGGTGGGAATAAGATGTGAACAAGATGTGAATAAGAGATTGTAAGAGAATAAGATGAGAAGTAGGGATTCCCACGTTCTTACCCATTCATTCCTGTGGGGCTTTTGACGAGTGAAA
The DNA here is from genome assembly GCA_030558435.1 of Kodamaea kakaduensis. Taxonomy (NCBI): domain Eukaryota; kingdom Fungi; phylum Ascomycota; class Pichiomycetes; order Serinales; family Debaryomycetaceae; genus Kodamaea; species Kodamaea kakaduensis. The sequence goes on from JAJMSN010000017.1 coordinate 290,321, forward strand.
CAATAACAGAGTCCGTGGGATGAGGGCATCGCATGTTGTGGGGTTTCTTGTAAGACCGAGGCCGAGCTGGATCTACCACAAAACGGATTGACACGTGAGATCACCCACACAATGGGTAATATGATACAATAGATGGATAATAAATAGCAAGAATAGCGTAATTATAGCATCATAATAGTGTCACCATGGTAATATGGTACAAGATGGTAGAAAGTTATTGACACTAACGTCATGTAGGTAGACATTGAAAACTGCCGTTATTGGAAATCGACGGTAAGCGCGGTGAAGAGTATGTACCGATTCGCCCAAGACGCCAAATAGATAGGATGTTTAATCTGTAGACTAGGGTATACACGAGTGAAGAGTGTTAAGTGTACTTAATGTCACTTATTCAATGACATCAAATTCGAAGCGAATTTGATGTTGTTGATGTAAAGTTATCAAATTTGCAAAATTTGATGATGATACAAGTGACCAAATTTGAATCAAATTTGATGTTATGATGTTGATACAAGTTGATCAAATTTGCAAAGCAAATTAGATGGTATAAAGTTGTATGTGATATTGTGTGATATTGTGTTTGAATGTTCTGTTGAGTGTTCTGTTGAGTGTTCTGTTCAGTGTTCTGTTGAAGGTTCAATTGAGTGTTCTGTCTGAATGTTCTGTTTTACTGTCTCAATCTCGCTGCGCTCGATTGATTCTACGCTCGATTGTATCGAGACTCTTCTGACTCTAATCCAATCTCGCTGCGCTCGATTGTTTCTCTATTACTATACATGGAATCTATCATCAAGATAACCTAGAACTGAATTGCTCACTTATTTGAGCTCGACGAAGAAGCACCTATAATGTTCATCGACACCTGGGACCTTATGTTCTCCAACTTTTGGCCCTCCTTTTCTGAATATCTCTGCATTGCTCTCTGGTCGGCCGACCCCACGGTCTCCAAGACCAACTCGTTAATCTCCTCCACCTCGTCCTGCACCTGTGGCAACAACAAGTTGAGAATGAGACCGATGAATCCTGTCACTGCGAACCCCGTCTCCATCACCAAGACAATGGCGTCAAAGAAACCCGTTAAGCTTCTGTTGTCGCCCTTGTAGGTGAAGACGTAGCTGAACCAGTCGGGCACCAAGGTGGCGCCCATACCAGGCAACACGGAGGCCGCCAACAAGAATCTGTCTCTTCTTGTGAACTCTGTAGAAGCAATAATCTTGATACCGGACACGGCCACGGAACAGAACAAGAAGGAGGTCATACCACCAAGCACTGCCTTTGGAATGGCCACAATGGCGGCTGCAAACTTGGCAAACACTCCCATCACCACCAAGAAGAAGGCACACCAGTACCCAACAATTCTGTTGGCACACTTGGTGACGGAAATCACACCGTTGTTCTGGGCAAAGGTGGACATTGGACTCACGGTACACAACCCTGAGATGATACCATTCAAGCCATCAGCGAGAATACCACCCTGGATTCTGGACTCGTACAACTCACCCTCGACTTCCAAACGCGAGACATCGGAGGTGGCAGTGATGTCACCAATGGCCTCCATCATCAACACGATGTACACTGCCAAAAACGGCAAGATTACGGGGCCGTACACGGTCAACTTGAAGGTGTGCACCCACATGAAGGTTGCGGCTGGAGCAAGGTCAATGTTGGCGTGGGAAAAGTAGCCGCACGCGGCAGCAACGATACAGCCCACCAACAACCCCACGATAACGGCACAGGACTTCATGATGGGGGAGCCAAACTTTTCGGAGAGAATGATGGTGACATACACGAGGAAACCCAATCCAAGAAACTGGGCGGAACCCCACTGGAGCGAATGTCTGCCCACCTCACAAACCTCATTGACACAACTACCACCACCAACCCAGTCCTGGACACCGCTCTCAATCAAGTGGGTACCGATCAAAAGCACCACTGGACCAGTGACCAAGGGAGGGAACACCTTTTGAAGGGCCTTTGCAGGCATGAAACTGAGGAGAATCTCAAAGAGCGCACACACCGTACCACTGGCAAGGATGTAGCCGTATCCGTCTGGGCACGGCAATTGCTTGCCCGAGCTGTCTACGGGACAAAGACCTTGGTCGTACATCATGGGGAGGGCTTTTGTGACGATTGTGATGGTTGCGAAGGAGGTTCCCACGACCGAAAGCAACCCAGTTCCAATATAGTAGGGAGTGCCCCAGATGTGGAAACGGGTGATCTGAACACACGACAAGAGTCCCGAGACAATCAAGGACGACGAGACCAAGTACTGCTGGAGCTGCACTGTGAGATTGGCACTGGCAGCAATGAGGATGGGTGGAGTCACCACACCTGCAAGCATTGAAAGCGCGTGCTGGAAGCCCAAAATGAAGCCGAGAAGCACGGGCATCTCAGAATTGAGACCAAAGAAGGGCTGGGTCTTGGGTTCCTTGGATATAAAGGGGATCTCTGGGATGAAGAGGTAGCCATAGTCGTAGTCACCCAATAAACCCTCCTTGGTAGTGAACTTGCGCACGGCACGCTTCAATGTGGTCTTGACGTCGTACATGCCTGTAATCCTGAAAATTATCCGATGGAATCACTGGAATATATAAACGGTTTGGTAATTATCTTATCTTGATAAGACTAAATTACAATCCCATACACGATACGTGGGGCGGAAAAAGAAACGCGCAAAGGCATCTTGAAAAGTTTGTGTGCAGGGCGACAAGATAACGTCGGAGAAGCCCGGTAAAACCACAAAAAGATAAGGAATAACCTTTTGTATGGTCACTGATTAGATAAGGAGAGGGAAGGTGGAGGATTGAAGATGCAAGATGAAGATTGAGATTGAAAATTGAAAATTGGAGATTGAAAGAAATAAAAGATTAGTTAAAGGTGAGGTTTTAAGTGGGTCTAGATTCGTAGGAACTCTGTGCAAGGGTTGCGGCAGGGAAGCGGCAAGAGGGAGCGAGCACCCCATAAATGATGTCATCTAGGTACTGGGTTCTGCGGGTTCTGTGGACATTGCAAGATGTTCCATGGCAGTATATCTGTAATTGTGAACCGGTAATAAAGGTTGTGATAAGATATGCATCGGGGCGGATCGAAGGAGTAAAAAGAAAGTCCACCTCGAGCCACTTCGAGCGTAGCGAGAAGTGACGGGGTGTACTAGACTATAGACTGTATACTAGACTAAGACTAGACTAGTTACTGAATCTATTGACAGATTGTATTGACGAGAGTCAACACAATCAATGTCTTTATCTGCTACAGTTTGTATACGAACAAAAGCAATAAAAGCATTGCCTCTTTTCTGCAATTTTTGTATGGAATCTCATCTTGGTGATCCTAAGGCCGACGAATACCGAAACTATACCGAAGGTCTTTTGTTAAACTTGGTAGTAACCGGACCTCGGCCTCATCTCGGCTCTTGGGTGCTTGGCCCGGCTCTTTTGGCTCTGGCCCTGTTGGTCTGTTGTAAGTATTTGCGATTCAGGGTGCACATGCGGAAATTACGCAAAATTTATCCGGAGTTAGAAGACCCCATGTTTGGTTCATTCCAGGAACGGGGGTGGAACGGCTGATAGAGGAGATGGGGGAGATGAGGAGATGAGATTGAGGAGAGGAGATTGGGAGATTGAAAGATTGAGGAGATGGACTGAATTAGGAATACTGGTTGCTTTGTGGCTTTGTAACCTCTGGACTTTGTGATTTCGAAGACTTTTGACGTAGGCGATGCTGGAAGGAACCTTGTAGCGGTTTTGCAAGACGACGCTTGTATGACGTTTGCAGAGCTGTAGACGTTGTATGTAGCGACTTGTCAGTGTTTTGTACCTCTGTAACGTGCAAGAGCAATTCCTTGTCAATGACCTTGCCATTCTCTTGATCCTCCG
>JAJMSN010000018.1:0-272723 GCA_030558435.1 Kodamaea kakaduensis
GGACCAGCAGATGGTCTTGGAGCGTAGGTACCGGACAATTTGTCCAACATCCAGTGGGATGGAGCTGCTAATCTCTTAAGGTGCTTTTTTCTATCTTGTTAGTTTGTGTTCATAATATTGGAGTCTACGTCAGAGGAGTCTACCGATAAGTACCAGGGGTGTTCATAAGTTCCACTGCGAGCAGAGAATATTTGACATGAAGTCTTGAAAGAATTACATTGATGAAAATGGGTGAATATTGAACATTTCATGTTCAATATTCACAACCCACAATCGCAATCAACACTTCATAATCAAAATGCACATGACATCACAATCAACATTTCACTTTTGAACACCACAAAACTTGATGAGGCATCAAGTTCCTAGTACATTATCGACAAGGCTCCCTTCCAGCCTGCTTGCGCAGACGGTATGGCTGTAAACAGCGCTTCTGACGTTTCCATGCAACAAGTTACATGTACTCCAATGTTTCATTAAAGAAACTTACGGGCCTCTTGCCATTTTTGATAATGTATGTGGATGATTTCCCAACTGTGAAAAAAGTGCGCCTTATATACCTGCGGTACTGAAAAATTTTCAGACGTGCACTTACCAGTGTCGTGTTTTGCCCAAAAAGACGTGCACTCCTCAAAAAATCACTTTAAAAAATCACTTTGATATTCTGGTGATCTGATGGGCGTGCACCCCCCAAAAAGAATTACGCAAGTGAAAGTCCGAGCATAATCGGTCACGGGGCTCATATTTACGACTCCCCTCTTTCGCAACCTTAAATCATGTACAGGTCCATGGAATTCCAATTTGCACTTGGATAAGGGCTCCACAGGCTTAATCAAGGGTCAATTGCGGAGAATGGGTTGGGGAAATGAATTGGGGAAATGGGTTGGGGAAATGAATAGGGTCTGGGAAATTTTGGGATATCTGTGCATTGAATATATATATTTGCCGTGACGTACTAGAAGATGGTACTCTTTGGCTCCTCGTCCTTGTAGCCTCCAAATGCGGCCGCACCAGGCGACCCCGCATACTCATCTTCAATCAGCAATCTCTCCTGCCTTGAGGTTTGGGTTTCACGCTCCACCTCTGTGCCAGTCATAACCTTAATCCAATCAATCTTCAAGCTGTAAGGACCATATTGTTTATCAAGCAAGCCTATTCCCAAAGTTTTGACCTCTGCCTTGTTGAGTTCACTGCCGTCTTGTATGACACCATAGTTTGTCATGACGAAATCGTTCAAGGGGATGACCACGGTCTCCCACTCACCAGGGTGCCTCAAGAACAAACGGTGCTGGAACAAGTCAGTAACCAACGGAGTGTTCGCCTGAATGTTAACCAAGTACTTGCGGCGATCACCCTTGACACGAAGAACCAACAGCAGCAAATTGGACCAATCCCAGTACGAGTTACCCAACAACCACGAATCCTTCTGGTCAACAGTACGGAACATGGCGTAGCCAGATCTGGTGACATCCGGCCTGTCCTTTGGCAAATCGAGGTTGAGCACACCATGAAAGTGCCCGATTCCGTCCTTGACATCGAAATTGACCGTGGAGTAGCCGCCCATCTCCTTATCAGATCTTGTCATAATTTCCAAGCCTTCCTGGCCGGTGGCATGCTTTCCAAAGTCCATCACGGTTTGGACAGGCTTTGTTACCTCTGCACTCTTGGTGAAGAGTCCCCTGAGGATGGGTGAGCTCATGCGCATAGTTCTCAATGACATTGGTGCGATCAATTGGGTTTGCAAAATTAACTGGTGCTTCAGCGTAAAAAATGCGGAAATTTGGGTATGTATATAGCAACACAAGTGCTTTAACCTCCTGCACAATTTATGTGGGGGTGTCAAACCATTTTCGGACCTAGTTCGGAGTAGAGATAAGGCCACCCCCTCCTTCCTTAAACTGTGGAGTCATCAAGTATTCTTTCCCCGCTGGGGATTGTTGAAATTTCCAACAAGGGCACGATTGGTGCCCAACGTACCAATGAAAGAAGTGCTAGGTACTACTTGGTAGCTCTACAATTCCTTTTTGCTTATCTTTGTTAGAGTACGATTGTAGGAAATTGAGGAGTAGAAATTGAGGAGTCAATGGAATTGACCCCTACGAATTTCAGATGGGAAAAAGAGTGTAGCGAATATCCTCACGGGGCTTGCAATTGGATGGCAAAAATGCTCTGATGTAATCGATGCAAATAGGCTGATGGCAAATGAAAATATCGTGAAATAAGCTGATCAAAAGCTCGTGATGATAAGAATTGCGGCTGATAAGAATTGCAGCTGCTGGTGTACCGGCTGTGCTGGATAAGGGATGCACCAAATACAGCAGCTTGAGAGATTTGGTGGCGGAGAAGTATTCCTTGCGGTAAATCAAGAATGCGGAGAAGACCAAGGAACAGAAGCACCCATTAATGGAGGAGAAGTAGCAATTTTACGTCAGTAAAAGTGATGAGCTCATGTGAATTAGCCCACTATCTGAGACAAGTTTTCTGGAACCATCGGTTTATGGGGTTACTGTCGCAAGAGTGTTAAATAGAGTGTTAACCAGAGACGTACTGGGGCTGAAGCTCATCATACTGAGCCCCCTATACAGGGCTGAAATCTGTTCTGGAAATGGTTATCGATGATGTGACACAAAAATGAAAAAAAATTGTTTCCCATGTCGATACACAACTCCAAATAGGAGTTTGAATAAAGTATATATAACGGAACGAAAGATTTGCGAAATACGACCACTGCATATTTTTTCGAAATGAGTATTATGTGGAGTAACTTACGACTGACTATCCAGCCCATGTGAATGTGAAATCATGTAGATCGAATATAGGGGAACTTGCAGTTTATGCCCCTTGACAATATCACCCTGGACAGCACCCTCCCTGCCAAATACTTGTTCAATGAAGATGATGCAGAAACATTGTTCAAGTTGAAATGGCAGCCCTTGCTTATCACAAGTTGCTCTAACTGGCTGGAGTGGGGTTAAATGTTGGATTGTGTACTGACTAAACTTTATGAGGGGAAAATGATCTGCGCGCTCCTGTATGTTACTGCCTGCGTGCCAGACATGCCTACAAGAAGCGTGCTACTGGGCTTAACGGAAACAAAGTGGACCATTTGTTGGATTCAGGGGGAATGTCCTCCCCAGGTTATAGACCAGCCAGCTTCCCCCGGAAAATTGGAGTACCCAGAAACCCAGCCAATGTGGATGTTAGAATTTCTCGTGTCGGGGTCATCACGAACTTTGGACCGAATATTTTCTGATTTCCGTCATCCCCGCATAACTTCCCAAATAGGGATAAGTGAATTAGTCTCCACGAAAAAAATGAATGTGAGACTATCAAGAATTCCCAAATCTGTGCACAAGTGATTTGGCTTTCGCTTAGGTATATATACTTTTCCTGGAGTGCGCGTGATCTCGTAAGGCACCAAGTTATATACATATTCCCCACTAAATCCTAAAGGGTAGCAAACTCAGTCTTAGTGAAACTTTGATTTGACCTCCATTTAGAGTTATCTTTATCCGGCAAAGCCATAGTCTACCCTCGTTAACCAGACAGTTAGACAATACTGGACTACGAGACTATCGAACACTACCTATCGAACATCAACTATCGAACGAGTATCGCACACCAACTATCGAACGAGTATCGAACACCAACTATCGACTATTGAAAGAGAACTGTTGAAAGACATTTGAAGGACCAACTAAAACCAAAGCTAGTCACACTTTATGAAAAATGATGCCCAAAGACTTTTTTGACCCGGTGACGGCACCGTATCTAAAGCCTATGAGCGATAGACGGGTGGCCTTGGTGACAGGAGCAAACTCGGGGTTGGGATGGTACACCGTCTTACACTTGTACTTGCACGGATACGTGGTATACATTGCCGGAAGAAACCTTTCGAGAGTTCGTGCTGCAATCACATCGATCTTGATTGAAGCCAACAAACGCGTCCAAGAATACACCCATGAGGAAAGAAAGTACCGTAGGAGAGGAGAAATCCACTTTATTTACATGGATTTGGCAAAGCTCCAAACGGTTTACGATGCTGCCAAGCAGTTCCAGCTGCTTGAGCAAAAGCTCCACATTTTGATCAATAACGCAGGTATAATGGCAGTCCCATTTGAAATGACAGGAGACGGGTTTGAGCAGCAGTTCCAGGTGAACTTTTTGGGGCACTTTATCCTCACGCAAAAGCTCATTCCAAATCTTCTTGAAGTTGCAAATGACCCCCTGGAGAAGGAAAAAGGTAGCTTTCCTAGAATAGTGAACCTTTCCTCCATTGCACACCACTTTGAGTACAAGTACTTCCACGCACTCGATCCCATCAAGAAGTCACCAGGCTTTTTATTTTCTTGGGTCCGGTACGGCCGGTCCAAGACTTGCTTGGTGCACTTTACCAACGAGTTGACGGAGAGATACCCTGAGATCCTCACCATATCAATACACCCTGGAGTCATCACCAACACAAAGCTTTTCAACTACTGGAAGAGTATCGTGGTTATTGGCCCCATTGCAAAAGGTGCATTCAAGACGTTTGACTTGGTTAATGGCATCTCTCCAGAGGAGGGCTCTTACTCCCTGTTGAGAGCTGCAATGGACCCGACATTGACCCGCTACGAGAATGGCGGAAGCTACTTCCTGGCTGGAGGCAAGGAGGAAAAGCCCAGCAAAATCGCAATGGATAATCAGTACGCGAGGGAACTGTGGGACGCTGCCACCAAGGTGATGAAGGAATTTGAGCTCAAGAGCCCCGCTTCGAGTTTCGACATTAGCCCTGATGAATGGTCCAACAAGTCCAACCACATGGTGGATGACTGGTCTAGCAGACTCAGCGACTCTGCAACCAACTCGCTGATTGGAAGACTGAACCTGGTGATTTCTCCTATGGAAAGACTGCAACTGGTGGCTTCCACTGGCATTGGCATCGAGAGACTGCAACTGGTGGCTTCCACAGGTATTGGTATCGAAAGACTGCAGCTGATGTCGGGAGACAGACTCAAGAGCGTGCTTCCACATGGCAGGAGTGAGCAAATGAGCATTATTGCTTCTGGAGAAAGAAGGAGTCTGGTGGCCTCTAATAACTATAGTAGTGACAGACTGAACCTGGTGTTCTCGGGTCATCACAGAATGGAGAGACTGAACCTGGCAGCCTCGGGGGTTACTGGTGATAAACTGCACCTGTCCTCGTGGTCGAGCAACATATCAGAGAGCAAAAGCATGAGTTCGGTTCGCCCTGAAAAGTTGATTGTGGAGGAATGGTCCAACAAGTTGCAGCAGCCATCCTGGTCCAAGCCCAGAAATGGAGAGATTAGCCCAGGTGATATCTCCCCTATGGAAAAGTCGCACCTGGAAAGTTGGGTCAGCCTGCACAAGCATGGTTCTGCAAAACCATTCATTGAGGGATACCCAGAGCCATGGGTTGAGTATACAGAACAGCAACGGGCATCCAATTCGCGCGCAGCAAGGCACAGTCTGGAGGACTGGTCGAGTAAAATCAAAAGCGACAAGGCACACACAAGAAGCTTTTCTGGTGTCACGAGCCACGAGCTCGAGAATGCGGGCTACGAGGGACAGTATGCTCCTAGGAAGTCGGAGTATGTGTCGGGAATCGGCGTCAAGAGGTACGACAAACCGGGATACGCAGGAGGCATCCAAAGATACAGTGTCAGTGGACTCTCCAGCCTGTATGGTGTCAGTGGTCTCGACAGACTGGACTCGGGCACCAGACTGAACTACCGGACAGTGGGACTCGAAAAACGCCAGTATGAAATTTCCGCTCTTGGGAAGCTGTACTATGAAGCGCCAAGTATCGTGAGGCTGCAACTGGAGTCGTGGTCAAATTCGCAGCCACAGCGGACGCCCCTGACCTCCCTGGGATCTTGGGCAAGAAAACAAAGAGCCCTGTACGTTGGAAACGGACAACTGTGAGGCAAAAATAGATGGTAATGGGAGCTGGTAGCAGAGTTTGAGAATATTTATAATTAATTGATTGGCATGTCCAAATGTAGTGAATCTGATATTTAATGCAGAATGTAGGATGTAGTAAATGTAGTATGTAATAGTAAGCTAGATTAAGGTCACTAAAAAAGATTCAAGATCTATTCACGATCTCAAGTTCGAGATTTCTTGGAAGATCGTCAGTCTAGTGTTGGGAGATCAAATTAGCTTAGCGGATTGGGTTTTGGGCGACGAAATAGAGTTGACTATGTGATTGATGACATAATGATATATTTAGAACATCGAAACCACTGGGCTATAGTTGACTACAAGATGATCGTGAGTATCGAGGGATATCGAGGGATGCATAGACTAGAGACGCAAAGTCTATTTGCCCAGTTGTATGTGCAATTAGTGACATATTGTTGACATTAGAGAGTTGCACAAGTTCCATAACGATCCGGTGTTTTTGTGACATGAAACCGTTTTAGACAATTCCAAGAGTTTACGCCTGACACTCTATTGTGGACATGGGCAACTCAACTAGTACACGAATGTACACGAATGTACACGAATGTACATTGTTGTACACTATTGATTCATATCGACCTCTCCCATATCGCTTACTGCACTCTTACTGCGTATCTGGGGGCCTTGTAGAAGCCATCTCTTATCACCTGGTAGCGCGATCGTTTTTGTGCACGCCTAATATTCCTGACCTCCCCCGTATTTTGCCTCCCATCACGTCTTTCTGTTTCACTATATTTATAGCGCTACAATAGCACTACAATACAGTTGACGTTTCTAGGAACTTGCTAGCTATAGAATATTATGATTTTTGCCTTTTTGAAGTGAGTACTACCGTTTGCCTGACACTGTTTAACCCCCGAATTTACAGATTTAGTGGGATGATTTGTCTAGGGATTGTATCTAGGACTTGTATCTAGATGTATCTACAGTTGTATCTAGACTTACGACTAGTATGACTTGTATCTAGATGACTAGGACCTACTAACCGCAGCACAATTGTGTCAACAGTTTTACCAATATATGCGTCGTACGCTACGCTCAAGCAGTATCAGCGTGTGGCAGCCGATGCACTGACAGCCACCATTACCATCAAGGGAGTTAGTTTCCCCAACCCCCTTTCAACCGTGTCTTCCGAGCACCCGTTGAAGGAAGAGCAGTTTCAGAACTCGCTCAACTTGCAGAAGTGGTTGATATTTTGGATAGTGAGGGCCAGTGTAGAGTGCGTGGAGGCGGTCTTGTTTTTGCGGTACGTGGTGCCCTTTTACAACTTATTCAAGTTGGGCACCATGTTTTGGTTGATGTCGGGCATCAGCGTGTCCGAGCTGTTATGGGGACTGGGCATTGCGTCCGTCGAGAAGCTGACGGAGAAGTGGAACGAGTTCACGCAAAATGGTTGCGGGATGGTGTTCTACACCTTTTTAAAGCCCCTCTTGGAGTATCCCATACAGGATATGGTGCTCCCATATGTGGTGCAGTTTAGGTCCATGTCGGGCACTGCACCAAGCGACACTACCGAGAGTGACGAGTCCATGTTTAGCTCGTCGTACATTTTGGTGAAGAGTTTGACTAGTAAGTTGCGTCCGGAGGCTGGTACTACGGCTGCTTCTTCTAGTGTTTCGGTTGCAGAGAACCCAGATGCAGAATTGGTGGAGGAGTTCGACTTGGTGGATGTCGAGAAGGAGGCTGAACCAAAGAAGGGATGGTGGTAGCCCATTAGAATTAACAGAAATAACATTGAGTGTTCACTATGTAAGGATATAACTAATATAAAGTAGTTGATATACCCAGTGCTGTCCAATGTTACATATTAACAATGTCATATTCTTCCAATATTCTTCCAATATCTTAGTCAATGCTATTCTTATCAACGTCTTACCAATGTCTTACTTATTTCATACTCTCACCAATGTCTTGCCAATCTCTGTCAATCTCTACCAATGTCCATAATCGAAGATTGCAATCGTTAGACATCACTAACAGGTAGACATCACTAACAGGTAGGCATCACAGATATCCACATTCAATTAAAAATCAATTATATGGCTAGTCACACCCTCAATACTCCTACACTTCTATCCATGCTATTATATACAAGTCTATTGACATCTACCCTACTCACAATCTACCTCACAACAGAAATGTTCTTACCAGGTCCTTCTTTTTCTTGCCGTATGCAACACCTTCACTTGTGAAAATTCTCACAACTAGTAGAGTAGCTCTTATTTATTCTCTCTCATAGTTTGAGAATTAAGACGTTGTGGGAATATCCATTCTGGAATACTCATTCTACAAGTGAACTTCAAGCTTGTCTATGGCTTTGCTGAACAATCTCGCTTCGCTCGATTGCTCTTTCACTGGCTGAGAAACCTCTCTGCCAACTCACGGTCATTCTTCGTTTCTTCCCTCTTTCTAATCTCTGCCAACCTCTTCTCACCCTCCTCTCTCAATCTCGATGGCACGAATGCATCTGGCAAATCTGGACGCTTGTACATTCCGTCAAACGACTCCAATGGCTTGTTCTTGTCACTACCCAAACCCTGTCTTGCCTCGACGGTTGCGTATTCATTATCGAAGTCCTTCTGGGCCTCTTCCACCATCTCCTGTGCCACCTCTGGCCATACGAAAGGCTCTGCCATATCGATGGTCATCTTCTTGAATTGGGGCTGTCTGTACCTCGAGTAGTCATCGGGGCCTCTGGTGAACTTACCATGCAACAACTGTGTGGTGACATTCAATGCACGCAATCCGTACACATGCCAGAGATAGTCTCTCAAGTCCATCTTGTTGAAGCTCTTGGGCACCAAAAACTTGGCCTGGTATGGAGTGTGCTTTGCATTGGGCCTCAATAAGCAGACTCTGGCACCGGGAAAGTACACCTCCTTTTGACCAACCTTGAAGTGGGCTTCTCCCGAGGCAACTTCGTCCTGGTAACGCTCGTGGTTTCTACGTGCAATCTCATCGCTGTGTGAACGGTACTTGATGGGCACAGGCTTGCCAGCAGCACGGTATCTGCTTCTGATGGTGCGTGATGGGAAAAGAGTGTCTGTGACAGTTTGTGAGATGAGAGGGTCTCTTTCTTTGCGGAACCCAAATCTTTTCTTTTCTAATGTCACATCCTTGATGTTGACCTCGGGGTACCGCTTGGGATTGGCCTTGTAGTGGAGGCTTCTTATGGAAGGCCAGAAACGATTCATGTTGATCGGTGAAAAAATTTCAACACTGAAAAAATCGAAAAAGACGCTTGGTGGAAGGAGGGTTAATTAGACAAGGAAGATCTTCCTAGAAATTCTTCTTCTTATTGATTGATTATAATTTGCCTTTTATAGTCTAGTAAGTTCTTTAGTTCCTAGTTCTTTAGTGCCTAGTTCTTTTAGTGCCCCTTTCGTTTCTACAGTTACTTCAAGTTCTTCACTAATTACGTGCGGCATAATGCTACAGAGCTGAAATTTTAGAGCTGTGTTGCACTGTATGTGCTCTATGTTGCAATCCAGTACTTATCCCAAACTTTCTCTATGTCTTCTGATATTCTCAATCGTAATCATCTCTATCATCTCTAATCACCTATCATTAATCACCTATAATCACCTATAATCACCTATAATCACCTGTTATTTTTATCACTTTTCATCACTTTCACGTGCTATCCTATTATCTGTTATACTTTTATCATTCATATCCCTCATATCACCTCTTTATCACGTCACCTCTTTTATTCCCACATCTCTTTCTGGTTCTGTCTCTTTTCATCTCCACGCTAAAATCTCCGCCACCAATTTTTCAACGAAAAAAAAAACAAAGTCGACGCTATCTTCCATGTCCGACACCGAAGACCCGTACTACTACGATGATGCCTCCAGCATCACCCCCGAGGACTGCTGGACCGTCATATCTTCGTTTTTCCAGGAGAAAGGGTTGGTCTCGCAGCAGTTGGATTCGTTTGACGAGTTTATCGAGACCACCATCCAGGAGTTGGTGTGGGAGGACTCGCATCTCATATTGGACCAGCCGGCCCAGCACACGTCTGAGCACGACCACGAGAACAGACGTTTCGAGATAACGTTTGGCAAGATTTACATCTCCAAACCAACCCAAACCGAGGGTGATGGTACTACTCATCCCATGTTCCCCCAGGAGGCACGTCTTCGTAATTTGACCTATTCCTCGCCACTTTACGTGGACATCTCCAAAAAAGTGTTCAAGAGTGACGACAACAAGAGAAACGACAACGAGTTGGACTGGATTGAGGAGCCCATGGCTGAGGATCCTTCCACAAAGGTGTACTTGGGTAAAGTGCCTGTGATGTTGAGGTCCAAGTTTTGTATGTTGCGTGATCTCGGAGAGCACGAGTTCTACGAGTTGAAGGAATGTCCTTACGATATGGGTGGTTACTTTGTCATTAACGGTTCGGAAAAGGTGTTGATTGCCCAGGAGAGAAGTGCAGCCAATATTGTGCAAGTCTTCAAGAAGGCTGCACCTTCCCCCATCTCACACGTTGCAGAAATAAGGTCGGCTCTCGAGAAGGGTTCGCGTTTGATATCGTCGATGCAGATCAAGCTTTATGGTCGTGATGACAAGGGCAGTGGGCGTATCATCAAGGCCACTCTTCCCTACATCAAGGAGGATATACCCATCGTTATCGTGTTCCGTGCGTTGGGTATCGTTCCAGATGGAGATATTCTCGAACACATATGTTACGATGCAAATGACTGGCAAATGTTGGAGATGTTGAAGCCCTGTGTGGAGGAGGGTTTCGTTATCCAAGAGCGTGAGGTGGCGCTCGACTTTATCGGAAGAAGAGGTGTTATGGGTATCAGAAGAGAAAAGAGAATCCAGTACGCCAAGGATATCCTCCAAAAAGAGCTTCTTCCAAATATCACACAGGAAGAGGGTTTCGAGACCAGAAAGGCTTTCTTCTTGGGGTACATGGTGAACCGTCTTTTGCTCTGTGCGCTTGAGAGAAAGGAACCAGATGACAGAGACCACTTTGGTAAAAAGAGATTGGACTTGGCGGGACCTTTGCTCGCAAGTTTGTTCAGAATTCTCTTTAGAAAACTCACCAAGGATATCTACAACTACATGCAGAGGTGTGTGGAGAATGACAAGGAGTTCAACTTGACGTTGGCTGTCAAGTCGCAGACCATCACCGATGGTTTGAGATACTCGCTCGCCACAGGTAACTGGGGTGAACAAAAGAAGGCCATGAGCGCAAGAGCCGGTGTGTCTCAGGTCTTGAATAGATACACATACTCTTCGACTCTTTCGCATTTGCGGAGAACCAACACACCTATTGGTCGTGATGGTAAGATTGCCAAGCCAAGACAGCTTCACAACACACACTGGGGTCTTGTGTGCCCTGCCGAAACCCCAGAGGGTCAAGCGTGTGGTTTGGTCAAGAACTTGTCCTTGATGACATGCATCTCCGTCGGTACTCCGCTGGAGCCTATTCTCTATTTCCTCGAGGAATGGGGTATGGAGCCATTGGAAGACTACGTTCCACTGAACTCGCCAGATTCCACAAGAGTGTTTGTGAATGGTGTGTGGTTGGGAACCCACAGAGAGCCGGCGCTGTTGGTGGAAACTATGCGTAACTTGCGTAGAAGAGGTGACATCTCACCAGAGGTTTCCATCATTAGAGATATCCGTGAGAAGGAGTTCAAGATCTTTACAGATGCTGGTAGAGTGTACCGTCCATTGTTCATCGTGGATGATGATCCAGATTCCCCAACCAAGGGTGACATCAAGTTGGAGAAGGAGCACGTCAACAAGTTGTTGAGTAGCGAGTATGAGGAAGAGGAGGACAGCTACACTTGGTCACTGTTGGTGAATGACGGTGTCATTGAATATGTCGATGCCGAGGAAGAGGAAACTATCATGATTGCCATGACTCCGGAAGACTTGGAGCAGGCCAAGCTCTCAAAGAGCGATGTCAAGATTGAAGAAATAGAAGAAGAGCTCGATGCAGCCAAGAGAATCAAGCAGGCATACACCAACTCACACACCTTCACTCACTGTGAGATTCATCCATCGATGATTTTGGGTGTGGCTGCGCTGATTATTCCCTTCCCAGATCACAACCAGTCTCCACGTAATACATACCAGTCTGCGATGGGTAAGCAGGCTATGGGTGTCTTTTTGACCAACTATGCCGTGAGAATGGATACCATGGCCAATATCTTGTACTACCCACAGAAACCATTGGCCACCACAAGAGCAATGGAGCACCTCAAGTTCAGAGAGTTGCCTGCTGGACAAAATGCCATTGTGGCAATTTCCTGTTACTCTGGTTACAACCAGGAAGATTCCATGATTATGAACCAATCTTCCATTGACCGTGGTTTGTTCCGTTCGCTTTTCTTCAGATCCTACATGGATCTTGAGAAGAGGCAGGGTATGAAGGCGCTTGAGTCGTTCGAAAAGCCCACTAGATCCGACACACTCAGATTGAAGCATGGTACATACGAGAAATTGGATGACGATGGTTTGATCGCACCAGGTGTGAGGGTGAGTGGTGAAGATATCATCATTGGTAAGACCACACCCATCCCGCCAGACACCGAGGAATTGGGTCAAAGGACACAGTACCACACTAAGAGAGATGCTTCCACACCATTGAGGTCCACTGAAAGTGGTATTGTGGATCAAGTCTTGTTGACCACCAACGGTGACGGTGCCAAGTTCGTCAAGGTGAGAATGAGAACCACCAAGATTCCGCAGATTGGAGACAAGTTTGCATCTAGACACGGTCAGAAGGGTACCATCGGTGTTACTTACCGTCACGAAGACATGCCTTTCAGTTCACAAGGTATTGTTCCTGACTTGATCATCAACCCACACGCCATCCCATCGAGAATGACGGTCGCGCACTTGATTGAGTGTTTGTTGTCCAAGGTTTCGTCATTGAGTGGTTTGGAGGGTGACGCCTCGCCCTTCACCGATGTGACAGCCGAGGCCATCTCCAAGTTGTTGAGAGAGCACGGATACCAGTCGCGTGGTTTCGAGGTGATGTACAACGGACACACAGGTAAGAAGTTGATGGCACAAGTCTTCTTTGGACCAACTTACTACCAGAGATTAAGACACATGGTGGACGATAAGATTCACGCAAGAGCAAGAGGACCGGTGCAAGTTTTGACAAGGCAGCCCGTTGAAGGTAGATCTAGAGACGGTGGTTTGCGTTTCGGAGAGATGGAGAGAGATTGTATGATTGCGCATGGTGCGGCAGGATTCTTGAAGGAGAGATTGATGGAGGCCTCAGATGCCTTCAGAGTGCATGTGTGTGGAATGTGTGGTTTGATGAGTGTGATTGCAAACTTGAAGAAGAACCAATTCGAGTGTCGCTCTTGTAAGAACAAGACCAATATCTACCAGATCCATATTCCATATGCTGCCAAATTATTATTCCAGGAGTTAATGGCAATGAACATTGCTCCAAGAATGTACACAGAAAGAAGTGGAGTGAGTGTGAGGTTTTAAATCATCAAATCGACAAGCTAAGCAATGTATGTATAATGGTGTTGTATAAAATAAATAAAAGGATAATTAGAGTGACTAGCTGTAGTTAGAGATGTGGCTGCCTTTTAATACAAAGGCATGTATGTTGGTAAATTATAGTCGCTAGGATTTGTCCCCTACTATTAATCTTTACTGTCTTCTTTCTATATATACACGACTTATATGCTTGAGAACACATTTATAATTCGTTAGTGTCTCATTCTACTCCCATTAGGCACGTTTATAAATCAATTAGGATGCTTCAGAATCTCAAATTGGATGCCCCCAAAACGTGATCTCGTCTGATCACTTTAAACAATCTCGATGAGATTTAGTCTTTTAGTTCAAGTATTTTGCTCTCAACTCAGCCATCATCTTCTCTCTCTCAGCCAATTTCTTTGCCTTTTCCTCCATCTCTGGGATTTCATCGGCAAAAGCTATCAAATTGCTCTTGTATGGATGCTCATCACCATCAAAGACCTTCAACCTGTCCATTCTCACCAACCTGTGCTTATTCTTTGGGATCATACCTTTCACTGCTCTTTTCACGATTTCCAGGTATCCCTTATTTTCAATCATCCTTTCCATAGGAATCAACTTTAACGAACCAGGACGTGTTGTATGCGACCAGTAGTGTCTTTGGGTCATCTTATTTCCCGTCACCTTCAAGTGTTGTGCGTTGGTGACCACCACATAGTCACCATGGTCTCTGTTTGGGGAGTAGGTGGGTTTGTGCTTTCCCTGAAGAACAAGTGCAATCAGCGCAGCAAGACGACCGAGAGTACGCGAGTCGGACGCAATGTCCACATGGTGCCACACGCGAGTACTGGCAGCGGCGGAGATACCAATTCTCTGAGACATGGTGAAAAATTGGAGAAAAAAAAAGCGATGAAAAAGGCCTGAAAAAAGTCCCAAATTGAACGACAAACAAACGCACAATGTTCTTCCTCAAAGACCTCTCGCTCAACTTGACGCTCCATCCATCGTACTTTGGCCCCCAGATGGACCAGTACTTGCGCGACAAGTTGCTCAGCGATGTGGAGGGGACCTGTACGGGACAGTTTGGCTACATTGTGTGCGTGCTTGATTGTATGAACATTGACGTCGGAAAGGGAAGAGTCATCGCAGGCCTGGGAATGGCTGAGTTCGAGGTCAAGTACCGTGCTGTGGTATGGAAGCCCTTCAAGGGAGAGGTGGTGGACGCCGTCGTGACCACTGTCAACAAGATGGGTTTTTTTGCAGACGTGGGGCCATTGCTGGTGTTTGTGAGTACCCATTTGATCCCACTGGACATGAAATTCAACCCGCTGGCGAACCCACCGGCTTATGTATCGCCTGAGGAAAATATCGAGAAGGGATCGAGGGTTCGTTTGAAAATCGTGGGTACGAGAACTGACGTGAATGAAATCTACGCAATTGGAAGTATAAAGGAGGATTACTTGGGCCCAACACCAATGTAAACATAGAAAATAGAGAAAGGGCACAGAGGAAGAGCATAAGTGAAAAAACAAAGCAAAAACATAACACATCCCAAATGAACAAACGATCGGTCCAAGTTCTGAACCTCAATGCTCTCAAAGACCTTTGCACAACTTGAAAAATACAAAAGCAAAACTTCAAAAATGAGTCGTTGCCGCAGTGCGGCTCGACTCATAGAGCTCGAAAAAGTGGTGACGATCCTGCGGGGTGCTTGTAAAATAGATGGATATCTGTACGATTACATTAATGACAAAATGGCTGTAGTTGAGTAGGTCAAGTTACTAGTAGGTTGGATTTACTAGTAGGTTGGATTTACTAGTAGGTTGAATTTACTATGCATTACTCACATCAATGACTTCTCCAACTTGTTGATGTGGTTCTACGAAACATTTGATAGACTGAAATCGTAGTCTCATTGCAATAAATATGGATATATAGCTACCATCGTTATATTCTCCTAAATATAGCGGGAAACCTTATAATGATCTATTCCTATTCTGTCAAATCCACTACTTCTTCGGATGGTGAGCGGTCACGTGGGGGTGGATACGGTGGAGGAGGTAACGGAGGAAGGTTTGGATCACTCAAAACAGACTCCGGAAGTTCAATGCCCAATATTCCTGTCACCTTGCGTTGCTTCTTCATAGGAATATCTAAATCATACAGAGTACTGCGCTTACTCAATGCCATGGGCTTGTCATTGACAACTGGGTTCTCATCGTGTGAGGTTTCAGATAAATTGGCGTCAGGGTTGTTATCCATAATCACATCGGTGTCCCCAAGAGACTGCTCAGTGGGCCCGCCATTTGGACCACTAGGGTTACTTTCAGCTGAGGATGTATTTTGATTGTGTGCTGGAGTTTCAGCATTCTCCATGCCACCACTGATCCTGTTGAGATCATCATTAGGCCTCTCCGAATTAGGACTTCTTTCTACCCTATCATTGGCCTCTGCCTGATCCGTTCCTGCGCGCTGTGATACAGTCACTTCGTTTGGACCTTGAGTGTTTGACGATGCTTGTACAGGTGGCGAAGGCGATGCAGAAAATCTCTCACTGTGCGAACGAGCTATCGACGCAGGTAAGAGAGATGCAGGTATGCCACTATTAAATGCCCTTTGCTTCGAGCTGTTTTGATGCAGCTCTCTATGGTCACTCTTAGTCGTATGTTCAGTGTTGGTGCTGTTGGTGTTGGTGCTGTTGATATCAGCCGATGCAAATTCACTTGTCAAATCCGAATGTGCAATTCTCTGGTTCCCAGTGACTGAATTTACTGGCAGTCGGCTCATGTCAGAGCTGCTTGCAAGTGGCGTATTAGTTTGATTGCTTTGTGCTACTGGTTGGTTACCAGGCGAGCTTGTTCCAACTGATATGGGTCCATCCACTGGCGTTGTGGTTGCTTGTGCATCCACATGACCGTATTTTTGAGGTACGATTTGCGGCAAATTCACCTTATTGGATGTTCCATTGACGTTCTGGTTCGTTACTGAAACATTCCGCCCCGAATTCTCCATGTTCCCAGTCGCATTGGGGCTCGATACAAGCTCTACAACGTCTGGAATATGGTGTGCTGGCTGTGATTGCTGAACATGCGGCAAGGATTGTCCTGCTCTTACTCTTTGAGAGTTCAAAGATTGATGAAGCATAGACAATTGGTCTTGTCTTTCCTGATGAGTTCCGAGGTCGCTAGACATGCGCGGCATTCTCAACGCAGAGTGATTTGCATGGGGCTGCATAGATGGTTGCACAGTTGACCTTGAAAATTGTGCCCTTTGTTCTTGTTGAGCAGAACGCGTATCGGTGTAATCTGCCATTGGGGATTGGTTGGGTTGGCCTTCATAGTATCTCAGAGACTGTGCAGATTCTTGGGATGGGTACCTGTCACGAAGGACAGATCCTATAATTTGAAACTCTTGTCTGTGTCTCAGCATGTCCGACAGACAATGCCTTATTTCATGATCTTGCCTGCTTTTGAGTTGTTTTATCTCTTTTGCTTGGCGTTTGAATAAAACATCATCACTCTTGAGCGAAGCACCCTGCGAAATCCTATGCATTTGATCTATTTTGTGTTTGTGTTCCAAATTGGCTATGTCTTCCTGATGGCATACTTGGAGGAGCTTGTAACTATTTTCAAGCGCCAATAATCGATAATGTAAGACCCGCTGCTTCAACATGAGTTTGGTGGAGGATTGCAGGCGGTAAGATTTGATCAACTCTTGGAAATTGGAAGAGATGTTGCCAGGGTTTTTGGAATGACCCATGTAAACTTCACCTTCACGGGATGGTCCTGGTCCACGCGTGTCGGTATAGGTCAACACTTGAGGACTCACGTCATTTGCATGAGCGTAATTAGACTGAGTCTGTAGCGTAGAATATACACCACTGTGATTTTGGCGTCCTGTGTTTCCTTGCGACAACATGTTGTCGCTTGTTTCCCTTACTGAACTAACTGGAGCATACAGACCATGTGTGCTAAAATCAGGAACTATGGATTCTATTGGCTGTTGAACCCTTTGAGCTGAGCCGGGCACCGAACCACGTGGGGCCAGGTACCCATCATGAAATTCTTGCATGTGTGGTAATTGGCGACTTCTCGGCGCAATGCGTGTTAAATTAGGATTTTGACCCGCTAGTCCCATATCATGCATCATCGTCCTCGGTTCTGCCGCCTGTTTATACATGTGCATCTGGGATTGTTGAGGCATCTGAGGTTGTGCTTGCTGGGGAATCTGAGATTGTGTCTGTTGAGGCATCTGGGATTGTGCCTGTTGGGGCATCTGAGTTTGCGTTTGCTGAGGTATCTGGGGTTGTTGTTGCTTGATTTCCCCTTGGGTCTGAGAGTGTACCTGAAATGAAGACGTTCGACTCAACTGCTCATTCGGCACCCCTTGCCTTTGAATGCGGTCGTAATTTTCCGGATTGTTTGGACGCAAGTTGGTTAAAGACCCTCCCCTTTGTAAACCATCGCTTTGCAGATTGTTTTGGCGCAAGTTTGATGAAGACCCTCTATTCAGTAAACTATTATTGTGCAGATTGCTTGTGTGGGTCTCCTGCAAATCATTATCACGTTGGAGATTTACCGAGGACGCACTTGCAGAATTAGTTTGTGGAGCGTTGGTATTCGCAGATGAATCAAGAGAAGTCGTTCTTGTACGTTGTACCGGTGGACTAGCATGAGCACCTATAGGACTTGCATTTGTTGGACCGACCTCAGCTTGGGAGGCTGGATTTGTGGAGTTCCTATTGTGTACAGTAGCATTTGAAATATTCAAAGTGGCTCCTGGAAGAGCATTTTCTGAAGTCACCGAAGAGTGCCTCACGTCTTTTTCGCTCTTTTTCGATTCCAAACTAGGTCTGCGATATTCATCACCTGTACCCGCTACAGGGTTCCGCGTATGAGCTAATGGGATATCGTCGCTTTCTACCAGTAATGGTTGAGCAATTGGAGCATCAATCTCCATGTCGTCGGTAGCAGGATGAAACAAACTGTGTGGAGAAGGCTGTCTACGACTTTCCTGCTCATTTTCCTGGCCCTCCTGTTCATTTGCTTGGCTCACCTGTTCATTTGCTTGACCCTCTTCATTTGTTTGACCTTCCTGTAGATTGATAGAATTTGCAAGCTGGTTAAGATGTGTAGTATATTCACTCGGCTGGTCATTGTTCGACTCCGCCATTGGTTGGTCGTCACCCTCTTCAATGCCATGTGTATTCTGTTGATTAAATTGACTGTTCTCAGATTGACTTTCGATAGCACGCGTTATTTCATCAATCCACTCATCGTCATTTGCAGCTCCCTCTTTTGTATTAGTTGCATCCTCGGCATCGGTTTGGTTATTTATACGATCAATACTCATTTGCTGATTATTCATAGTAGTTTCCTCTGGCAGGGCATTAGGTAGATTCACCGACCCATTCTGCTCATCCTGAGCAGCCGGCTCGTTTTCCGACCTGTTTGTCGGTGCATCTTGCGCTTCATTTGACTCGTTCTCGGTCGGATTTTGCATGGGCTCATCCTCCTCATCGCTCAACAGAACAATCTCCACAGCAGGTGGATTTTGCCTGAAACTCATATCCGGTGACAGTGCCCCCAGTACCGGCAGCCTCTGTGGCGGGTTTTCGTCTTCCTTATCTATCTTGTTGACCCATCTCCCATCGCGTTGAACCTCGATGCTATCAACGTTATCATTACCTACTTTATTGAGCACTTCTTGCATCCACTGACAAACCAGAAGGTCCTCTAATTTGATGATCTGAGAGCACAACGGACATCGCCACGTGGGAACCTGTAATTGCAGCTCCAAAAAGAGCTCTCCGTCAAAACACTGTACGTGCTTACAATGTATCAGCTGTATGGGCAAGCGAATACGCAAGTATGCTAATGGGTCTTTCAACAGCACCGTAAGTGAGTCTGATTCCACGATGATATCGTCGTCTTCTTGTTCGCCCAAAAGACTATTGATCATTGATATCGTCAGCAGACTCGGGATTATTCTCTGTTTAACTTGCTCCAATAATTCTGCCACAGTGACTGTGTCTATTATGTAGGCATAAAGCAAGTGTGCCACGCTAGTTTTCGTGTATACGAGTTTCACCTTATTGTTCCCCGTCTTACTGATTAAGTTAGTTATATCCGCCGGCTTTGCAGTCCCTGGTTTGTTCTTGATACCCCTAAAGTTTTTTGTCACTTGGGCGTCATTCACATGAATCTCTACGGGGATGGGAAATGTCAAGGGCACATCTGTACTCGAAGGCGACTGGTTTTGCTGTTCGCCACATAAAACAACAAGCCTTTTCTTGGGGTTCTCCAAAAGCGCCCTTTCCTCTGACAGTAATGTAAAATTGAGCACCACTTGCCCTCTCTCCTTCTGGGCGGGTGGACAAAATTGCGGCAGGCCGCCTATCATCCTGCTGAGCTTATAAAACGGGCTTTTGCGAAAGTAGAGCGCGTGCCCACGATAAGGTTCTTGTCCC
This sequence comes from Kodamaea kakaduensis, assembly GCA_030558435.1. Taxonomy (NCBI): domain Eukaryota; kingdom Fungi; phylum Ascomycota; class Pichiomycetes; order Serinales; family Debaryomycetaceae; genus Kodamaea; species Kodamaea kakaduensis. The sequence continues at coordinate 19,904 of JAJMSN010000018.1, forward strand.
TTTTTGGCTGGTTTGGTTCGCTGAACCTCACGCGACGGATTGTATTCACCCAGTCGTATGGCGTTGTATAAGTCGGCGTAACTTGGGAGTTGATTTGCGGAACGCATCCGAATGAGTACCAACGTTCGTATAGTCAATAGCTTTATGGTATTCCCTTGCGTTTGGCCATGCTCGATCTGTTTGTGCACGCGATCGACAAGGTCCTTCTTCACACCTGAAAGCCGTAGTCCCAACGCCCTACATAGGTCTTTGAGCTCGGCAATCTTGAGAGTGCCTATACTCGTGAGGGTATCTTCGATTTCCTCAGGCGAGATGTACATGTAGAAAGCCGTGTTTGTGGGTTATGAAAGATTAAATGAGATTTTCAGTGACATTTTGTGCAAAAAAGTGTCCCAGATGAGTTCGAGATCGCGCTGTGGAGGGGAATGCTGAACAACACATTTTTTTGCGATTTTATTACATTACTTGTCGGCTTAAATCATAATGTTCAAGTAATACAAGAGAGTTGAAGATCTACATACCGGGTGGACGGGTAAAAACATCTTTAGATGGAAACTGGTACTAACATGAAATCCAAGTCATTATTTTAAAAGCAATTACTTCTCTCTTCCTTTTGCAGCTTGAGTCAAATACCTCAACGACTCTTCGAAGCTTATATCACCCTCTAGCAATGTTGTATTAGCTGGATCTGAAAAAATAGCTTGGTCTGTATCCAGACAGAAACTTTCATCATTGTCTTGAGATATGTGTTCGACCATTGGTGTTTCCGATACCTGAACTATATTTTCTTGCACTTTCGGACCAGGGGCTTTACTCTCTTGTGCTGCATTGAAGACTTCAATCACAGGGTCCAATGTTTCTTGGAATTTGAACAAATGTGTGCGGGCACTGCCTCTGTTTGGAAAGTAAATATCATACATCTTTAGCTTGTATGCGAGTCCATGTATATAGTGTTTTGCCAATGGAGCAAATATCAAGTAATTCGGCCTCAGAGCCTGGAGTCGTACCACTTGACCACCCACCATTGCCTCAATCCCACTTATAGATGGGAAAATACACCCGCATCCTGTTTCGAATGCTTGTAAGTTGTAGGTTTTTATGGGCCATTCGGTCACCTGAAAGATTCCATCTTCCAACAACTTGATGGCAGCACGCCGCAAAATGTCTTCACCTCCTTCACTGATACTTTCCATGTGCTTGAACGTTGGTAAAATCCGACTTTGAAGTATGTAGTAGTAGATCCTTCTTATAGTCACCAACACTTGCAAATCCGAAGTGATTTGCTCTAGTCCACACTCAAAGCATTCAATGTTGGTGAATTCATTGGTTACTCTGCCATAGTCGATAAGATTAAGTTCCTCTTTACATTTGCGGCAAAAATATAAGTAAGCCGTGACATCCAAATTTAATAGTTTGGTGTAGCCTCTACCTGAACTTTGTTGTACCATAAATGAACTGCGTCTTCTGAAGCTGGTGGGCTCTGAAGTCTCGATCTCACTCACATTATGGATTCCTGATTGTTGCACTCTCGATTGTAATTCACTTTCGGCATTCTCCATGTGGATGGGTAATGATATAACGGTGTCGTATTCAGAAGAGAATATCCCGTCCAAGTGCCCATCTAGCGTACATTGTACAGGGAAAAAGCTGGGTGGTACCGTCTTTGAGATCATACGGAATATGATTGAATTCACTGGGATGTTTGCGTCAACAGCTTCTTTTGTTAAAATGCTCACATTCTGTAGGATAACCATCGAGTCGCTCAGGCTCTCGATTGTTTCCGAATGCTCTTCAAAGGCCACTATGATGTTTCCAGTCGTATAGTCTATGTAAAACACGAAAGTCTCTTCTACTTCAGCTCGGACAATTGAAAAATGAATAACAGTTATGTCTTCTGAATTGATACCTTGACAAATATTGACGAGGAGATCACTTATTGTGTCATAACTACCCTTTTCTTCATCTCTCAAAACCTTCCTGAGAAAGCAAATCGTGTAAAAAGTAGTTGTAACCAAAGACAGGATGTTGTTCATGTTGAAATTGGCTGCAAAAAAAAGTTTTAGATTCGACTCACAAAATGTAACAAAAACATTGGGTCACGATTAGATAAGCCAATGATTGTCCCTCTTCAAACTTCCTTACCAAACTTCTCTTCGAACTTCTTCAAACGTCTCCTCAACTTCTCTTCAATTCTCTACTCTCTTCTGTCATCCATGTATTATAGTCTAGTTAAACTGTGCTCTACCCAAAACTTGTGCAGCGTTTTTTGCATCGAATACAACCTCTCTCTCCTCCACTGGTTTCTTTTGTTTGTCAACTCTCGTCACCCTACTCGACCATGCATCTCCCTGAACACCCTGGCTCTGTACCAAGTTGTGCTTCAAGTTACTCAAGTTATCTCTATTGAGTCGCGAGAGTCCTCCTTTCTGATCGACTATTCTCACATCCAAGCGGATGTTTTCCAAATGTTTCAAGATTTTCCTGTGATGTTCGATTTTACTCACCGTGTACTTCTTGAGGATATTCTGGAGTCTCTTCTCATTAAAGTCAATCACCTCCTGTCTTTCCAAGAGCATTTCGCCTGATATACGTTGAACCTGGAGTTCAAGCAGCTCTTGTGTTTTCTTCGCGTACTCCAATTGTCTGATAGCATCGTCTGCACGCACAGGGTCCAATGCAATTTTCGCCTTGGACTTTTCCACCTGTTGCTGCCTTGTTCTACACTGTGCCTCGGCCTGAACGAGTTCCCTCATTATCAAATGACGGTTGGTCAACGCCTCTTTTATCTGGTAAAAGTCATCGACTATCGATTGGATCCCATCGCCCACGCATCCCATTTCATTCACCAGTTCCACCAACTGGAGGTCACTCTGAAGGTTTTCGATTTTGCTCAACTTCTCCCACATATTTTTCATTCCTGGGTGTGAGGTTTCAAACTGCGACATACCAAGAAGCTTTTGGGAGAGATCGTAGACTTGGATACTCACCTGTTTGAGGGCCTTTGAATAATTGATGATTTGCTTGTTGAGCTTACCTCCCTCCACGTACCAGGACTTGATCAACGGACGGAAATCGTTCAATTCCTCGTACTCGTCCTCTGGTATGGCGAACTGCTTGAGTGTCTTACGGAATATACCTGATGCCACAGCAGACTTTTTGTTGGGGTTGATCACTTGGTACCCAAAGTCGTTCTCGACAAAGAAGACAAACTCCTCGTCCCTAATCAAAATCGAGTTGTTGGCAATACGGTCAAACCACTCTTGCCACACTGCAAATAGCTGCTTTTGCTCGTCTTCTCCATTGTTAGGGTACGATGTGGTGGCCAGTGGCATGACAGGAACAAAGCACTCGAGATTAGACACCGTGAGGTACTTGTTGAACTTGACACATTCACTGTAAGTTCTTCTCACGTCTTTGTACACTTCCTGACGGAATCTAGGGAGCTGGTGGACTTTGACATCAAAGCGTAAAATTGGATTCCCTGGTTTATTGCGTTCGATTTGCGTAAGCTTTATGCTAAGACTCGACTTGGCATATCTTTCCGGAATTAAGCGCTTAAGGTCGAGTTTTTCCAATGGGTTATCTATGTGCTTTGTTGCGTTGTCGGTAGACTCTATGTTGCCATTTTCTTCTCCTTGCTCTTCATCTTGTTCTTCGTCTTCTTCAGCATTGTCGTCTGCTGCTCCTTCCTGTTCTTCTGGTTCCTGCCCAGAGTTCTGTCCAAACAAAGCAGCAGTTCCTTCCTGCCCGTGGTTCTGGAACAAATTGGTCTGCTCCCTGTCCACAGGTTCTATGAATGGATTGTTATCCTCATATTCATCATCTGAAAACATGGCGGTGATTTTTGGTTTTTTCTGGAAATGCGTCCATAAAAAAGATAACTGTGTGGGGAGAACCACCATGAACCATGTTTGATTTCTGCAATTGAATCCCCCTATTTCGAAAGATCCAGAATCCGCTGTTTCTTCCTACGTACACTCAACTTTTACAAAATTTCACCTTCTTTTACGATACATTATTGATGCTTATTACGGTACACACTACCCCTATAACATTGAATATCACAATCGAATTCTCAATGATTTCATTGAATTTTTATTCATGTCAATAGTTGCTGCTATAAATAGTGAAGGAACGATGATGGTCGTTTATTATCTCTCCTATTTCTAAGCAGTATGTTAAGGAGATACGTAGCCAATTAGGAAAGCCCCCTGATGAGTAAATACATAACCCTTAACATACTTCATCTTGGGAATCTGTAAACAGTGTGTGAATAGCAAGTCCTTTCGGACAATTTTCTCTGCAGAAATGAACCGGAGTACCTAACACACCTTCCTCAAACATCTCCAGCATCATCATCATCAACCTTTTCCTCTTCGCTCTCACTTTCCTCAATCCCCAACTCGTTATCCTTTGCGATGAACTGTTGGAGAGCAGAAGGAATATCGGCTGATTTGTAAAAGGTCTCCTCGTCGGCATAAATCAACACCACGCCGTTTCCAAACTTTTTGAACTTGCACTCCATGACATACGTATTCATGCTATCGAAATCCATGGTATTCACCTCGAAAGTGGTCACCTGCATATCTGGACCGTGCTTCACTGTGAAGAGTATCCAGGGTTCTGCCTCGGTTCCAAATTGTTTGGACCTATAGAAATAGGAGGTATCGGAGAGAATGACCGTGGTAAGCATGTGTCTCTTTTCGCTGAATTCCGTCTTCTCAGGAGCTATTGTATCACTTTCGCCCTTTATCACACGTTCACTTTGCTTTCTTGCCTTTTCACTCTGGATTCTCTCCCTGATGTTGTGCTCCGTTATATCCAAGTTGGCATATCGTTGCCCCAACTTGTCCAACTCCTCCGTTAATGCTGCTTTTTGGGCCTTGATGTTCTCTGTGAGTTTTGCCAAATCCTCGTGTGCCTCATCGTCTACGCCATCAAGCCACGTACATACGTTACCGAGCACATTCTTGATGCTCTTGCCCTCGAAGGAGTTGAACTCCATGAGCTTTTGGGACACCTTGGCTCTTTTCGCAGACACTACTCCCCTTTCCTGTCTCATTTCGTCGATTATCCGTGAGTTGCGCTCATGAAATATGTCCAAGCACAAGTATTCATCGAGCTTGAGAGGCTGCGACGACGCGCCGTGGTATGCTAGGGTGATGACGGGAGCAATTTTCTTCAAGGAGATTATCGTGTCATTCTCGTCCCAGAAAATGGCGCTCAAGGTTCCGGCAATATCGTCCTTGTAATACTCCTCCACCGGGATAACATAGAAACAGACATCCTCTGCATCGGACTCGTCTTCGCCATTTCGCGTGAGATGCAGCCCAAAGAGCTCGCCAGGAGCTATCTTTTGGCAAAACAAGTAGAAGCGTTCCACCAACTCTGTGATCTCCTCTATATCATTGAACATGGAAGCAAAGTTCCCAATGATGAACAGTCGGTTGGTTTCAGAAGACGACAAATAGGCCACTGCTCTCAACAATTGAACCGTGAGCGGATCGTCAGACGAGTTCCACCAGTCTGAGTTCCAATCTATGGGGGCATTGGGCATGGAAGACGTAAAATCGGAAAACTGTATACAGCTCAAAAGTAAAGGAAGCACATAGTTGTAGATGTTGCCCGCTCTCCTGGGTAATATAGCGGTGGGCTCATTTGGCAACCTTTTAGTGGACTGATACGCCGTGTTCTCAATGAATTGGTCGCTGTCCACGGAAACAGACTCGATTTCATTGGTACCAACTAATGGCTCAAGAGGAACGGTGGGCTGGCTGTCAGGTTGGCCATCGGATTCGCCAAAAAGAAACTCGATGGCCTTGCTGGCATCATTGTTTGAACGCCGAAGTGCATCGGTCGCTTGCTCGGGGGTAAACCCCATTTCAACTAGCTGATCCATGGCAAGGCAATAAAATCACAATTAAAGGTAACCAAAAATAAAAGCCAATTTGGGAACGAATGACTAGTTGGAAAGTACATGAAAAATACATCAGAAGTAAAGGTGACAGTCTTAATAATGAGGTTAGTAGATCTAAATGAACAGGCTAGTAAATCCTGACGATGTGAGCTGAAGATTTTAATGTAATATTTTGCAAATTATTTGGAGAAGTTGGGGAGTGGCAGAATAGATCGTACCTCCTAAAAAATGCCAAACTGAGACTGAAGCCAATAGTTACTCTTCCCAAATCAACATTTCCCTAAATCTAGTGCGTTACAGATTGAGATCATGAAAAGTGTAACGAAATTGAAGAGGGTATCGTCACTGTGTAGACACATTTTGTGCACTCAGTTTGTGTAAAAAGAAGTACTGTCTACAACACACAACTTCTACAATACATATCTTCTATAAAACTTCTATACAACCTCTATACAATTTCTATACAATTTCTATACAACTCTATATAAAGAGCTTTAAACAGCTACCCATCACGTCAACTCCATAATCTGGAATTTTGACTTGTTTGTGATAGTATTGAACATGATTTCCTCTTTTATCTATTTTAAATCCTCTCTCTCTCAAAATTCGTTCTACGGTTGTTCGTCCAGAGCACCATGAGCATACTGAAACTGTCCTGAGGAAGAACTTCACACTATTTCCCAATTTGTGTGCTTATCTTGAGTCATTTGCTGGGTTCGCTTCCGCACGACGTTTTCACCGCGCTAAATTTTTCATCTCTTCTCATGCTCAAGATGTCAGTGAAGGCCATTTCAGAAGGATTAAGCAAGATTGGGTTGTCCCAACCCGCTTTCAGACACGCAGCGCTGCACCCAGAGTACAATGTCGTTGACATTATGAGAAACTACATCACCGCTGAGTTGCACCGCATATCCGATGTTCCAGAGGACATCATCTACCTGAGTTTGGACTCCCCCAACACCTTGGACAAGGGTGACTTGATCATCCCAATCCCAAGATTGCGTTTGAAGGGAATAAATCCAAAGGAGAAGGCCAAGGAGTGGGAGTCCGTGTTCAACAAGGGCAAGTACTTGAGCGAGGTCAAGGCTGAAGGTCCTTTCCTTCAGTTCTACTTCAACTCCACTTTGTTGTCCCAGCTCGTGATCAGAGCTGCTTTGGCTCCAAACTACGGTTACCTTCCTCTTGGTGAGGGTAAGAAGGTTCTTGTCGAGTTCTCTTCTCCAAACATTGCCAAGCCATTCCACGCCGGTCACTTGAGATCCACCATCATTGGTGGTTTCGTCTCCAACTTGTACGAGAAGTGCGGCTGGAACGTCACCAGATTCAACTACTTGGGTGACTGGGGAAAGCAGTACGGTGTTTTGGCCGTGGGTTTCAGCCGTTACGGTAACGAGGAGGCCCTTCAGAACGACCCAATCAACCACTTGTTCGAGGTCTACGTTAAGGTCAACAACGACATGAAGAAGGAGACCGATGAGACTGGTTCTTCTCCAACCGACGATGCTGCCAGAGCTTACTTCAAGAAGATGGAGGATGGTGACGCCGAGGCTCTTGCATTGTGGAAGAAGTTCCGTGAGTTGTCCATCGAAAAGTACATTGACACTTATGCCAGATTGAACATTGTCTACGATGTGTACTCTGGTGAGTCCCAGGTCTCCAGGGAGTCCATGAAGGCTGCCACCAAGACCTTTGAGGACAAGGGCTTGGTCCACGTCGACAGAGGTGCCAAGCTCATTGACTTGACCAAGTTCAACAAGCACTTGGGTAAGTGTTTGGTCGAGAAGAGCGACGGTACTTCGCTTTACCTCACCAGAGATGTGGGTGAAGCTATCAGACGTTACGAAGAGTACAAGTTTGACAAGATGATCTACGTCATTGCCCTGCAACAGGACCTCCACACCAAGCAGTTCTTTGAGATCTTGAAGCAAATGGGTTTCGAGTGGGCCAACCGTTTGGAGCACATCAACTTTGGTATGGTGGAGGGTATGAGTACCAGAAAGGGTACCGTTGTCTTCTTGGACCACATTCTTGAGGAGACCAAGGACAAGATGCACGATGTCATGAAACTGAACCCAACCAAGTACGCTTTGGTGCAGGAACCCGAGAAGGTTGCCGACTTGGTTGGTATATCTGCTGTCATGATCCAGGATATGTCGGCCAAGAGAATCAACAACTACACTTTCAAATGGGAGAGAATGTTGTCCTTCGAGGGTGACACCGGTCCATACCTCCAGTACGCCCACTCCAGATTGATGAGTGTGGAGAGAAACTTCAAGTTCGAGGAAGGTGACAGCCTCGCCGATGCTGACTTCTCCTTGTTGACTGAGGAGTGCGGTGCTAACTTGGTCAGAACCTTGGCACAGTACCCTGATGTGATTGCCAGAGTGTCCAAGAACGCCGAGCCTTCTACCATCGTCACCTACTTGTTCAACGTCGCACACATTGTGAGTCAGTGTTACGACATCTTGTGGGTTGCTGGCCAGGAAAAGCCTTTGGCTTTGGCCAGATTGGCCTTGTACCTGGCTGCTAGACACGTTTTGAGCGACGGTATGAAGTTGTTGGGTTTGACTCCTGTCGAGAGAATGTAGAGATATTCAATACATGACCATTTGAAAAACCTACGTTTGTTTTTGAGTCGTAATGATAGAAATTTTAAGCAAGTGAAAACTATATCGGTGTAGCAACGATTCGTAGAGACAATAATGAATGGCTAGACCATTTGGTTATATCCGGTGCATTTTGGAAAATCCCACTTCGTCACTCGGAGCTAAAAAATTCACTCAATTGCTGAAAGTTTGTTGCTTTTACTTATTACTAAGCGCTTGTCCGTTTCAGCCTCACCAGGATTTTCGTTAACTCCGATATTACCTTTTTTGGAAAATCACCGATTATGTGTGAGCAGATGAGCAGCAGGATATATAAGCTTGGGCTTTCACTTTCAATCGTTAGCAATTCAACATGCATAACACATTCATAAGACTGTCATTCTTCGGAAGAGTGGTTTACCACTTATCCAGGCACAAATATTTCTCATACAAAGAAGAAGCAGCAGACTACATAATTCCTGGGAAGTACCTTGCACAAGAATACGATAGCAAAGAGAGCAACGATAACATTCCTGGAACCCCCAAATCAGAAGCTAATGAGCAGAGTAGCTCGGCACAATCATCGGGCACCACCTTGACGTCCGGTAAAATCATCGTGACTTTCGATGGTGATGACGACATGGAAAATCCCCTCAACTGGTCCACTGCCCAAAAGGTGTTTGTCAGTTTACAAGTTTCATTTTTGACAGTTGCTGTTTATATGGGATCTGCCATATATACCCCTGGTATTGAAGAAATTATGGAGACATTCCAGTGCGGCCATGTCGTTGCCATGATTCCTTTAACTCTTTTTGTGGTGGGATACGGTATAGGTCCAATGGTGTTTTCCCCAGTCAGCGAACACCCTGCTGTTGGAAGAACCAACATTTACATTGTGACAGTTTTCATCTTCTTCATACTCCAGATCCCCACGGCTTTGGTCAACAATATTGCCGGTCTTTGCATTTTGAGATTCATCGCGGGTTTCTTTTCGTCGCCTTGCTTGGGTATGGGCCCTGCTTCCGTATCTGACATCCTCTCCCCCTCCACGGGTCCAATTGGTGTTTCAGCGTGGTCTATAGCCGCAGTTTGTGGCCCAGCTTTGGGACCATTGATTGGTTCTGCAATGACTGTTGCCGGTGGATGGAGATGGACATTTTGGTTTCTCTGCATTGCCTCTGGTGCTTGTTTAGTAGACTTGACATTCTTTTTGCCAGAGACTTACGGGAGAACCATCCTCTACAGAAAAGCAAAAAGATTGCGTGCAATTACTGGTAACCCCAACATCGTGACCAGAGAGGAATTGGAGCTCAAAGATAGAACTGCTAAACAGGTAGCTTTCGAGACATTTTACAGGCCATTTGAGATCTCTGCAATCGAACCTGTTGTGCTTCTTATTGACGTGTACCTCGCACTTGTGTACAGTGTCATCTACCTTTGGTTCGAAGCTTTCCCAATTGTGTATCAAGAGGTCTACCACTTCACCTTGGTGGAGATGGGCACGGCATATACATCTAACATGATTGGAGTGTTGGTCGCAGCAGTTCCATACCTCTGGTGGCTCAAAAAAGGATACGTTGATAAGGTCAGTAGAGGAGAAGTTATCCACCCTGAGGTGTTTATCCCATCAGCAATTATCGGAGCTTGCTTAATGCCAATTGGGATTTTCATCTTTGCATTCACTGCCACTCCATCTGTTCACTGGGTTGTTAGCTTGGTTGGCGCAGCAATCTTCATGGCTGGGGCATATATCATTTTCCAGTCTTTGTTCGCTTACATGGGCGCATCCTTCTATAGGTTCTTGGCATCTGCCTTGGCCGGCTGTGCCTTCTTCAGGTCGGTTATCGCAGGTGTGTTTCCTTTGTTTGGAACCTTCATGTACGACAACTTGGCAACCAGTAAATTTGCAGTCGGTTGGGGAAGTGCCATTTTGGGGTTCGTGTGTGTTGCAGCCATTCTCATCCCTATCCTTTTCTGGATGAATGGTCCGAAATTGAGGGCCAGATCGAAATATGCAGGTGAGGGACAATAATTCTATAGACTAATGAAAACCATAGAAAATAACAATAGAGTATCCGGGATTTTTTGCCGTAATTTTGCAACCGAAATAGAAGTTCTCGCTAATGCAGGGCTTAATGTCAATCAATATGCAGAATTATACCCGAAACGCATCGAAAAAAATAAATGGTCCCTAGCAGGATCGAACTGCTGATCTTGGCGTTATTAGCACCACGCCTTAACCAACTGGGCCAAGGGACCTTTCTTGTTGTGAAGAGAGATATATAAGCGCTCACAACCGCTCAAGGGTAGTATCACTTCCAGCCCCAAACGCCATTTTAAGACCCTTGGAAGCCAGCTGGTGCTCCATAGTACATCTTGCGTGTAAAGTGGATCTTCACGTATGGTTTGGAGTTGTTCTCGGAGTGAGAAGTCTTTGCATGGGGACTTTATTAGCAAAGAACTTCAAGCTAGAGCTTCCGAACATTTAGCAAGAGCTTCCGAAAAGCTAAGGGCCTTTCGAACACCTCTATGATATCTGCCGATTAACCTTACAGCCAACTCTTTCTTGTTTATACTTTGGGTAATCGTGTTAGATATACATGTACATATGAGGTGTTGTAAAGAACTTAGTTCGTAGCATTAGTGTGGTGTTGGTTAAACATAGTCCAGGTACACAACAGAACCTGACTAAGAGTTTGAGCTTCTTTCCTTAGGGAGCGGTTCCAATTCTATGGCCCGGTTGTCTCCCCTTTCGTTGGTGTCCAACATGTTGTCGAAAAAGGTTGTTCTTAATTCCTTCCATCTGGTTGAATAGGTGGATAAAGTCACCAAAAGGACCCCGCTTAGAACCTGCAAACACCACCACAAGACTGAGGTTGGAATTTTGGACGTGTACACCCAGACAACAATCAAATTGATGATGTGCACAGTAACGGCAAAATCCCACGCCAATTTAGACCGGCCGACGATGATGGTAACAAACAAGACACACAAGAGCGAGTCAAAGAGCCACAATACGAAGAGGATGAGGCCCATTGCGTTCTCCAGTGAGACAAGTTCCCACAGGAAGATCCAGTCTATTTTGAAGTCATATCCGTTAAGCAGCGCCACCAAATAAAAAATAACTATTGCCGATAGGTAGTAGAAGGATTGCAATAACACTATCTGGAAGAATATCTTCGACGGGTTGGTTATATCTGTCGATTGGCTATCGTTGAATAGCCTAGTGTACCCAGAGAACGCCATTAAGTGCTAAAAAAGTTACGGATTTGGTCACGTGTATTCAAACGAAAAGCCTGGTTGAAACAGACAGCAGATGAATTTCAGTACCTACAAATCAATCTCATTACAAATACTTTTTCTATTGCATTCTATAAATTTCCGATGCTTTCAACATGCGGACATCAGCCATCCTTTCCTGATTCACCATTACACCGCCTCTTTATTTTCTTCCCTTCTTTCCCTTGTTTTTGGAATTTCTCTTTTGTCCAGCTGCTCTGTCATCCTTGGTCTTTTTGTAAGATCTGCTCTTGTTTTCTTTCCTCTCCTCCATCACCTTTCTCTTCTTGGAATTTATCTTTTGTCCCTTGTTGGATAATTTTTGCATCACCTCCGTCTGGTGCTGCTTCTTTTCTCTTTCTGTTTCGAACCAAGTTCTCTTTGGCCGCGACTGAATCTCCTTCTCGTGCTTGATCAAGTTTTCAGCCTTGGCGAGCTCCATTTCGGCTCTCAACATCTCCTTCTCTTGCTTTTCCTCCTCCAAGACCTCCTTCACAATGTCGTTCTTGCCCACAATGACCTTGTTGAGCAGCTCCACCTCAGGCCAGTCCACATTACGCGATACTGCCTTACCCTTGGTGTTCTCATCTGAACTAAGAGACTTGATGGCATCCTTGACAATGGCTCTGTCTTGGGTGGCCTCACCAACAAACGAGATGGATCTACCCTCTCTACCAGCTCTGGCAGTTCTACCCACTCTGTGGAGGTAGACCTCGTAAGACTTGGGCATGTCATAGTTGATGACTATTTCGATCTTGGGAATATCCAAACCTCTGGCAGCCAAATCCGTACAGATCAAAACTGGGACAGTCAAGTTCTTGAAGTCGTTGACATTGTTCAAACGCTGCTCCTGGGTCAAAGAACCATGCAACTCCGATACCTTCATACCCAACAATCCCAAAATGATTCTCAACTTGTGCGCCATTTCCTTTCTGGCAACGAAAACGACAGTACGGTTTTGCTGCTGTGGGTCCACCTGCTTGAGAGTCTGGAAAAGCAACGCTGCCTTCAACTCCTCCCTCTTACGAATACGCACAAACTCTTGTACCAACTTGGTGGCTGCGGTCTTTGGAGGGTCAATCATGATACGCATGGGCTTCTGCAACGACAATTTAATCAAGTCCTGGATCTTGGTGTTCATGGTAGCGGAGAAAAGCAACGTTTGACGCTTGTGCTTTGGAATGAGCGATAAAATCTCGGTCAATTCAACCTGGAAACCCTCGTCCAACATACGATCGGCTTCATCAATGACCAAGATTTCAAGTGTATCGATGGTGAAAGAAGGCGAGTTTCTGATATGATCGATCAAACGACCAGGGGTTGCAACGACGATATCTGGGCGCATCTTCAATTGCTGCTCTTGTTGCCTCAAGTTCAAACCACCAACAGCCATACCAAAGTTCAAGTTGTTGACAAACTGCCCAATCTTTTTACCGACATCGAAAACCTGGATGGCCAACTCTCTGGTAGGAGTCAACACAATCACACGAGTTGAGGAAACCTTTGCGGGCTTGTAAATCAATCTCTCAATGATTGGGATCATGTATGCTGCGGTCTTACCGGAACCCGTAACGGCACCTGCAACGATATCTCTACCGAGTAATGCAGCAGGAATCGAAGCAGACTGAATCGGAGAAGGCTTGGTGTATCCCAATTGGGCCAATCCTCTCAAGACGGGCCTCGATAATTGCAAAGTTTGGAAAGTTGTGTGTGTTTGTTGCTTAGCTTCGTTGGTTTCTTCCTCATCGGCATAAAACTCGGCAATTGCCTCTGCTGAATCCTCATCCTCCTTCTCCTCATCAGACCCAGGGTGCTCGGCATCCATGTCTGCGTCCACATCAAGGAAAGTAGGGGCAGCAATAATACCACCCTCTTTGTCACTTTCCTCTTCATTCTTTTCGTCGTCTTCTTCAGCCTCAGCAGTGTCTGTAGCACCCATACCGAATCCATCCATGGCAAGTTCATCGTCATCTTCATCTTCCTCCTCTTCTTCCTCTTCCTCTTCCTCCTCCTCCTCCTCTTCCTCTTCTTCCCCATCTTCATTATCCTCCTTCTCCTCATCCTCCTCATCCCCCTTCTCCTCCTTCTTTGAACCAGCCAAATTTACAAGACCTCCTTTTCTCTTCAAAATTCCGTCCAAATCAACTTCTCTGCTCACGTTATCCTTCTTTTCAACCTTGAAGTCCCAGCCATCAAACCCTCCCGTGAGTTCCTCTGAATCAAGGGCAAAGTGAAAGTCTGGGTTAAGATCTCCATTTGGTTCAGCCTCATCTGACTTCTCTTTCTTTTCTTTCTTCAGTTTCTCTTCTTTCTTCAGTTTCTCTTTTGGCTCTTCTTCTTCATCAGAAGATTCTTCAATGACAATATCCTCCTCCACATCACTATCTATAGTCATAATCATGTCGTCCTTTGCAGGAGCATTTTGCTTTGACTTGGCCATCGCGGTTGTGTACGAACTTTTTCAGCGATGAGCTCGAAAAAAATGGAGTCTTCAGAACCACCTCAAATCACCAAACGAAGACATTTATTAACAAAAACTGTACCCACTTTCCATAATAAGAGGAGGATTCTTTTATTCATTCTTCATTATTGTTATTCATTCTTCTTAATTATTTCTTTCTTTCTACAACAATTATCTATCCATATCGATCCTTCATTATTAAACATGCTCCTTGCTATTAAGTCTCCTACCTATAGTAAAATTCATCCTTGTCTGTCACTTCCATGAGTTCTGGCAAGGAGTAAATTTCATCTTCATCTATCGCGTCCACTTCTGGCTCCACTTGCACTTTATTGAGCTCCAATGGCAATAACTGTGTGTTTCTTCTGATATCGATCAAGAACTCAATCTGTTTCTCGGTGTCTTCCGACAAGTCACCCTTCTTTGTGTATCCCTTCAACATCTTCAACCCGTCGAGCCACACGTACTTGTTCACCTGTGTGTCTGTGTAGAAGCTGAGCAATTTCTTACCCCCAGCGCCCAAAAGCGTTATCTTTTCATATGAGATTGTTCCCTTGATGGAAATCAACATACTGTTCTTCTTCTTGTCCTCCTCACCTACATGCTCTCCCACCTTGGTGGATTTGAAATCGACAATGTCAGATAGCTGGATGTACTGACGCTCCAATTCTTCGTATGTTGGGTTGGTTATAGCCTTCTCGATGTACTCCTTGTAGTAAATGTGCTTTCTGTTGGGTGAAAGAGAGAGGAAAAAGTACTTGTATCCTGTGGGTTTTTTGTCCTTGGAGTTCACCAAGGTCTCTCCATACATTTCGGTGTACACCCAGGACCCCTTCAATAACTGGATCACTCTCTGTTCCGCCACGAACTCGAACACTTCCTTTGACAATTCACGGTAGAACTCAGAGAAACGCTGTCTCCAAGCCTCGATGTGCATTCTCTTCATGTTTTGCACTTGTTTGTGTCTCATTTCATCCGTTGAACTGGAGGCTGTGATGTCCAAGCACTCTTCTATGGTCTTTTGTTTGAGTGCCAAGTCGGCCTCCAAGGTGTCGATGTTGGCCGACAACAAGTTCAAGATTCTGTCGACATCGTGGTCGCTCTCCAACTGGGCCAGGGTTTCCTGCCACATGATCAAACAGTTGTTCATCGTGAAGTAAATGACAATCTCCCATGACAAAATAGAGTTGTACAAGTTGGGGAACTTTTCCTTCTTGTGGAAGGTGTCGATCCACAACTCTGTACACCTGTGAATGAACAAGTACAATGGGAATGTTCTGTCGTGGTCACTCATCATCAACTCCTCGTGGAAACGCTTTTTGAATGTAAAGTTGGGGTCCTTCAAGAAGATCTTGAGGTCCATCGCCAACAAAATGGAAAAGTTCTCCACCACAAACTTGCGTGGATTTTCCGTGAACCCAGCCTTGTAGTACTCCTCTGCGGTGGCAGGGGTACCGTACTCGTTCAACGACACCTCCAAAAACATGAACAAATTGTTCAACATCACCTGATGGGACTTGACGGACAAGTCGAATCTGGTGGCATGAAGATACTCATTCAATTCGTAGTACGAAACCTTCAATATATCTATGGCCTCGATGATAGCCTTGTCTTCTGTTTCAATCAAGTTACCTACGGTACTGAAGAATGTAACGTGCTTCAAACGACCTGCCAAGGTGATGATCCCACTGAAATCGAACTGCAAGGCCTTGTTGATCAAGTCTGTCACCAATTTGATGGAGTTGTACGTGATCTTGTTGTCCTGGAGGTACAACTTTTGGGTGATGATGTCAATCACGTCCAAGTACTCGATCAAGCTCTCGAAAAGAGGAAGATACTTATCCACCAGGGAATCTTTGGACTTGAAAATCGACCCCAGTATAAGTATGACCGAGATCTTGAGAATGGCCTTGTAGGTTTCTGTGGACATGTTGGAGGACACAATGGAGAACAAGGTGTTGAATAAAGGGTAATCCAAGATGAGAGCAAAGTCATTTGACACGGCTTCGCTCCCAATGATGCAATCGAGGAGCTTGGCAAGGACAACAATGGAGTTTACCTTCTCCTGTTTATCCTTACCAAGAATATTAGTTCTGAGTGTGGTGGCATAGTTGAGGGCTGTAACGGCGTCCAACTTGGATTTGGTTATATTATCTGAAAGTTAGTGAATGTTTAAGAGAGGTACATGACGGGATCACCAGATGAAACAGATCGGTCTAGTGGAACCAGTTGGTGGTACACCAGTAGGTGAAACTCCACCGATATCCAAGGGATTCGATTCCAAAATCCTGCTCATCTCGACAGAAACACACTCAGACGCGGGATCATGTGGTTGGCATCTACGCGATGGTGATGGATGAAACTAAGCGATATAATAACGGTGGAGGGTTTTTGACCAGCACAGGATGTTTCAATAGCCGAGACGGGAGTCGCAGGTTCCATCTAACGGTCGGGCCTGTAGCGTGTGCGTAGGCTGTGGGGATCTCATGATCGTCTATAGGTATACGTACTTTTGCTCAACATTTCGTTCAACTTGTGATTTATGCTCCGCGAAGACTCAGCCATGGTTGTCATATTACACTGTTGTACACGAAGGGACACGAACTTTGGTAAAAAGTGGTTTCGAAAACTATATATTCAAAATTTGGTTCACGCTGCCTCGTGGAATATTCTGACGTGTTGGAAAAAAATCCCCTTCATTCAAGATAATCGAGGCTCTTAGCTCAAATTGGGACACACATTGCATCAAGCACCTCGTGTTAAAATGTCCCTTGTTCAGAATACGACGAAAAATAAAATTACCCAATTCATACATTTCCCACCGATTTTCGATGGCCCCATTACTCTACGTGGACTCATGTCGCTGCTTGCGTGGGCACAGAGGGCCCTGCCCTTCGTTTAGGCCGTATTTGGAGGGGTGACCAGGGGAAGTGTGCAGGAAGAAGCGAGGCAGGAAAAGAGTACAAAGCAGCATCACTAAGTTGGTCCATCGTTCACATGTCGAACCCTGCCTTGATATGATCCCGCCTCATCGCACCCAGCTGCCCTCGCTGCAACCCGTTCATCTCCAAGGAAGGCTTCAACAATGAAATTGCTCCTTTAGTGGAGCTTTCACACGGGGTGACACCCGGGCCGTGTGCAAATTGTGGTCCCGAAAAATTAGGCACACGGAATTTGATAACGCAAAACATGGCAGATTTGCATGTATTTTTTTGCCTCATCTTTGTTCAATGTTACCTTAATTTACCCCCACAACTTGATTTGTAGAGATCCTCAAAGTTTGCTGGGAAATCTTCACGTTAGGACTACCATTTTCTATTGTTTGAAGGTTATTTAACTTTTCCCCTTGGCTTGTGCCTTTTCTTCCTCCTATTTCCTCCTTCCTTCATCCTTCTTTCCTCCTTCTTTCCTCCTTCTCTCCTCCTTCTTTCCTCCTTCTCTCCTCCCTCTCCCCTTTTCTTCTTTCTCCTTTTTGTCCTTCCTTTCTTTTCTCCCACTCTTTCCTTTGTTCTTCGCTTTCTTTTCTTCCAGCCTCTTGCTCTTCTATTTTCAAGCTGTACGGGCAAATTTATCCTGGACTGCCGTCAACTCTATATCTAAAACTGAATTTGCATTCTTATCACATGTCTACATTTCCATCGCTGATAGTCGGATGGGCAATGCACGAAAAACGATTCAACTGCCTCGTTTGCATTTGTCACATTGCAACGATAGCAAGTGAGCAACTCACCCCCTGACATCATCAAGTGCAAGTGATCATGGAATTGAGTTTAGCGGATGCTTGTTCTAAGTTTACTGTTTGCGGAATGGTGTGTAGGCGGTGGTTTAAGCTTTCTGCAAATTTCTGAGCTTATTTCAATGATCTTCTAAGGGAAAGTTGCAAAAAAATACCGTGGATAAAGTTATCGCTTCCACATCAGCCTCATAATATCACACATCATCGCGTCCACAGATTTATCCCTAGTAGGTAATAGATAGGAAAGTCGTTGAATCTGGTTCTTTATTCCATCGCGGTCCACTAAAGTTTTGTGTCCCCCAGACAATTCCGTTTCTTATTACCTGATCTGCCTATTACCTGGCCTGCTTATTGTCTGATCCGCCATTGTCTCCTGCACAGCTCTTGCCAATTGGGTGGTCTAGAGATGATTCAGTGTCGTGCTGGTTGCAATGTGCATACCCATGCACATTTCATCTGTATTCGTTTAGTTAAATTTAGATCTTACCCGTCTGGGTACTTTTCAATCTTTCAGCTTGACCTGCACATCTTCACCTGCCATTGGTCCTTTGCATATTGTCCTTTGCAAATGTCTCTGCAAATGTCCTCTGCAAATGTCCTCTGCATATTGTTTTTTGCATATTGTCCTTCATGAGATTGACAATTGCCCCTATACCCTGAGAAGAGATGACTAACCATCAAAAGGAGAACAAGTGATCGAATGAGGGCGGAAAAGCCACAATTCTTAACACACATAATTCTATGTGAGGAACACTCTGCCTGAAATAAAGTATAGCCTCTCTCCAAACCACTCAGTAATCGTCAATCTTCATACACTCGGTAATAGTATCCGAATTTCCCGACAACAGGACCCTTGAACTACCTTTCGTCTGTTCCATCTCTTGGCGACTGCGATGCTCAAAATGGTCCAGCTAAATGCCCAAAAGGGAATCTAAAATGGTATGCGCAAAATGATACCAGCTCATAACGGTACCGTTTCCCCAGATGTGTGCACGTTCTGCCATTGCAAGTGTCAATGAGTCTGGCTGACGATACGCAGCACCCGAAAAAGGCAACACGTCTCGTCAAAGCAGACAAATGACGGAAAAACGGCCAATTGGTCGTCAAAAACATGGACAATAAGCAACATCGCCTTGCCAATACGCAGTTTATTCCCTCAACCTGGCAGATACGTTCAAGACTGCTGACACTCTTGCGGATACTCTTGCGGATACTCTTGTAGACACTAGTTCTAGTTGTAGTGTAGGTGTAGGATGTAAACACATCTACACATTTCGCACGCGACTTGGTTGCAAAAAACGTTTGATAAGCTTGAGGCGTTAGCCAATTCTTGGGTACAAGTACTGGAGAAAAAAAGCCCCAGCAAAGATGAAGTCTTTTTCACTACCCCGCGAGTTGACCACTCCAGAATATCCCCCTTTCGGAAAAAGTTGCTTCATGGGCAAGGGTTGAACTGATTGCTGATTTTTAGTTGTCGTGAATAGATTGGAGTTGACATTTCAATCAGTTGAATGGTAGTGCTCAGTACACTTTTTAGCCATTTATAGAACACTTTTAGACGAGATAGCACGTTTTGCTCATGATTTCCGATCAATACTAATTAGTCATTGCCAATTTAGCAATTTGACAATTGCCAATTTAGAAATTTGCCAGTTGCCAATTTACCACTTTGATCAATTTGCCAATTTACCATTCGATCAATTTGCCAATTTGATCAATTTGCCAATTTACCAATTTACCAATTTGAAGAATCTACTCAATTCACTCAATTTACTCGACTTATTCTCATTCAGTATCACTTGAATACATTTTGACTTACCAGTTCTCATACTTTGACATCTTGACACCTATCGACTGCCTCAGGTCTCCTGACTGTCTTTGTACCTTCTGTATTACCTTTCCATGATATCTTTTTCATCTTCTGTTAATTGACATACTTTTTCTGTGAACGTGATATTTCAGACCAGATTGTAATTCGTTTAGGGGGATCATTTTGTGTTGACTAATGCCAATTGAGTACCAGAGCAGCAGAGCCACTAGATCCAACAGATATCAGAGCCACTAATCAGAGCCAGCATCTTGATCCGACTGAGTTATTGAGTCTGGTGTAGGTCTTCAAGATTCTTCTGTGAACTACAAACCTGAGACCTCGATCCGGGCACTTTGTGCCACATTCCAACCTTATTAGTAATCTAACAGTAACAATAGAGGTAGAAGGTCTCGATAACCTTTCCGTTGTCAGTGAGAGGATTGGCGAGAGAATGTGAGCTGGGTAAAATGTACGATTGTAATTCTAGCCTTGAAGGCACCCAAGGCGGAAAACCAAGAAATCCATCATCACGGAATTTCACCATGCGAAAATTATCAGCGCCAGTATCCCCATCAACGAAAACAGTATCCCCATCAACGAAAACAGTATCGCGGAAGCAGGCACGCTCCAGGAATTGGACAAAAATGGACAAAGATGAACAGGCGAAGGGACAAAAAGACATTTGCAAAAAAACGCGCGGATATGGCTGAAAGGCTCGCAATGGGAGTTTAGGTCAAGGTACGTGGCTTAAAAACCCCACGAATGCACGAGTGGGGCAAACTTTATACGATGGACAAGAACCGGGGGAGCAAATCGCAAACACGTTCTAGGAAGAGCAAAAGTCGGCCCCGTATAATGGGCAAAAAAACGACCAGATAAACGAGCACTCCGGATGTAAAAGTTCTGTAAAAGTAGATTATGTGAGAGTGCAAGTAGATTCTGTAGAGTACAAATAGGTTTGTACAAGTAGATTCTGTAGGGTACAAATAGATTCGTACAAGTTTATTCTGTGCAAGGTCTTATTAAGAACTTGTACAAGATTTACCGGATTGACGATGGCCCAAGAGCCAGTGTAACACTGGGGATTATTTACGACTTTTGAGAAAGGCGTCCATTTCAAGCTTTTTTCGACACAAAGCACAACCTCCTCTTTCGTACGGGCAATACCCGATTCCTCCACGTCTAAGCCCAGGTGCTTGTATGTAACACCCTGGGTACCTGAACACTGTCATGGAAAGCGAATTTGTGCTTGTTCCGCGCAAAAATTCTCGCGGAGTAGCCCACTGTAAACCTTTTTCACATTTGGCTTTTTTCAGCAGATTGGCTCGTTTTTTTTTTTCATAAAAAAGGCTCGTTACTAGCGTCTAACAGAACAACCGAAGCATGAACTTCTTGAGACGGGACAAACCCAAGCCAAGCGTGCTGTCACGACAAGGGAATGGCACTCTGGCCGGCACGCTGTCCTCTCAGCATATCTCCGATGCAGATCCTGCTGGTCAGGAGGCCAAAGAGATCAGGGGCAGAGACAACCCCGAAATCCCAACAATTTCGCGAACAGGCCCCAATCGTGGGTCCAATGGGTCACTGGAAGACTCCGCAACGTCCCCCAAGAACACTACGGCCAAAAAGGATGGCTCAACGCCCATTTCTCCGTCCATGTCGTCGTCATCGCTCAACTCCTTGGACAAGACCAATGAACGCAAGTACCTCTTTTACAAGTACGGTGAGGAAAAGAACTTGAGACCACACCTTGACTCCAAGGTCTCGTATGAAAACTACAGCCCGCGTCTGTCAGTAAATTCTCTCCCGCTCCAGGAAGAGGGGATTGAAGACCACAGAACGGTGCGTGCGCAATCACAACCGTCGAATCAGCACAAGAGGTCGTTGCACAAGGTGGAGTCGGGCAGCTCAATTCCCACCATGAAGCAGCCTCAAACCCCAAGTACAAAACATTTGTCCTTCTCTGGGAAGACTGGCAACTTGAAGGATAACTACAGAGGGTTTCATGCAAATAAGCTAAAGGGAGTGACAAATGTCCCCCCATTGAGCCATCCTATAAAACCTCGCTTCAAGAAAAAGGGATCCTTGTTGAACAAATTGATACATAGAAAGGATCACGAGGACAAGGAAGATGTGCAGACGGTCGAGAGCCTTGCTCTGCTGACGAATTCCACAAGGACAAGTAGGCATAACTCGGTGTCGGCCTCGCAAAGATCATCGTCGGTGGGCTCAAAACAAAGCGCTGATCAACACTTGGAGCCTCCTATGCACGTGGTGCGGTCGTCGAGCGATCTGCAACAGGGACAGGGGATAAAGATACGTCCTTTGAATGCAGTAAAACACAAGTTTAGTATACCTTCTATTACTCTTGAGCATTACAATCATAATCCACAGCACAACTCCATCACCCAGGCAGATACCCCTACTGTGGCGAAGCGCAAAGACGATGAGGACCCGATTTCTCCATCCACGGTGGTGAAGAGTGCCCACAAAAACAGCTTTTTTGACTTGGACATGAACTTGGACGAAATGAAGGGTATTGTCAAGTCGCCGGAAAGAAACGCAGAAGAGAATATCGATACTGTTGCAGAAGAGAATATACCACAGGCTACGCTTCCAGCATCGGCTAATAACCTTTCATTCAATAAACTGTCGTTAACAAAATCTTTTTCCACAGCTGCGATACCCATGCAAAATCACGACAATACGGTGGGCTCATGGAAGGCCCCGGATAGTTGGGACGTGAAGAATAAGGACATGGGTGGGACCGGTGCTGCCAACTTTTCAGACTCGGAAGATTCGGATGCAGAGGAATCGATCGATTCTCCCGTGAACAACTTGATCAAAAAGTCCTCGGCAGCAACCAAGACTGAAAAGTCAGAAACTTCCCCGAATGCCGCCGAAGCAAGTAATAATGGTGAAGTGGCTGACCTGACGCAAAAACCAGAAGTGAAGGAGGTGAAAAAGCACAAGGCTCACCATCACCGTGAGTTGATACCAGAAAAGGCAATATCGGCGGAACGGCGGAATTTGCCCGTGCTATATGGATCTCGGCTTTCTCACGTTGTACCAGGGACTTCAAAGGGTCCAAACCACATTCTTCGTGTTTTCAAAGAGGACAATACCTTCACAACAATATTATGTCCTTTGGAAACAACAACGGCCGAGTTGCTCAACATCGTCCAGAGAAAGTTTTTTCTCGACTCGACGTCAAACTACCAATTGTCTGTGCATATTGGTAGGTGCATCAAGGTATTGGAGCCTTTCGAAAAGCCAGTAAAGATACAAACTGGTCTTTTGATGTTGAATGGTTATACTGAGGAAGATAACTTGAAGATTATTGGACGTGAAGACTTGTCATTCATCCTCAAGTTTGTGGTTGAGAATACTTATTTGAGAAACTTGACTCACGAAGAGGAAGTGCTGCTTTCCAAGGACTATGTCGACGTCAATATTGCAGGTTTGAATTTGAAAAATATACCCATCATCTTTCACCAGCATACATACGAGATTGAGAGACTCAATGTGTCGGACAACCCGTCCATATATATTCCTCTTGATTTGATACAGTCATGCAACAACTTGACTCACATCAACTTTGCACGCAATGGTAGCTCCAAGTTCCCCATGAACTTTTTGGAGGCCAAAAAATTGACGGACCTCAATTTGGAAATGAACTTTTTGGACGAGCTTCCTTCGAAAATCAGTCACCTCAGAAACTTGACGCATTTGAAGTTGAATTCGAACCAGTTGTCTCATTTACCAAAATCCTTTGGTAAATTGAAAAACTTGGTCTCGTTGAAATTATCCTCCAACTACTTCAAGAGTTATCCTGAAGCAGTGAATGAGTTGCTGAATTTGAGAGAATTGGATTTGTCCTTTAACGATTTGTCTAATGTTCCTGAGTCCATTAGCAAATTGACAAAGTTGTGCAAATTGAACCTTTGCTCAAACAAATTGAACAAATCATTACCGGAGTATTTCACCTGCTTGACATCCTTGAAGAGACTCGACATTCGTTACAATAAGCTTTCTAACGTGGATGTGTTAGGATCTTTGCCAAACTTGGAAGTTGCTTATGGTTCAAAGAATAATTTGACGACTTTCAGCGACACCATGGAGAGTTTGCGTTTGCTCAACTTTGACAGGAATCCAATCACAAATTTGCATTTCCAAACCTTGTTGCCATTGTTGACCATATTGGATCTCTCAAAGGCCAAAATAACATCGATACCTTCATCTTTCTTGAGCAAGATCCCCAACGTGGAGAAGTTTGTATTGGACAAGAACCATTTGGTCGAACTTCCTAAAGAATTGGGTAGCTTGCTGAAGTTGGCTGTTTTATCTTTGCATGCAAATAACTTGCGTTCTTTGCCATCAACAATTGGACAGTTGTCGTCTTTACAATTTTTGGATGTTCACTCCAATAACTTGCAGTCTGTGCCTGACGACATTTGGAATTTGAAGTCCTTGTCTGTCTTTAATGCAGCATCCAATATGCTTACCTCATTCCCCAAGCCTCCATTGTCGGTTTCGAAACGGATTTCTTCCAAGGCCAACTTTGTCAACTACATTGCTGACCCCACCATGAACAGCAGTAGTAAACTGACACCGTCTGCTTCCCGGAGACCTTCGATGCTTTCCGGTCTGGAAACCCCAGGAGAGGCAAACATTATAAGCGAGAGTGAGGGCTACGACGACAGTAGCACTTCTTCCTCCTTGAGTTACCTGAATGTATCATCTTCCTTAGCCGACAACTTGTTGGTGTTGACTTTGTCGGACAACAGAATCAGTGACGATTGTTTTGAGAGCATTTCGTTCTTGTCGAATTTGAAGACCTTGAACTTGTCCTATAACGATATCCTAGAGATTCCTGAGGGGGTGTTGAGAAGATTGGCCCGTCTTACAGAGCTTTACTTGTCTGGAAACGAGTTGACAACCTTACCTGCTGATGACTTGTGGAATTTGAAGTACTTGAAGGTGTTGTTTTTGAATAACAATAAGATTGTCTCGTTGCCTGCTGAAATTTCAAAGTTGGTGAACTTGCAGCATTTGGATCTTGGATCAAACCAATTGAAGTACAACATTTCTAACTGGCCTTATGACTGGAGTTGGCATTGGAATAAAAACTTGAAGTACCTCAACTTTTCTGGTAACAAGAGGTTCGAAATCAAGAAAAGTCATTTGAAAAACCCCGAAACTGGCGAAGATTTCGATAGTTTGTTGGTTTTGAAGAACTTGAAGGTGCTCGGGTTGATTGATGTTACCTTGACTACACCTTTAGTTCCAGACCAAAACCCAGAGATGAGAATCCGTACCACTGCATCCGAGTTGGATAGTGTGGGCTATGGTGTTTCTGACACCATGGGTATGAGGGAGTGCGTGTCCACAAGAGACATATTCATCCAGAAGTTCAGAGGCAATGAAAACGAGGTTTTGGTGTGCTCTTTCGACGGCAAATGCGGTGTCACAAACAAAGGACACCGTATACTGGCGCTTGCCAAAAAGGTGTTTGTTCGCACATTTACGAACGAGTTGAACAAGATCAAGAGTGACGATGAGATCAAGGCGGCTATAAGGCGCACTTTCTTGACCATGAACAAGGAAATCAATGGAATATTGGCAGCTATGCAAAGCAACACTTACAGTCCTCCTCCGGGAAAGAAGGAGACTATTGAGTTGAATCTTGCCGATGATGGAAACGCTGGTTGTGCAATTACTATTATCTATATCAAGGGTAAGAAATTGTACACGGCCAATATTGGTGACATAAGTGCTTTGTTGTCCCGTAATAACGGTGATCATGTGGTCCTTGCATCGAAGCACGACCCAACGAACCGTCCTGAATTTGAACGCATTAGAGCTGCTGGAGGGTACGTGTCTGGAGACGGAGCATTGGATGGAGACTTGATGATTTCCCGTGGTGTAGGTTTCTTCAACTACTTGCCACATACCAACTCGGACCCTGATATTACCGAATTGACCTTGAGCGCTGCTGATGACATGATTGTTTTGGCTACCAAGGTTCTTTGGGATTACATTACGTATGAGTTGGCTGTGGATATTTTGAGGCAAGAAAAGGATGATCCAATGCTTGCCGCTCAAAAGTTGAGAGACTGTGCCATTTGCTACGGTGCCACCGACAAGATTGCGGTTATAGTGCTCACGCTTGGAGAGCAAAAGAAAAGTCACCTGAAATTCGGATCCAACGCTTTGTACCACAATTTGCGCGAAACTGATTTCTTTGCGAACAAGAAGAGAAGAGACCGTGCTGCGGTTACAGCTGACTCGCACTTGCGGAGATTGGAAGATGAGATTGAGCCTCCTGTTGGTGAGTTGGCGTTGGTGTTCACCGATATCAAGAACTCGACTTTGTTGTGGGATGCGTATCCAACACCCATGAGATCGGCTATCAAGACTCACAACGCAATCATGCGTCGTCAATTGAGAATTGTTGGAGGATATGAGGTCAAAACAGAAGGAGATGCGTTTATGGTTTCGTTCCCATCACCCGCACTGGCTTTGTTGTGGTGTTTCAATGTGCAACAAAACTTGCTCACTGCTGACTGGCCCACTGAAATCTTGGAGTCCGACCAGTGCTGCGAGGTTGCTGATGGCACTGGCAATGTTATTTTCCGCGGTCTTTCCGTGCGTATGGGTATTCATTGGGGTTCTCCAGTGTGTGAGCCCGATTTGATCACTGGAAGAATGGATTATTTCGGGCCCATGGTTAACCGCACGTCGCGTATCAGTGCTATTGCGGATGGTGGACAAATCACTGTGAGTGAAGACTTTTTGGAGGAGATCAATGCCTTGTACAAAATCAATAAGGAAGTTGAGAATGGTAAGTTACTGATTTCTGAAGCATACGAGGGCAACCCACACGCAGGGGAAATCATCAGAAAAGAGCTTTCCAGTATCGATGAGATTGGATGCCACTATTATTCATTGGGGGAAAAGAAGTTGAAGGGACTCGAAACGCCCGAGAAGATTACCTTGGTTTATCCTGAAAAGTTGAAGATCAGATTTGAGATGTCGCAAAAGAACACCAATGAGAATGACATCCGCAGCACCCGTATCATTGGGGCTATTCCTGTCAAGACCATTTATGGATTGAGAACTGTGTCATTGAAGTTGGAAAACATTTGCGCATCATATGGTGGTAACAGTTTGAGGCAAGAGGCCTTTCAAACCGGGTCTTCACTGGCGTTGCAGGACCACACGGGAACCATGTTCCAGGATGTGGATATCATTGCGATGTTGAGTCATATAGTGACAAGAATTGAGTGCTGTACTGCCTCGCTTGAGTTGAGACAACA
The DNA here is from genome assembly GCA_030558435.1 of Kodamaea kakaduensis. Classification (NCBI taxonomy): domain Eukaryota; kingdom Fungi; phylum Ascomycota; class Pichiomycetes; order Serinales; family Debaryomycetaceae; genus Kodamaea; species Kodamaea kakaduensis. The sequence continues at coordinate 47,011 of JAJMSN010000018.1, forward strand.
AATGAACATAGCCAAGGGTGGTCTGGGAGCACTCAATGCTGCTGAAGGTAGGCCAATGATGGATGTGATGGGTGAGTTGGCTGCGTTGGTTGCAACTTACACCGAGTTGATGAACCAAACACCGAATTGATGAACCAAATAATGAGGACTAGAGAACAGGGGGCGAGACAAGACAAGAGATGAGAGATAAAAAGACGATTTGTTTTGAAAACCACAACTTGAATATATCATGATTGAAGCGAATCAACAATTGAGAATTGTCGATGGGCAATTTAAATTTCCTCGCCCGATTTTTGACGAGCAAAGAATAAACGATACCAAGAGTGATTGTAGAGTATAGGGTATTGTAAATAGTTCATATTGAAAAGCTTTATGCTGTTTGTTTTAGTGTCTTGATGAGTGAAATGAGGAGCTGTTCGTTTAAAGTTGCTATTTTTGGAAATACAAATATTCGATCAGATGCAACGCAGACGTTAAGATTAAAGTTGTATTAATTTATGAGATACCCACGATCAAGCCAACTGGCAAATAGCGTGCGCATACGATGCAACACAGTTTTGACAAGTTCGCTTACCATTGTTTCTTTGTTCCAAATCTCGGTAATAAAACCACAAGATGAAATAGAACCCTAAATGGAAAAATCTGAAATTAGTTCTCAGATGCACATGCGAATGCCTATAATTAAAGATTTTTAGGTGCGTGCGCAATGTAGATCCTCATTACTAATCTCGTGATCGCTTCCTTGGCACCAGTGACGGCCCCACAAAATAAATGATTGTCCGTTTTCCATCACTTATCCAATTTTACCGTTTGTCAGGTGGTAGTGTCCATGAATTTCATGTTTTATTTCATTTTCCTTCCAGGTGGTTGCCAGTGGGCCCGCCTCATCAAGTTTCCACACATTCTCAAATTATTTTGATGTTGCACTTTTCAACCACACACAATTGTAAAATAATGTAAAGCCCCCGAAATAATACCGATCCAACTCTTTGAGACCCGCACCAATTGAGCACCGTAGCTACTCTGTACATGCCAGCCGTACCTTTCCGGCCCTCGTATTTTTCAGGCGTGTTTAGTTTTTTAGCGGCCAAAATTTTCTTACATAAGCTACTTTTGGAGTACCAATAGAGACCAGCAGGAATGGTGAAAGAGAGTGTCAAACCGCCTGCGCTCCTGCGTTCGACTCCATTCCTACCTTTCCTACGGTCGGACCATTCTACCTCCAGCTTTTCAGGACCGCTGACCCCTGATACCCCCAAGTTCAATCTAGACCGCACTAGCCAGATCAATGACAGCAATATCTATCAACAAAACACCTTCCCTGCTCTCCGGGAAGAGCACTACAGTGAGGCGCTTGCAATCAGAACCAGATTCCAGGAGTCCCTTGGGTCGGATTCACAAATTGGGCCTCCCGATCTTGTACACTGGGGAGTCTACCATGGGGTCACCTCCGCACAGTATTCTCAGAATGACTTTGCAACGGGGTCTGGCTCAAGAGAAAAGAATGATGATGGCTACGTGGGATACTACCACTTTGTGAATGGGCTCAGTTTGGAACGCTTTGAAGAAGACATTGATGATTACGTGCTAAGTCTTGTCGAGATGGAACGTAACAACTATGGTCAATATGTGTTCAAGAAAGGATCCAGTGACCTTTCGTTGTCAAAGCGCGAAATCGTCGTGACATACTGTACGTACAATGTCTTTGACAAGAGTGACTTCCGCGCGAGGTACATTATCCACACCAAAGGCTCTCAGAAAAAGATGGTGCCTGTACACATTGATAAGTCATACCACATCATTCCAAACCCGAGCACACTGGATGCAAAGTTCCGGAAAACATTCAACTTTAACGGCCACACAGTGAAAGGGATCAAGCCGGTAGTGTGGGAGGAAATGCGTGCATCCCAAATCGTTCGTTTATTCACATACTTGGATGACCCGGCACTTCAGGTCACCGGTTCAACTTATTACAGTGGACTTGTACAGTCAAAAGATGCATTGCACCGCTCAATTGACACGGTGGTTGGCCTCTTGTACAAGGGCCACTTGACCGGAGTAAAGCCAGCACATGGCACTATAACCACGAGTGGTAACCGCGCCGAAAATGCCCGCAGAACTAGTTTCTACAGAAACAGGCTTGTGGATTCCTTGGTGCGCATGTGCTCTCTCGACGGCAGCGGTGCTGCATCGAGCTACGCAGTGAGCAAGATACCCAAAGATGGCTCTTACGACTATATTATATTGAAGATGTACAAGTCCCCTTGTGGTTTCAGTCGTGAAAAGGACTTTGTGGAACTTGTGCATTCACACATATCGAAATGTGGAGCCTTCACAACCCAATCGGGTCTTATTCTTTGTGAGCAGGTAAAATTTCTTCTCTCCAAACGGCGGTTTCGTTCGGCCTTGGACATTGCCCGCAAGTGTGTCGTTATCCTCTCGCTGGACTTTGAGGCTTGGTACCTTTTGACGCTTTGCTACATTCTTAACGAGGACTACCAAATGGCTCTTTCTGTATTCAACCTGATTCCGGTGGTGGTGAATCAAAGATCCGAGGACCCTGTGGACTTGTATGCAGAGTCATTTATGCGGCGCACACACATGGGCCTAGAGCCCATCACTGAGAAACTGTTTATGCAGTTCTTTCCAAACCCCAGGGTTTCCGCTCCCCTTTATGGGAAGCCTGGCGACGATGTGGAGGAGGGTTCAATCCAGACTTTATGGAACAAGTTGTTTGTGTTTTCACCACACTTGAGGCATCCTATAGTGGGTCCCCACTTCTACCACTCACCGCTCAGTAACAGCACCCCTAAGGAAATTGCATCCGTGGATCTTAACTTGGCAAAGGTGTGTGGTGTGAACTCGAAAAAGAGTATTTTGGCATCGCAGTCAGCAAAGCAGCCCGTCAGTGCACTTTTGGATTTGCCCAAGAGATCAACATGGGGTAAATGCTATGATTTGTTAACGTTCTTTGTTGCAATTGTCGGTTGGCAGGATATTGTTCAGCTCAAGAGCCTTGTGTTCTCCTTGGACCAAGAACCTTCAAAGTTACCCTTTACTGTTGACCATTCTTCGAGCGCAATGGGATTCCCCTGTGAAAGGTGGCTCGACCAACTCTTTGTGGTTGTGTATGAGGACTTGCGCACGTTGATGGTCATCTCGGCAAATGACAAGAACCAGCAGCACAGTGCCATTGAATGGGAGATGTTGGGTCTCCTTGGTTGGGCCGTGAAGTACAAGCTCAAGGAGTCTATTTCATCGCTCATCACAAGTGTCATGGGCAATGCACTTGAGGGAGGATTCGATTATTTTGGTACAGTGCAACTTTTGGAAATCTACGACGAATTCATCTTGAGCGAGTACAACGACCTGAACATTGACATTTTCTGCGACGACTACGATCTGCGATTCTACAGCAACAAGCTCATTATGAAATTATCTGGGCATAACTATGAGCAGTTTGCAAAGACCATCGAGTCCGAGTTCCTCAGTCTTGAGTTTGTACTTCTCAACTTGATGAAATTGGTGAGCTGCAATTTGCGCTGGTACCAATACTTGCCAAACTACTTGGTGGTAAAGATCATGTCCAAATTGATTTCGAAGCATGACCTGGTTTTCATCAGCGCCAAGTTGCGGGTGGTTTTCGAGTCAAACAAAAAGGTATCTACAAGAGCTTCTTCCAAGTCCAAGCGAGGTCCGGGGTACCTTTTGGGTTTCGGGTCTTCTTCCCCCAAGCTGAAGAGCTCAGATCAATTTGAGTTCGTGGAGGGCGATACCATTTTGGAGTACATGCAAAGAATCATTGGGTGGATCGAGAATTTGAGGGAGTAAGAAGTTGATAGAGAAGGGTGTCGAAACGCCTACAAATGATAGCAAACAATAAGCGAGGCTGGATCAAGAGGCGAGGCGATGATCAAGAGGCCAACAACAAAACGTAATCAAGCGACTCGATGATTATGACAAACAGGAAAAACCAATGTACTTGGTACTATTCATGGATGATGATAGACAGAAAGCACCTACGCTTTCGAACGGAGAAAATATAAATAGAGCATGGAGAACAGCACGTACAAAAGGAGAATACACGAGACAAATGAGTATCATGTAGGCAAAGGGATCATCAAGGGATAGATTATGTAACCATTAAGTCTGGATGGGAGATGAAAAAATATCATCATGAGGGGGAAGTCTACAGAAGTCTACCACAAACGTTCGTATTCGTTCCGGGTTACGATACCACTAGATCATAATGTTAGAATTCAAGATTCACAAATTCTTAGCCTATCAGACCATGGATAGTTTCTACTTATTAATTTTTCATAAATTGTATTAATTCATCGTTGGTCAGCGCAGTTGAACTCGTCACTTGTCTTGTTCTTTCACTTGACTTGTTCTTGTCACTTTCCACTTGTTCAAACATGCCGAAACTACATTTCTATGCTTCGAGTCATGAGAGCCCCGAGTCTTTCACTTCCTTCTTACTCCTTCTTCTTGACATCCTTGACTTTGCTCTTACCCAAAACCTTCTTTCTCTGCTTGATCATGTAGGTGTAGAGCATATAGAACCCTGGTGCGTAGGTGAGAATAGTGAATCTCAAGAACCATGCGTACCAGGAACCCACCTGGTTAACAGCCTCGCCCAAAGAAAAGTAAATCATGGCTATTTCGGAAGACACTCCGGTAGGGTACAACACGTAAAAAGTTGTGTAACGCAACCAAGTTAACCAGTGTGGAATTGCGTCTGGAGCTCTCAAGTTTGCAGCGTAGTAGGAGTATCTAATAATCTCCGTAAAAGACCAACTGAGACACAAGGTGATGTAGCACCAGTGGTAGTTTGCGGGGGAATTGGGCAAGACTTGCATGATTCCGAGCACAATCAACAAACGGGAGAACACCTGGGTGGCGGTAGTAAAAAGCGGTGACTTGACATACCCAGCAGCAGAGTTGTAGATCTCCACAACAGCGAGGCACTGGATCGCAGTAGTGATCTTGCCAGACATCTCAAACAAGTGGGGTTGGCCCACAGTCAGCCCGAGGAAGACCGTGTTGAAGAAGACAATACTCCAAAGCGAAGCCGAAATGGAATTGTAGGCAATCAACCATTTTTTGGGGTGTCCTTGAGCCATGTTGTGAATGAAAAATAGTTGAGAAAATTGCGATTTGTATTGGTGCCATTCTCCGTAGTTTTCATTTCTCAATTTAATCTTGTCTATTTCATCTGGTACGCTTCATCTGGTAGGCTCATCTGATTCTACTTCTGGTTGAGCTTCATCTATTGTGCTAATCTGTTCTGCTTCATCTACTTCGTCTGATTATGAAGAACTGGTCTCCTTCAAACTTTCTACGCTTGACCTACTCAAGATTTTACTCAAGACTACCCTTTTTTGATAACAAGCACTTACAAATCCCAAACTTGTCATATCATATTAATCAAATCTTTATCTCAATCATACTTTTGTTCTCAATCAAACTTTTGGCCTTCTCAATCATACTTTGGTCTATCTTTTCTTACCTTCACCTTCTTTCTTTGTGCAAGCATATGGTTGTACAACAGAATGAAACCTGGAACATAGACCACAAGGGCAAACACCAAGAAATGGTAGTAATTCGACCCCTTCACATCCTCCAAAGTCGAGTACACAATGTACAGCTCTGAAAAAAGCCCCATTGGGTAAAGAATCAAGAATGCATTGTACCTCAACCAAGTGAGTCTGGGCGACACACTCCCTCCTCCCAACTTGCCGTCGTAGTACGCGTACCTAATAATATCAGATAAACTCCACGCCACTTGCATCACCGTGAATGCTTCGAAAATGTAGTTGCCCGGACTTTGCGGGACCTGCACGCATATCCCCAACACTATCAAGAGTCTTGCGCTAGCCTGCAACGCCGCAATTGGAACCGGTGTGCTCACAGCACCCAATATGGAGTGAACGAGTTCCAAGACCGAACAAAACACCTGTACCTTGACAAGCAATTCATGCGGATATGTGGGCGTGATCTTGGGAATTCGGTAGATGCTTTCGTAGCTGGTGTGGGGGTTCAAGTAGATATAAGCATCCTTAACGGTATTGGCCAAAACCAAGGTCCAGAGCAATATTGCAACTCTATTGTAGATTTTCAAGTAGCCCATGTAAGCAATCAAGTGTAAAGGATGGGGAAGTGGTGGTGAAGTGTTTATGAAGTGATGATGTACTATTTACTTTATCTTCAATATGCTCGGTATTCAGTTGGTATTAATTGAGGTTAACTGAGCTCAATTGATGTTCTTTTGATGCTCTGCTCAATGTTCAATGACTGATGATCTCAATTAAGATATAAATTTCTATTGTATCAAACCTTCGCATATATATATTTTTAGTGGCATGTGATCGTGTTCATTGAAATTTACGTAAGTGTGACAGCATAGCAATGCTGCAATTGGATCGCTGCATTTTCATTATCGCTCGCTGCCAGTATTGCTATTTAAAGTGCATATAATATTGTAGTCATGATTCGGGAGCAACTGACTGAACGGCTGATTACTCCGCATTTCCATCGTCCTGCACACAAGACTCCCTTATCTTGCTGCTGATCAGCCGTCGTAGTGTGAGCGAGTGTGAAACAGAGCATTGGTGTAGACGTTCAATCACAGCAGGGGTCATCTCAGTGGTCCTAACTCAATTGACTGGTGACACCGACTGGTGACGCCGACTGCTCACAAGAACCGACTGGTGACAAGTTCGACTTTTGACTACTTCCCATCCAAACCGACTGTATTTTACTAAAGACGGATGGTCATTTCTGATTCTTATATCTTGACTCTTTTTGAGTCTAAGTCCTCTCTTGTCTGTACTTTTGTAAGATCTTCAGCAAACTAGTCTCGTCTCCTGCAATCAAGTTCTGGTCCCAGTCCACCACCAATGGGGCCTTGAAGATATGGTCAGGGTCCTCCACTTCCTGACCGTGGACCTTTGAATCGGGGTGTTCCTGCTGCTCAATTGATTTGTTAAAGGTTTCAAAGATCAATTGGTACTCCCCCTCCGAAAACACCTTGGTGGGCTCCACCCCCTTCATGGTGACACTACTTGCGTCCCCGTTCTTGCCGCGCTTATCATTCAAGAAAGGGTAGCATCCATTCAACAAGGACCTGCTGTGGTTGTCTCTCACGCAGTTTGAAATCAAGGATTGGTATTGGCTAAACGTGGGCATTTTGTTTGCCATCAAGTCGATCTGGAAAAGCTCTTTCTTGCCCTGGTTCAATTGCTCATACGCCTTCTCCAATGAGCTGTAGAGAGAAACCGAAAGCGGAAGGCGGCCATTGTGGAAGATGCTGATGGTGGCTGGAGAGTTCTGGAGAGTCCTGAAAAGTGACATGGTAGTGGTATGTAATTTTTATTAAGCTTGTAACTTGTTAACTTGGAATTTGTACTAAATGTTGTACTGTAAGAATTGACTCTTTTGTTTTTATTGTTCACAGGATAATGGATTGTAAAAATGGGGTGGTCTTTATTTATATGTTTTGCTTCTGTTATCGCATGGATGTTTTGACCGGATCCGATTTCACGTTTGTGTTACACGGACCTTCAGTTCCGTGAGATGCCTTCCTCGGTTGAAGGGATCGCACCCGGCTGGGGGCGGAAAAAAGGAACTTGTTGACGACTCCCCTACATTTTTAGTCAAGAGTGTACGATGCGCATGTACGATGCGCGTATACGATCCCCGGTGTTGACTGATAAGCACTGGTCTCCACGTTCACAGGTTCTTATCGGGACTGACGGCTTTGTGGAAAAATGTGTAGAAATTATACAAAAAAGGCTTGAAGGGGACAAAGCCAAAAAGCCAAAAAGCCTGAAGTCCCAGGAGTCATTCAAAATGACTCAATTTTCCCGCATCCACGGCGGAAAGTTCTGGAGATTTCTTCAGTGATCACGGGATCACCGCAATTCTAGAAGATGGCATGTTCAAAATCCAAATTAACTTTGTTGATCTAGGAGTTCTGTCAACCTTCAGGCCGCACAGAGTCTGAAACAGACGGTTTTACATCTAGCTCTATACAATGAAAATCAATGTAACCCGGTCTCTTTGTCTCGTTAAACACAATCGAGCGCAGAGCTGGGTGAAACCACTGCAATATTCTAGATTTGACATCCTGTAGAATTACACTTGTCTTTTCAAGTCTCAAACACAATGATAGCCAAATTTCAGATAGCCAAAATTTAGATGGCCCCAGATAGCCTTACAAAATTCAGATCACCCAAGATTCAGATAGCCTCACAAGTTTATTCAGTTTTGGCCAGATTACGCAGATAATCCATACTATGTTTTCTACAACTTGTTAACAGAATAAGTGCTGTTTAAACAGAGCTACTTGTCTTGGGCTATCCCTGAAATTTCAACAAGTGTCCAGACGATTGCAAAATCATTTAATTAGATTTGTAGCACCATAGCAGCACCATAGTATTACCATAGTAGCACCAAAGTCCATAGTAGCACTAATAGCATTTACATTAGCAGATCATCAGATTCACTTGAATCCCTACACTCTAATAACCAATCTTAACCGAATTCGAACTACCTATTATACATATTCTCTATTTGCCTGATTATACTTTTTCGCATTCGCAATCTATCCTGTTTTCGTACAATACTTATCATTTTCTATCGTGAGACAATTTGCCAGATCAGTTTGCTACTATGTAACTAGAGTCTGTGTATCTGGCCTGTGCAAGAGAAATTGTCTTGTCGTCAAGATCGTAGTGGACATAAGCGTGGCGTAAAGCGTTCTCACCCAAGGTAGGGGGCAGGTTGAGCTCGTCTCCAGAGGGCGTAATCCCCAAGAAGCACCAGTCCGAGGACTTCAAAAGAAGACTGGACCATGGCACCTTGAAGGAAGCGCCCTTCCCGAATTCAAAGGTAACGAACTTGTCGTCTGGCTGGGTGCAAGCGATTTCATAGGCACCGGCCAGCTTGGTATAGGTTCCGTTCATTTCGTCGGCAATCAACTTGATCACTTGAGCAGGTAACGCAGATGTTGAGTACCCAGAGTCAAATGCAAGGCCGAAATTGGTGTTGATGGTGGTGTCGCCCACCTTGATGTCCTTGGATGTGGCAGCAAGTCTTCTGGTCACAACCGGGACGGTGATCAAATCTCCCTCGTACTTTTGCATGTCAATGGCGCCAAAGAGAACAGACCCTGAAGTGGAATTCGGGCTGTTCAAGTACAACGAGTACGTGGCTTTGTTGATGATACCTTGATTCTTCAAGGCAATGGGGAAGTTGGGGTAAATAAGGGACGTGTTGTTGCGGTCCTTGGTCAAGGTGACCTCCGTTGTGTTCAAGCCCAAGCCCAAAACTCCGTATTCCAGTGATGTTCTGTTAACGTCTCCAAACTGGTATCCCTCGAGCACAGATCCACTGGGGAGGTGCACATCGTCCTTGGCAAACTGGCCCGAGGAGCCAGAGCCGTCGACGTACGAGATGTTGAATTCTGTGTCGGTCCTGTTGTAGGTTGTGGAGGAATTGTGGTTGAATGATCCGAAGCGAACACACTCGTGTGCCTTACATTCTAAGTTGCTCAGTGGGACCCAAAGGTCTGCACTGCCGGTATCCACCATCACGGTGACTTCTTGCTGGTCCGATCCAATATACAATGTTGTCATGTACATGGTACTACGGTACTGCAATGGGAGCAATTCGCCGGTTTCTCTCTTGTCGAGATCATCGAACTCATCGGCGCGCTTGGTAAAGTCCAACTTGAAAAACTGGTCGCCATTGTCGTCGCGTGCGCCGATAGCCTCAGCTTGCGTCGACTCATAGTTGACTCTCTGCTCAATCATTCCGGAATCTTGGAAAGATCCGACTTCCATGTTGTGGAAGGCCATTGCTGCCAGCACAAGAAACGTTACACCAATGAAGTTGACCATATTTGTGGATTAGGGGTGCAGTCTGTATTTCCCACAGCAGTGCCTTGGCTTAAGTACACTTTGACTATGCTATATTTAGATCCACCTCTACTTGACTCCAAATATAGATGGTGAAATACGTTGACACACCATTGGATGCAGGATTGCAACTCATGCGAGGGGCAGAAAATATTTTCCAGATTTTGCAGCCCAGGGTTTGGCCCCAGCAGATTTGAAACAACCAGTCGTCAGTATCAGGATAATATATTACCAACAAATTGAGACAACTAAATGAGACACTAACAATTCGAGACACGTAAATTTGAGACACTACCGACAGTATTGGGGAGAGTAATAGCGAGGTCCCTGCATTATCGCTGGGGCTACTACGATACACGATACATTCCGGTTTCGAGTCGATCATAGGGTGGAGATTGCCGGGGTAGCACAAGATGAGGTGGAAGCAAAACACAAAAGAAAAGCACATTCAGAGAAGGATGTTGCGGGATATTTTTGAAACTCATACGGATAGATGCAAAAAAACGTCTCTGCAGTGGGAATGTGTGCGGAAATAGTAACTGTCAACCGCTCTGGAATTGCACAACTCCGAGCACTGCACTGCTTCCAGAGAGCTGGCCCTTGCACCCTGGACAACGACTTTGGTCATAGTTCCTAGTATAAACGAGGGCAAAGCTTAATTGCGAGTACAGACTACCCACTTTTTTATTTAAGGTTGAGTAGGTGGAAACCAAACAAACTGACTTTTTTGACAGTAAAGTTAAGGCGGGTCAAGTGCGAGGCCATGGCAGTTGGTTTTGTGCGACTAATTTATCTCAAACAATATAAATTGCCTTAGACACATTGAAACGTTTTCTGCAACTACTTGTAAGTGAAACCATGTATCAGAGATTTATAAGCGAGAAAGGCATGGATTTGCTACAAGAGCATGAGATTTTGCTTCCTCTCGCCAATTTTCCAATTCTACATTAGACTTTTGCGTGGGCCTTAGATGATATCGAGATTGTGGGAGATTGAGATTACCAAAGATTGAACTCTCTTGGCCTAAAGGATAAGCTAAATAGCCCCACCACAAATGCACGGCGGCACCCCCGCGGAAATTAGCTTCGCACAAGTAAGGCTTTGGAATGCTAAGCGAATGTGCAGTCCCGCAAACTGCTCATCTGCGTCTTCGAATCTTCAACAATTTCAGCGAAGCCAAAACACAAGGAGAATCACGTCTCAAGATGCACGCAAAATGCACAATTCACAACCTTCCATACATGAAGCAAAATTGTACCCAAAAAGCAAAGGGGCATATTCAAGATCTTGATCGCTTGCAGGGCCATCATCTGGCTGGCCGTCAACTTTCGGCAAGTTTATGAGCTTTGATGGGGTTTACGACTTGGAGTTCTTGGTACCTCCACCATTTGGCTTTAGTGTTTGGTTAGCTCACGATATTTCCTGCCAATTGACTTTAGTTTTAACTTCAATGCTTTTTCTAATGTTGTGTGCCTTGGACCTCGGGTGGGTGCAGAGACTTATTTATGGTACAGCACCACTTATAAACATGCGTCTTAGAGTTCGCTCATATGCCTTGCTGAGCACCTCAGAACATTCCGGGTTTCACTCTATTGAAACCCATCACTCTTGAAACTCACATTCTTGTGGTTTATCCGGTTATGACTTCTCACACGTGACATATATAATAGAGTACCCACTAGCACACTATACCGGGGAAGCCGGCAAGTGAGGAGTAAAGTATATAAAAAAGGGGAGCAACTCTAAAGGTTTTTGGAGATAGGAACTCCGAGAACTCAACATGATCCCCACAAAAAATGGCATGAGATGAACAAGCTTTAGGAAATCAAGGGCAGGGCCTAGATGAACTCCGTGCTCCTCCCCATCTTGTAGGTACAACGATGTGTAGGTTTTTGAGGCTAACTGAAGAAGCTAAATGATTTTTGCAAGAAGCGATGATTTTGGCAAACGACTGTGAACTTCCTCAGCCGCACATTTTTGCAACTCACGTGACCCGTGACACATTTGCACTTCACGTGAGGCGCACCTTTTGTCAAATTTACTGTGGCTACAAACAAGTAACTAAACATGTGCCGCTTTATGATATACAAGGGACGGGAGAAGATGGTTCTCTCGGACCTATTGACCAAGCCTGCGCACTCGATTATCAACCAGTCCTTTGATTCGCGCTTGCGGTTGGACATGCGGAATCCCATCAACGGCGATGGGTTTGGCGTGGGCTATTATTCCTCCAACAACCAGCCATGTGTGTTCAAGGCTATCACTCCTGCCTGGAACAACGTGAACTTAAACAACCTCTCTATGTGCACGGAGGCAGACCTTGTTTTTGGCCATGTGCGTGCGAGCACCCACGGTGTTTTGGCTGAAACGAATTGCCATCCCTTTTCCTATGGCAAGTTCTTGTTTATGCACAACGGAGGTGTTTCCGGATTTGCACAAATCAAAAGAAAGCTTATAAATCACCTAAAGGACAAGTACTTTTTGATCATCCAAGGCGCCACCGACTCCGAATGTTGCTTTGCCTTATTTTTAGACACTCTCGACAAGATGGGATTTGATCCAGAAGACCCTTCGGTTCAGTTGACTCCGGCCCAGCTTCGTGAAGCTCTCTTGAAGACCATTGCATTGATTCGTGAGTGGCAGGTGGAAACCACAGACGAGCCATCGCTCTTGAACTTTGCAGTCACTGAGGGGGAGTCCGTGGTGGTGCTGCGGTACATCACGTCCAAGACAGACGAGGCCGCTTCCTTGCATTTTAGCACTGGGTCTAGATTTTACGAGTATGAACCGGGGCTTTTCAAGATGGAGCGTTTGAACAGATCTCAGGACGTCATATTTGTGGCCAGTGAACCCCTCACTTTTGAACGTGGTGACTGGATTTGTGTCCCCTCAAACTCTGTCATTACCATCACAAGAAACAACACTGTGTTGATGCACCCAATCGAAGATGAATTCTACGATTACGATATGAACGAGAGGTCTTCTGGCTTGGCAATGAGTAAGGGACTCATGGGTGGTGTGCCTCAGAAGCCTTCAGGTTTGGCTCCTGCTGCGGCTATATCGCCAACAGAAGAGAAGGATGGGAGGGTATCACCCACTTCATCTTTCTCTTCAGAAGCTTCGGTCGAGACCATGAATGGTGCCCCATCGCCATTGTCGGTGATTCCACCGCTTGAAAGAGAGGGCAGGAAATCGAAAGAGGAGAGCACTTGAGTGAGTACAGGTTTAACAGAGCGTTAGGGAAGGATGATAGGCAAATTTGGAATAGCATAGAAGTAATACGGAAAAAGGGAACGATGTTCAAGAGCAAGAATAGAAAAGGTAATTTTGACCATTTACCACATATAAACAGCAATGGTCGGAGATCCGCAGCGAACTGATGGAATCAGTTGGGTCATAGTTCATCATCTGACTTGTGGATCAAATCATCTGACGTGTGGATCAGAAATATGATCAAGATAGCAATAATGAGTGAACCGATAGAAATGAGTAAATACATACAAAAACTGCAAATAATAAATATGAACCGAGCAATAAGAAGTGAAATATTGGGAGACCGTAATGTACAATTTCACGATCAAATTCCAGGATATAATGTGCCACAAAACTTCCGAGGAGACGTCCGACATGAAATGTCCTGTGGTTTATCGGGTGATTTTTCAGGCCCACAGATTTTGACTGACATGGTCTGAAAAGTTTTCAGACAGTGCGCTCAAAACTACACCATTGGCCCAGGAGAAGTCAATACTGTGGATTGCGTTCTATGATCCGCTAGGATTGCTCATCGTCTAGACCGAATCTGATGTAATCAAGGTTTCCTGCCCCATTCAAAGCTCATAACCCGAGATGAAAACCAGTTTCCTCGTACTCTAATTGCGACCTGAGTTGCTTACCTCCGTCAAAGTCATCAGATTCGCGTGTTCTACTCAGTAGACCTACAAGCATCTGGCTTCGCTTGCTCCGCTCGATGCTGTTCTCAAAATAACAAAATACATTAATACATGATTAGGAATTATCAAAGAGATTACCACCCTGCTTGATGGTAATGCCATTCCAATGACCATTAAATACTTTTAAGTACCGCTTAACCCTTGCTAGCAGACCGCGTGAGCTTGTTCCCATTTTCGTTTCTAGGACTGTCGTCAAAATCCTCCTTATGCTCTTCGTCGTCGTCGTCGTCAGAGCTAGAACTAGACTCTTCACTGGACACATCCTCGTCCACCGTCTGTGAGAGCAAGGTGCCTTCATTGTCGTACAAGGAGTTGGTCTTTTTGTAGGATAATCCGTCGTCGTTAGGATCAATGTACTCATCGTCGTTGTATGCGTCGTCACTTGGAGTAAGAGAAGAATCAGATGACGAGGATGACGGTGGCGACTTTTTACTGATAAATTCGGTGTTTGGAGTCTTGGTTAACTGGTCCGACATGTAGTTGGTAAAGTGATCATCATCATCAGACTCTGACTCATCGCTGTCGAACCGGTTCTTCATCCTCTCCTGCTCGGCTTGCTGCTCCTTCTCAATTATCAACACGTCCTGAATCACCTCAGCGATGTTGTCCACCTGTTCGTTGTCAAACACATCGTCTGGCTCCTTATTCAAGACGCGCCCAAAGTTCTCGTAGTTCCCGCCATCTTTATCCATGTCTTCCTCGTACTCATCGCCATCTATCTCGTCTTCATCGTCGCCGCCACCCAATATGGCATTATACTTTTCCCTAGTGTCGTATAATACCTGGCTGACATAGTCCTCCCATACACTGTCATTAACTTTGAAGTCTATAAGTTCACTAAGCGAGTTAGTAGGGTAGAGCTGGATAAATTTGACCACCTCTTCTGCAATCAATGTCAAGTGCCCCATGAAACCCAACCTCAAACCATTGTGGCTCTTTTCGTAGTCTGTACACAACTGCTGACCCTCAATGATCTTGTTGGTAATGTCACCCAAGTGGAAGAGGTCGATGGCCATGAACTTGTTGAAGCCAATGTCCATGGACCCATTGAGAACCTGTTGTACAATGTCAAACACCACGTTGTGCAAGAAATTGTTCCAAGGAAACCTAAAGAACATTGACAAGATGTTGGATATGATCTGAGTGTCAAACAAAGAAATCTTCAAAAAGTCTCCCACAACAGGGTTCGCACGAATTTGTTCCTCCGTCAAGTTGGTATTGGCGTGAGGTTCATCTTCGTCATCATCCTCGTGAGCCAAGTCATCGGATTGTTGCATATCTTGCTGTAACTTGGAGTTGAACGAGTCAATGGTGTCGTCTGGGAAGTCATCGCTGTCATCAATGTTCTTATTTATTTCCCCACGGCTATCGTTTTGGCTATCGCCCTGCAGCGATTGCGACGAAGATTGGGATCCAGTGCTGTCATCGTCGGGATAATGTTTCTTGGGAAGTACAATCACCTCGTTGTATTTGAAGCTGATAGGATCGTACTCTTTCATCTTCATACGCAAGTCATCTCTCTGGCGTACAGCATCGAATCCCTTATTGTCATTAAGAAGCGCCATGTTGGAACAGTGGAGCAATTCCGCAATCAACTCGCAGATTTTGAAGCGCTCAAACCCAAGCGGCTCAATTTCACCGAATGGGGTCTTCAACTTGTTGCTATCAGCACCATACTCTGAGTGCATCAAGAGCTTGTTAAACTCGTGGATCTTGCTACCGAATACCTTCAAGAGGTGGCCAAGGTAAATGGGGTCCCTACCGGTGGGTGGATGCGACTCTAACGTGATGTACATCACTGGTAAAATGTCGTAGTCAGAGTTGTTTTTCCTGATGATTTCTATAATGATTCCAACTCCATTAGCCAATGCATACCCGCCTTTGAGCATGGCATTGCACAAAATCTCCATCTGCTCATGCGACACCAACTCACGCGTCAACTCGTTTGGCCCAATTGTTGAATTATCGGTGTTGGAGTTGGCCGAGATGGTGATCAACGCCTTCAAAAAGTCCGCTGCGGATGATTGCTTCACGAGGAACAAGTCGTAGTCCTCCTTGTCGCTGTCGGTGTTGTCAAGTGACTTGATCAACTTGGGTATCAAGCCCTGCTCCTGCAAGAAATCTATGATACCCGTTGAGTTGTCTGGCTTGTCCGTCAGAATCAACTTGAGCAAAAAATCCATCAACGGGGGGTTGGAAAGGTGGTTCATGAACTTCTCCACCAAGTTGGGCTGGTTGTCAATGAGGTATGTGATCATCTCATCGCATTTCATATCAAGCAAATGCTCCATAATCTTCATAAAGTATGTCGATAAGCTTATGGAGAGGGGCTCGGTTTGATTCAAAGTCGCCCACAACTTATTCAAGTTGTCCACAGACTCCATCACAGTATCGGTTAAAGACCACACATCAGCGCTCAAGATCTCAGCAGCTATGGTTGCTCTGCGTGTTGCAATCTCCTCCGCAGTTTCGGACACCTGGTCCTCTTCATCATCCCTGGTATTGTCAGTGTCGTCATCTTCGTCATTGCTATTATTGTCGTCTTCTTCACCATCAATGTCCTTGTCGTCATCCTTGGCATCGTCCTTATCGTTTTCATCATCTTCATCCTTTTCTGTGTCAGCTTCAGCTTCACTCTCGTCCTTGTCCTTCAATCGGTCATCTGCTTCTTTGTCATCTTTGTCATCTTTTTCTGTTTCAGGATCTTTCTTCTCAGCGTCTTTTTCATCGTCTTTCACATCGAATTTCTCGTCCTTGTCTTTATCGTCCTTGTCTTCTTTGTCTTTGCCGTCCTTATCTTTGTCGTCCTTCTCATCCTTGTCGTCGTTGTTCTCATCCTTATCGTCCTTCTCATCCTTCTCATCCTTCTTCTCGGCCGCTTCCTTGTCTTCATCCTTTGGCGTCACCTCATCGAGGCTACCCTCCTGGATGACCAAGCTCACCAAGATACGAAGCACTGTTTCGTCACGGAGAAACTCCACCAACAAAGGGCTGTTGGAAAGCAACTCCTGAAACAAGTCCTTCTCATCTAGTAACTTCAAGAGAACGTCGAGTGTATGCTGGTATGAGTATCCCTGTTCATCCTGCGTCTGTGCATGGGTGTCCAAGAGCGACGATATGTTCGAAAGTGACGAGAACCCATTACTAAATTTCCAAAATGATCCCGACATGTTGGGGCATGGATTTGGTGTATGCTAATGAATGGTGAAAAGTACCCAAGTGGCCTTAATTATTCCAATAGTCTTTCTCAGGTGTCCCTCAGGTGTCTCCTGCAATGTTCCTTGTGTCTTGAAACTTGCCTTCGTTGGTCCTTTATTGAGGTCTGTTATCCACCCTGTTGAAAGTACAGCTTGGTCAAAGTGTCCTTTCGAATGTATGTATTCTCCGGGGTGTCTGAGGCGTTCGTCTCTAGCTCAGGAAACAGATAGGGAGTATGAATGTGGTCCTATGAATCCCCACTTGTCGATGTAATCCTTATTCCGGCTGGACAACAAAAAAAAAGTTTGTTGGTGTCAATGGTTGCGTATCCAGGACTTTTTTTTGACCACATTTTTCGAAACTAACTATTAGGAAGCGGCCCTAGATGCTCCACTAGTTGTGACCGTCTACTCTCCGAGTAACTGTCACGCAATAGGGCTCCCTAACGCCTGCCATTTTCGAACACCGCATACATTTTCGACGCACGACTGATCGAAACTGGAATTTCACCACCATTTTTCGCTCAGCCGCCGAGGTACCGCACACAATTGAATTTCGTAGACAGCCTGCCACTAGCGAAGCAAGGCCTCCTACTGCGGAGCGCCTCCAACCTCTTTCTGCCTCTTTAATTTCTTTTCTGTTCTGCTACAAGCGCGACATTCTCGTCAGACATTCGACAATTTGCGCGACATGAGATTTTGCGACATGCGATTTTCGCGGCATGCGATGTGGAAAATTTTCAGATAACCATGTTGAGCTCGTTCGCCCGGTCCGGAGTTCGGTTTGCCCTGACTGCCACTCGTTCTGCTTCGGCATTGACTAGAGAAAGCATTCTTCCTCTCAAGGTGAATTCAAATGGATCTGAACACTTGTATGCAGTGTTCAAACTCCACAACATGCCATACATGGTGACCAAAGGTGATAAGGTGTACCTTCCATTCAAGTTGAAGAGCGCCGAGGTCGGCGATCAGCTTTTGTTGAACAACGTCACCACCATAGGATCCCCAGACTACACATTGAACGACGATAAGGGAATCCCAAGTGACTTGTACTCGTTGAAAGCTAATGTCGTGGAGATTACACGTGAGCCATACTACGAGGTTGTCAAGACCAAGCAGAGATGCAGAAGAATGAAGACAATTCCAGTTCAACCTTTCCAAACAGTCTTGAGGATAGAGGAGTTGAAGTTGAACTAGAATAAGAAAGGACTTGTGATTTCAGATTCAACAAATTTCCGAAGTCCGGTTTGCGACCTGAGAGGACATTGAATAACTGAGACATAAGAGAGCGAAATAAGCGATAATAGCATGTGAACATAAATATAGAGTGGGATAATGGAGTTGTTCCAACTTGGCAATGATGTATATAGAAATAGACAAGGACGGTGCCAAATGACAAGTAGATTTTGGGGAAATTTGATTATGGATAAATAAAAATTCAACTGTCTATCTACACTTTCATAATCTATCATTTTCTATTCTCTCTATAATCTTGACCTTGAATCATTGATATCATTCGCTATTGTTACAAGCCCATCATACTTTTTCTTGACGACTTGATCATCTGGCCCAACCTTGTATCACGGAACGAGAACTCTGGTCCGTAGTGCATGAATGGGTGATTCAAAAGATCCTTCGCCATGGGCCTCTCATCGGGATTGATGGTAAAACATTGTTTGATGAAATCCCGTGATTCCTCGCTCATTTCAATCTTGTCCGGAATCGGTGGTGCCAGCTTGGTCTTACCAATCTTGTAAATTGCACTCACAACTGCTTCGTTGGACCATGGTCTCTTTCCGGCAAACATCTCCAAAACCACGCAACCAAGCGACCATATATCAATCTTGGCACTGTATCCCTGCTTCTTATCCTCAACGATACTATCGATCACCTCCGGTGCCATCCAGAACACTGTTCCCTGCATAGACATCTCAGAGTTGTTCACGTAGATATCCTTCGATTTCTTAGAAATACCAAAGTCCGAGATCTTGCATGTTCCGTCAATCTCAATCAAAAGGTTGTCTGCCTTCAAATCTCTGTGCAAAATTCCATTCGAGTGCAAGTACTTCAACCCTAACAATACTTGCTTGGTGATGAAACGGATCAAGGGCTCCTCGAATCTGCCAATGGACTTCATACACGAGGAAATGGAGCCACCACCAACATACTCCAAAAACAAACTGTACACATTATCCTTTTGTTCATATCCAAGATACTGCACAATGTTGACGTGATCCAAGTCCTTCATGGTCTCAACCTCCTTGTGAAGAGCATAGATCCCGGACTCACCTTCATCGTCTTTCCTTCTTGCATTTCTTCCAACAGTGGGCTCGACAACCTGCTTCACAGCAAGCATTTCACCAGTGGTGACGTTGAACCCAAGGTAAACAGATCCAAACGATCCTCTTCCTATCAACTCACCCTTGATCCACGCAAATTCTTCAAATTTGCCATTCTTATTGTTGCGAAGCTTACTCACGTACCCCTTTTCAATTTCAGATGACGTGACCTCAAAGACTCTCTGGCCCCACATCCTGGTGTTGGCTCTCTTCAACCCCGTGGAAGGTTGAGAACGCTTAACCATGGCTGGAGGCGCTCTCGCCTTTTCGGCCGGAGCCACCGCTGCACTCTTTTGTTCCTGCATCTTCTTGCGTGCTTCGTTTGCAACAATACGGATCGTCTTCATTCTCCGGCGACTCAATTTCAGACCCTGATTATCTGCGTAAAATACATCGTCACCAGAATCATTGCTTGGGTGAACTGGTGACATGTTGGCATTGGAGAATGTCCTTGAAATAGTCGGTTTTCTAGAAACCTCATTCGTTGGTTTCTCATTTGTTAATGCAGTTGGACTCTTGCGCTCAACCATAGGCGATTCGGGAGAATCATCAATAATGGGCTTATCAAGATTGGTGTAAGGAAAGTACTTTTCCAAGTTGTCGTACACTTCTTCAACGGGTGGTCTAACTCTCATCTTGGATATATGCGACTGCTGAGGTGAAAGCCTTTGGAAATCAGCTAACGAATGACGAGCACCTCCTGCACGAACAGAAGTAGTCACAGTGGATGCGAGCTGCGTTCCAGTGGAATAACGATGATCGGGACCCTTCCTCTCACCTTTTGGCAATTTGGACCAAAGAGCAGCGCTAGGAGATGGTTTGTTAGATTCCTTGACCTGGTCTTCCTTTTCAACAAGGAAGTTCTCCTCGTAATTGGTAGTTTTGATCAAGTCTTTCTCCTCGTTTGTGGGCTCCGAAACCTGATCATCTCCCGCAGCATATTCCCCATCTCTATCCTCGCTCTTCCGAATTGGTTTAACGAAAAAGTTGTCTTCTTCTCCGCCCTTGAACTCTTCATCACTCTTGAGATCGTTTCTCATAGGCTTGACGAAGAAATTGTCCTCGTCGTCTTCATCACTCTTGAAGTCGTTACTCTTTTCGTTCGCAATTTCTTTCTTTACATCATTCTTCTTGATTGGTTTCACGAAAAAATCATCATCGTCATCATCGTCATCATCAGCACCACCCGCCACATTGTTGATAGGTTTGCCTTTCATTGGCTTCACGAAAAAATCATCTTCATCCTCAGACAGATCCCTCTTCAAAATATCATCTTGCGAGAAATTTCCGCCTCGTTTCTTAACAAAGAAGTTATCATCGTCGTCCTCCTCTCCGAATGAAGCCAAACTTCTGGGAGTGCTCTCGACTGGGTCGAACGGCGGTGCACGATCGAAAGAAATATTATTTTCTTTGAAAGCATCGTCATCCTTAGTCACTGTTGACCGCACAGATCCACGGCGCATCTTGTACGAGCGATCACTACTACTGGTCGACCTGCTTGACACTGAAAGTTCCTTTGAAAGTGCAGGCATTTTTGGCGAGGCATTAGACCGTATAGATTGCTTCTGCCTTAAAATAGATTGCTTCCTGTTAAAGCTCTGACTTTTGATCAATGGTGGAGGTGGCGCAACTCTTCTAGCCACGATACTTGTCTTATCATCGGGAACCCGGTTATCTGATTTATTGGTGTCGGATTTCTCCAATTTCTCCGATCTTTCAGACGCACCAGACCTCTCAGACCTTTCGGACCTTTCGGACCTCTGGCTTCTCATCAGGTTGGAACCGGTCAGGAAAGCATTTTGAAGAGATGCCGTTTCGGTCTTGCCGCTTTCGTTACTCTTGACACTTTCTCCCACACTCTTTCTTTGGTTGCTGATTTGGCTCTTTCTGTGCTCCCGCTCATCAACCAATGGTAGCAATGTGGTATTTGATATTGGTGATTGAGCATTCGTCACAGAAGAAGAGTAAATGTTGGGGATCAATTTAGGAGCCTTTGATTCATAAGGTGATTTTCTCCGTTTGTCAAAGTCAATTTCTTTGCCCTTATTACGAATGACTCGGAAAGTATTGGTTCCGGTCAATGTCTCTTGACCCGATGAGGGCGAAGATTTGTGATCTGAGTTCATGTTCTCGGTATTGATCAGCAACTGAGGCTGATCTTTGACATCATTGGAGCTCTTCTTAGAGGGGAACGGCAAGCGTAATGGAAAAGACAGCGACGACGATGCTGAGTCAGAGCGCTGATTTGGAGGGTGAATCGTCGGAACCTGCTGGAGTTCTTGAATTTTGGACAAACGGTCAGGTTGCGCAGGAGCTGTCTTCTCCTTAAAGTTCCAATAGTCCACCTTAGGGTCCTTAGTCACATTTTGTAACAAATGCTGAGGTGTAGCAGGGTAAGCATGCTCATCATTTTCACCACGAATTTCAAACGACTTGGAGTCTGATGAGGTGGTCGAGAGTGTATTGGTGCCACTGGGCGACGACAACTCTTGTCTCACAAAGAATTTAAAGTTGGCTTTACCATCTCTAATAAGCTCAATCAAGTAATGATCGGGAAGAGCAGCACCTTCTTTTGCGTGATAGTCAGTCAAATGAAAGGTAATTGAACCAATGTTAATGAGTCCCAATGCCCTCACCACTCTGTTCTTCAATATCAGCGCATCCCACATGATTTCATCAGGACTCACTGCCACAGGAATATACAGTGCGTGATCTTTAGTACAAAGGATCATGTACTTTTCTTCATTGAGAGAATGTTTTACTGGAAGGTACTTGGGTTCAAGCGCGAGCGGAACAGGCTGTTTGCGCTTCACCTCTTTGCTATCAGGTGAAAAGATGTTGCTCATATCCCATGCCTTGATCAAGTTAAGCTTCTCGAAGCTAGATTTACTTCTTCTTTCCAATCCTGGTCTATCTTCTCCAGATCTTTGGACCGTTTTGAATTCCGAAGCTTTCTTCAAGCCATCTGATGAGTGCTTCGAATGAACAGTTTTAACACTTTCTGAAGAATGCTTCTGGACAGGCTTGATACTCTCCGAGCTAGGTTTCTGCGTACTCTTTAAACTCTCCGCACTGGATTTCAAGGGCCTGTCTTTCTTGTTCAAACTCTCGGCACTTGACTTCTGAGTGTTCAACCTATTGATATTCTCGATACTTGGCTTTTGCAAACTATGTATGCTTTGCATACTGTGTGAGCTATGCATACTTTGCCTGTTGTCGTTAGATTTCAGCAAGCTTAGCCTATTCAAGCTTTCAACACTAGGTTTCATACTCAACCTGTTCAAGCTTTCTAAACTTGGTTTCATACTCAACCTGTTCAAGCTTTCGAGACTAGGTTTCATGCTTAACCTGTTCAAATCTGCACCAGCCTTCTTTTCCTCTTGCCGTCTTTTCTCTTCCTCTAGACCCTTATCAAAGGTTTTGGTCATCGGAGACAAGTCGTCAAGTTTATCGGGCAATATGGGCTTCCTGAACTCATCTGACCTCCCGTCCTTCCGGAATGCGTCTTCCCTGAACCTAGTATCCTCCTCATAGTCATCGTAGTGATCTCCCATCTCCACACTCTCAGGAATGACATCTTGGAGATGTAAAGAGGGAAGACTGCTTATTGCCAATGGATTAACAGATTGGTCCCTCGTGATCTTTCTACTGCCAGGCTTGCTGGTCTTTGATCCAGTACCACTGTCACCTTTATCTCCCCTGTATTTCCGCAAAGTGCTGAAAATTCCACCCTTTTTGGATGTTGGCTCAGGCTTTGACGGAACCGGAGGGGGTTTAGGAGGAGTGGGTTGCGACAGTAGGGTTGGAGTCACCGGAGAAAGGTTTCCACCAGAGTTGGTCCTGTAATGTTTCCTGAAGAATTTGTGTGAATTGGTGAACGAATCTTTTGTAGACTTATGATTACTAGGGTCCACATACGAATATGGTCTCTGCTTTGACTGTTGCGCCGAGTTCTGGATATCCAAATGCATTGAGGGTTGAATATGCTTGTTGAAAATCGGTGTAGACTTTCGGTTCTCCGTCTTGTTCTGGGGAGCCAAACTCAAAGAGTTCAGAGACTCACCAGAATCATTGCGGACATGCGAGAGACTGAACTCATCCATGCCCCCGTGTGATATTTCAGATCGAAGAAGCTCGATGAAGCGCTCTATGGAGTTTAACTCATTCTCTATAACCAAATACTTGGAAAATTGTTTCCATATCATTGAGTCCTTCTCGAAGTTAGCGAGCTCAAGGAACCGATTTCCCGAAATCTCGTTTCTCCTGAATGTTTCCTTCCATGAGTGATTGAAGTTGTATGTCTCGAGCCACCTGAGAACATTATTGATATGCCATTTATTGCTCAGGGTCACCAATGGAGACTGATTCATTGCATACCGTACAAATCGTTTGTCTTTGCTGTTCTTATCAGATCCTGGTGTGATGGTCGAAGTTGAAGAGTTTGTTGAGATAGTCGAAGACTCTGATCCATTCCTCACATGCTGCTGCGCGATTATTTCGGGAGCATGAACGGTGGTGTTCGAACCAAAACTGGCTTCAGTCTGCGGAGAATAAACGTTGGAGCTAAAATAGGCACTAATCAGATGTGGTAAGCCGGGGGCTTGATTAATGTCACTTATCGCATTTGCAGAATTTGGCACCAGGGGAGAAAAGAAAGTCGTGGTGTGAGGAGATGCAGAATCACGCGTTGATGTAGGGGATGATCTGCTTTCCCCCATCGGCTTCAAAGGTGGCACCATAGGCAACGATGAAAGCTTTTCACTCGTGAGCTTTGAAGACTTTGCAAGATCTACTGAGCTCTTGCTGTAGTTGTACCCACCGATTATCTTTCCCAACACATTCGATCCCAAACTGTTAGAAAGCGAGCTCGTGGAAGAAGTTGGTTCTTCCGCTGAAAAATCAACAAGGTCGTTTTCAACAGCAGCGTTTTGCGGTGAGTCGAGCTCGGGTGATTCCACTATAGGACTCACAAACTGCATTTCAGGATGACCAGCATTATGGGCAGGTGACACCTGCATGAGCTGAATGGAATCTTCCTGTTCTGAAAAGCTAAAGCTATTATTGGAGTTGTTGATTGTGGGTTTCTCAAACTCTGCACGAGAATCTTTGTGAGCTGGGGTAGCTCCAGACTCTTCAGAACCAGGAGTGATTTCAATTTTAATCTCGGGATTTTTGGGGTTAGATGGATATTCGGGTTCATTGATCTCCACAGTGGGGACATAAGGCATGTCCAAATGTTCCAGCGTGGACGCGTCTTTTCTAGATAGCACTTGCGACAAATTTTCCCCCAAGTTCGCTTTGGTGAATTCCCTTTCGATTCCATCAACTGGTTTCCCAATCAGTTCATCGATTGCCTTTTCATCCACGGGTACTTTCTGCTCTGGGATGATTTCCACGATCCTGGTTTGATGTATTCTAGGTTTTGGCTCAACTTCTTGACTCATATTAATTTCCGCGGACACCTCGGAGGTTTCGTGGGATGCATCCTCCTTTTCATCGCCGTCAGTAGCAAACTTTGGCTGAAAATCGAAATCAGAAGGACTGCTTGTGTTGCTTTGAAGAATATGGCGGGGAGGAGTATGCTCGAAAGAATTTGCACTGTGAAAAGATGCATCTAAATTAGATAGTATACTAGACCGATGGTCTGAAATATCTCTTCTTTCAATTCTATCACTCTTTTCTGAGAGCTGCTGCTCGATAGATTGATCGAGTTGCACAGTTTCTTCTGTTACATGCGGATCTCCTGACTGTCTCAAGCCAAGGTTGGTGTTCCCGTCATTTCTCGAGTCAGAGCTATATCTTGAATTTGAGCCGGAAACCCTGTTCATCGAATCAACACTATATTTCGAATTTGAGTCGGAGCTCAATCTCGAGTCGATTTTGTAGTCAACACTGCTCTTGGAATTTGAACCTGAGCTTATTCTCGCATCATTTCTTGAATCAACACTGTACTTGGAGTTGGAGCCAGAACTTATCCTGTTCCCATCTGGACTAAACTTGTTGGATCCTGAACTAACCCTATTACCTTCGGAGCTGTACCTATTAGACCCCGAACTCAGTCTGTCATAATTCATATTTGAGCCCGAGCTCAGTCTGTCGTAGTTCAAGTTTGGGCCAGAACTTATTCTCTCCGGGTTCACATTTGATCCGGAACTAAGCCTGTCAGAATATTTCGAATACGAACTTATTCTTTTTGAATCCAGATCCACACCTTCTGGGATTCCCCCCAGGGTTAGTCTCTTCTCCGAACTACCTGTTCTCGAGTGGTTTCTTTCTGAGCTGGTTCTTGGGGTGTAATCCCTATCTAAGCTCGTCCTTGGTTGATATTCACTCCTCAATTCGGAGCTAGTTCTGGGTTGGTACTCACTTCTTCTATCAGCGCTGCTATTTCTCGAATGGTCGTTCCTCTTGTCAGCGCTACTAGTTCTCGAATGCTGATCATTCATTCTCTTCACCTCAGAACTACTATTCCTGGAATGCTGACTGGCAGCGTGCTCGTTGCTGAACCTCCTATAGCCTGATTGGTGTGAACCTACACTCAAAACACTTTTTTGGTCAGAGCTGATATTGCGCGCGTTCTGATTGTATCTTGCATCTACGCCCAGGGCACCCAGAAATCCCAGAATCCCCAGCGTATTGCTCCTGGCACTTTGATCTGATAATCCACTCAAATTTCGGGTATGCTGGATCCCTTGATCTTCATGGCCATAATTTCTAGTGGAGTTTGGCAATTGTTGATTTGGGATTGGTGGAGCAGCCTGTGGTAATTGGTTTGGAGGATGTCCCTGTGGAAACTGATTATATTGCGGGCTGGAAGCTTGCAGCAGAGTTGGTTGGGTATAAAATTGTAGGGGTGGCTGTGTAGGAGCTGCAAACCCTTGGGTCATTGGGCTAGAGAATTGCAGGTTGGGCGTCGTCGCTTGTGGGTTTGCAGGGTATTGAGCCGGTGGTTGACTTACATTATTGGCAAGAGCTTCATTGGGTAATGGAGGGAGCTCGTGTGGTATTTGATTATCGTACATTTGAGGTGGTTGGCCAGGATGCGCACCCTGATTTGGAAAGCTCTGCTGGCCTGGGCCTTGGTATGGACTGCCAGACCCAGGTCCATACTGTGTGGGGCTGAAATTGTTACTCAACGGACTGTTGAAGGTGTTATTTAGTGGGCTGCTGTGTGTACTTGTTGCAGCGTATGGACTGAATGGCATCCCATAATGGGTGGTGTAGTTGACGTTTGGGTTGATGAATTCACCCTCTTGTTCTTTGGGGACTTGATTCAAACCATCCTTTCCAGCTGACAAGCCATCACTGCTGGAGTACATGGCGCCATCAGACTGTACACGGTTATTTGGAGACTCCATCAAATTCGAGGGTAACATTGAAAGCCTCGACGTACTTCCGTTTTGGGGGTGTCTGATCCTTTGGTGTTCATAGCTTGCAGATCTGCGATAATTGTGCGTTTTAGGGGGAAGTAAATCCCGGTGACCTGACATTATAAGCTTCTACACTGGGGAAGGATAGTAATATCAGCGCACCGTTTTTTGTCTTGCTTTCACAAAAAAATTTGGCACCAGGGCATTGGAATGTGGACGGAATTTCTAAACATTTTCAAACGCATCGTTGACATTCTGATTCAAATGTCACGCTGGAGAATTCCTACAAGTAATTTTGGGCCATCGAGATCATGAGCCTCACCGATTGACTGGATCATCGATCGCATCAAAAATAGAACTCAAAAATAGAGCGTACAAAGTCAAACAGAATTACAAACACAGGACAAAGACAAATGTATAGAAATACAAAAAAATACCTTTTGTAAGGGCGTCTACAGAGCCACTATTTAGCACATTAAATTACAAGTGGACCTGGTACACCCATACCACACTGCTGCTCTTACACTACAACTCGAAACAGCGTGTTTTAATTCTAGAAACTATCTATTGTCAATCTTGTCATCTACAAACACATTATTTACTGATTGATTTGGCGTACTATTGACGATTGATTAGACTACTGATTACAACTGATTACAACTGATTACAACTGATTGACAACTGATTGACAACTGATCATTGCCAACTGAACATTTAGGCTACTTCAAGTACTTGGATATATCTTAACAACGATACGTACCAACTACTGTGAACTCCGAACTACATCTTTAATCGATTACATACTTCATCCCAAAACATCGAGCCTTTATACTATGTGGCATGAATGAACTTCTACACCAAACACTAAAGGATTTACACACACTCCATGCTTACAATGATGATGAAGTAGGATACACTGTCCTTCTCCGGAAGACCGTTAAGAATATCCTCCAACTCTTGAACTATAGTGATATGGTCTACTCAAGGTTGGACATCACAGTATCTGCGCCAATTGATCTTGGCGCAAGCTCCTGGGTGTATTATTTTCGTAAACGGCAGCATGTGAGTGGTGAGCTAGATTTAAACAGTTCTAATCTTATTCAGGATTTCGTCAAGAATGGTAGCCACAAAGATGCGAGCGTTCTCCTGATCTTGGTGAGCCAGCTTGCCAGTATCAGTGCATCTCGCAAACCCCTGCGAATGAAGGATTCCTACTCTGCTATTTTGGTGAAACTCTCAGAGTTGATCGACTTTTTCTTGAAACTTCACCTGCAATCGGAACAAGACCTCATTGCCTATTTGTGCAAGTGCATCACCTATGAGCTCAACTTTTATGAACGATTGAATGCGGAGTTGAAGAACGAAGATACTGAGAAGATTGTGGAGTTTCTAGATGGATTCTTAGAGACGGTGAATGACGAAAGCGATGATCAAGAGTCCATGTTCATTTATGAAAACCCATCGGGCCACCAACCTCAACTCAATTTCAACTCAAGTAACCCAGAGTTCAACCGTATCTATTCCATATTTCTTAATGTGCTCAGCTTCAAAAACTTTAGTGCGAGGGACTTTAGAAACTACATCAAGATATTGGTGAACGTTTTTAAAAGGCATACAGGCTTGGAGTTTTTTGAGTTGGATACTTATGCCAACAAGGAGTTGAAATTCAATGCTTTCTATGACTTTTTCGTGGGGGGCGGCTCGGGAATAACCATTCTCCCACCAAAGTTCAAAGCCGTGAATGACTCTGTCTTGCTGGAGAATAATGTGTTCCCTGAATTGGATGTTGAAAACAGTCTTGAAAAATATGAAAGTTCATTGATGGAGGAAGATATACTAGGAAGAACTAGGGAACTGGAAACCCGAGACAATGCAGCTAGGGTTTATTCGAGCAGTCGCCAAGATGAAACTGAAGATGCATCCGATGAAACTGAGAAGTTGGACGACCAGCATGAAAAAACCCCTGAGAGAAAGTACCAGATGAATGAATCCCATGGAACCCTCCGTGATTCTAATGAGCCCTCTCAAGAGACACCAAAACCTTTTAAAAAGTCTCAGTTCAGTTATAACAAACTCGAAAACCTGCCTTTCAATTACATGAGAAAACACCACGCCAGAGTCTCCAGTCTTCCAAACCAGATGAAGAGAGGCGAAAGACCGTCACCCGATATTCGAATGAAATCAGAAAACGAGATTTTTCTCAAAAAAGAGCCCAATGAGTTTGCGGAAAGATCCTTCAAAACAAAACGAAGAAGCCAATATGGCTCTACAGAGGTCCCGAGGGTCGTATCAGAACCACTGCAAAACATACAGAACCATCTGAAAAGGGATTCACAGCCTCCAAGGAGTGCTCCAAAGAGTGCTCCAGCTCATCCAAAAAGAGAGGAGAAGAGCTTTACGAGTGCAGCTGACAAATCCACCACGAATGATTTATCGAACCAAGCAATCCACGTCCCGTCTCCTCCCCACATCTCGCCCAACGAAGATTCCACGTACCAACTAATTCACCCCCTTTCCGTCGAGGATCGAGCAAATTTATGCCATGATGCACGTGAGGTTCTCATTCTTTTGCAAGAGTTGAATGTTGATATTAATATGCAATTCTCGAATTTATTGAGATTGTACATGCGTTTATTGTACGACATTTTGCCAACATATTCACAACCATGGGATCTAATATTTGTTAATAGCATCAACTCTGCAGTACAAGGTCTCATGCGAATATCGGAAGGAGGTTATAATGAAGAGGACGACGAAGACTTGAAAGTTTATATCAAAAGGTTTCAAGAATCTGTCCAGGTGCTTTCAAGTGGGGGACATACCCAGCTCATGCGGCTAGCAAAATTCGAATTCAGAAATACTCATAATATTAAACGGTCGATCTTTACAGAATGGATTGTGAAGACCGCAAACCAAAACGCCTTACAGACTACTTTAATTGACCACTTGGCAGAGAAAGAGCACGAAACTAAACTCAAAGTTTTACGAATTTGGTTTAGTAGGCGGGTTAAATTCAGTCGCTTTGAGGATGCAGCGACGCAATTTTCTTCACAAAGGGTGCTTGCTCAATTTTTCGTGGAGAAATGGCTCAGAAAACAAACCACCTTGGATATACTCGAGCAGGAAGGTGATGCACTTTACTTGAGATCTTTCATTCAGAAATGGAAAAGCAAATATCAAAACAATGTGGATGATTTCAACAAAAGCATTCAGTTTAGTAATGAAGTGCTGAAGGAAAAGACTTTCTCTTCATTGTTGACCAAATACACCAGCATCAAACAGAAAGAAATCGAGCACGAAGAAATGCTCCAAAACTTTGTGGAAACGAAAAAGCATATGTTACTACGGAAATTTTGGGACCAATGGTATGATCGTATGAATGCATGTATGGAGCACCTGACCACCATGGAAATTCCCGAGCCGGTTCCCGTGAACAGAGACATTCTTTCTCGAGAGCCTGTTAATTTGAGTGAAAAAATCATCAAGTTGAGTATGATTGAATCCGACTGGGTCAAGAGGAAGCATTTGATCAAATGGAAGAATGCATCTGTACTTCATGGAATTTATTCTGTTGTCAAACGCAACAACGAACAAATATTGGTTTCGCTCTTCTTCCGTAACTTCATGCTCAAAAAATTCAATCTTTCTAAAATCGAAGCAGAATTTAACGCTCGACATGAGAACCTCATGAAGAAGAGAATATTAGAGCATTGGAAAGAGTACTCTGAGATGGTGATATGTGCGCGCAATTTCTATAGGCGCAGTTGCTTGCAAAACAGTATGAAGAAATGGCTTCTTAAAAGACGAATGAACGAATTCCAAGCTTTGCCAGTGCTAGAGAAGAAGTTTTTCAAGACTTGGCTTCTTCGCCACAATCTAGTTCCGGCGCTACAAGTAAGCAATGCGCGAAAGGAGAAGAGCTTTTTTGGCATTTGGAAGAAAAAGTTTGAAACGGTAAGAGCTCTAGATGAGAGGGCAAACGTTTCACTTAAACCAAAGTATCTATCTGTGTGGATAACTGCTGTCAACAATCACCGCGGTCTCGAAGAAGTTGCTGATATACAGTTCTCCAGAAAGTTTGTTAGAAAAATGCAGGTGAAAAGGAGCCAAATACTACTACTTGAAGACAGGGCAAAGGTTCTCACAAGATGGGATGAAAGGCTCCTTTTACAAGAGGTTTTGATAAAGTGGTATAATTCACGAGTGCACAGATTTGAATCTGAGGCTGCGCTTAAAGTGTGGACTTTTATTGAACAAGTGGTCAACCCTAATATACAAAACAGATTCCTCGGTATATGGATTGACGCATATAATCAAAATCATGATAAGAGAATTGCATTGGAAGAAAGAGCGCAAAAATTCTCATCCGGATCATTGCGCGGCGTTATGCAAAAGTGGTACCAGAAGACAGAACAAAGTGCTGAGTTGGAACAGCAGGCGGATGAGTTCAATTATACTTCATTGTTGAAACGTATCATGATTCGGTGGTACGAAGGGTTCAATAAAACCAATGCACTTGAGGAGGCAGCCGACGAGTACCTTTTGAAACGAGATGCTCAAAAGGCCGAAGAAGCGCTCAGTTTCTGGGCAATGAAGATGACTAAAACTGTAAGAAGGAATGAGCAGAATTACGAGATTTTTGTGAAGAAGCGGAACGCTGTGCGCTTGAGATCTATTTTCAACCTTTGGATCTATAAACACGGTGAGCGCAAGTTGATTAAAAGCATGAAAAGAACAGAGCGAAGATTAAGGCAGCCCTCGAGGGAAAATCTGCAATCACCTAGGACTAGAGGAAATGCACAAAACCCGGACCCCGATGAAACCACTGCGTCACCATTGGCAACTCGGTCATATCGAACAAGGCCCTCGCCACGCGTGCCTGAGGCCAGTTCTGATTCCTCATTTGAATTCAGTGAGTCTGAGGTTTATGGAAACGATCTACCAAAGAGCTATTTGTACACGCCTCTCAAACAATTGAAAAGAGCGCCTGCTGCAACGCCTCGGCCAATGCGCGTAAGTCCAGAGAAACTCCAAGAAACCACACAAAGACTCAGGAGTGAGCGAATTAAAGAGCTCAGACAACACTTTGGAAAAGCGAAAGACGCCCCCACTCCTCAAACTTCCAGGCCAAAAGCAGTGACAACGGACGAGGCTAAAAGCATTGATCCAGATAGTTCTCGGTACGTGCGGCTAGCACCTCCACCGCCAAACTTTTCTACAAACTGGGATGGCTCACCGTCGGCCCGCAATGCAGTTTCGGAATCAATTATGGAGGATGTGGTGATTGAAAATGCCAAGCGCTTGCGTAGAATTACACCAATAATGTTCCCCACTGAAGATGACATGAGTGAACCTTCGTTCAGTCCTGTCGATAAAATCAAGCAACGCTTACAAAATAGGATTTCGCCAACCAGGGAGTAAATCTGTGAAGACCAATTTGAGACGTCAGTGTACGTCGACTTTCTCTGCAATTGTAATAATATTTATTAATATGTACTATATAGTGTGCAAATTATGCACACAGCTAATAAGCAAGTGTACTCAGGGAGAGTGCTACTGAACATTATGTAACATTGTATTATACTTGTACTTGATTATTAAAGTTCCACGGCAATCAAGCTTTTGCCTTGGCGGTCTCTTCGATTTCGTCGATTTGCGAATTCAATGCCTCCTTCAACGCTTCGGGATCGACGTCCTTCAATTGATCGAACAGCTCATGTTCCTGGGGATCATGTTCTGGTTGTGATGTTTTCACTGGGCCCTCTCTAGATTTCTTGCCGGAGTCCTTAGAGGCTTCCAATTTCTTGATCAAATCACCCAAGCCCTTATCTTTCTTGACTCTTGAGTACACGAACAAGTCTTTATCGAGCACGATCAAGGACCTCAAGAGCTGATGCAATGTATGGAATTTCCCAGCCAAAAGCTCTCTCACGACCTTCAATGCGAACTGGGATCCGTACTTTTCTTTCAAGATGTCCAAAATCGGCTTAATAGTAAAGGATTTGAAAGTATAAGAAACGTGAAGAAGCTTCCAGTTACGTGGGTGATAAACCAAATTCTCCTTCT
Organism: Kodamaea kakaduensis; assembly: GCA_030558435.1. Classification (NCBI taxonomy): domain Eukaryota; kingdom Fungi; phylum Ascomycota; class Pichiomycetes; order Serinales; family Debaryomycetaceae; genus Kodamaea; species Kodamaea kakaduensis. The sequence continues at coordinate 79,856 of JAJMSN010000018.1, forward strand.
TGACCGAGGGATCGATCTCTTCAGCGGTGATTGCAATATCCACGCTGTTCCACAATTTCAACAAATTAAGCTTGTCCTCAGTTTTATCGTAAGTAACGAGGCCATTGTGTAATTCACCAAACTTGTTGATTCCAGTCATGCATGGAGCCACCTCCATGTGAACAAGAACGTGCTCATTTTGCCTCAGTGCCTCCACATATGAGTTTACAAAGCTCAATGCATCACCTCCTGGATAGTTGAAACTTGAAGCATACCCCATCAAAAGCGAAACCATGGTGGCTACAACAATGCCAGCCAACATAGTTGCCATGAAAATCTTGTTCACAAAGCTGGTTGACCATTTCATGCTGATGTTGGCCATTCCGTTCGCAGCCTGGAGAAGGAACACCGGTGCAATGTATATGATGAATCTCCATTCTTTATGGGGTTGAAACGACATGGCAGCTATGAATATAATCGATGAAGTAAAAAGAATCCGCAAAGAGTTCTTTGCAGGGTGATCGATGACGGTTTTGACATCGGTGGAGTCGTCTTTATTCTTCTTGGTGTCGACTTTGACGGATTTCTCATCAGCGGGATCAGTGAGAAGACCAGGCAATAATAACATCAAAACCACGGGTGGAGCGAATAATTTGGGAAGGTAGGTCTTGAAGTAGGCTGACCAAGGTTCGACTCCCCATTCTGCAGACTTACCATCGACAATGTTGAAAACGAAGGACTCGACCTCTGGCATGAGAAGTCTGTTCCAGAAGTACGAGTCAATGGTGACGGTGGAAATAGCACCGAAAAGGCACCCAGCAACAATCATCAAGCCATTGGTCACAATATTGGACAGACCAAACACAAATGACGATACGAGTGCAATGATCACAGCAAATACACCCACTTCACAGCGGAAGACTACACCGGTGAATGCAATCCAGGTGAGACCTGTCAAGTCACCCTCCAATATCTTGGACATCCCGTGCACAACAAGTGGAAGGGCAATGAAATTAGGAAGCGTTCTAGAAGCATAGTACAAGAGATGGAACTGGGTCGCAACGAGGATCAGGAACCAGAAACCAATCACCCCTTTGATTCTTGCACTTCTATCCTTGAGGGTAATTTTGTTAACGGTGTTTCTCATCTCAAAGAGAGCGAGCGCATTTGCCAACCCCAAAACACCTCTTACCACGAGTGCAAGACTTTGTTGGCTTCCATTTGCGAGTAAATCAATACCGAAAACAGATAGCACAAGACATACCACTTTCACCACCGAAGCGATTGCCAAACTCCCAATAAAGGTGCGTGGAACCACCCCAGGAAATTCCATATGGTCGTAATTCTCCAAAACAGTGGACTGGGGAAACACCCCATAATTGAGCATATCATGTATGGCCTGGATGTTGAATGATTCCTCCACCTTAGTGTATGGCGAAATCACCAAGTGGTAGCCAATGAGCACTAACAAGACGAGGTCAAGGAAACTGTTGTATTTGTGCATAATCTATCGGAGCTTCGGAAAGAACAGTTGTTGGGCTAATCGCCGAGATAAAAACACCAATGCTGCCTTTTGGGTTGTAGAAAAGCTTGCTGGGACAAAGGACAGTCAATTGTGGATGCTGAACTCAATAAGCTAGTCACTTGTTAGTGATGGTCAAAGTGATCTATTTTTTAACTTTTGCCGTAATTGTGTAAAAATCAGAAAAAATTGGCATATGAACTGCCGATTCCACATCATCCCAAATTTCAATGGTCGGAATAAAGTTGCTCATCCTGTTCAAAAATATGGCAATCAGTTTTCCCAAACCGAGTTCTAAAATTTTAGATATGATTCTAAGTATTAAGGGATATGGTAACATTTCAGGTAAACTACTCTTCTCTAATTTTGTCTCACTGACTTTCATTTGCAACATTTTTCTTCCCCATATTTAATATATTCAATGGATATACCGGATTTAGTAGAGGATATTTCCCAAGTGGAAGCGTTTGAACCGGTACAAGTCCAGGAAGCATCTGCTTACAAGCTCAACAGTTCTGTGCCAAATGTTCAGCCTGGTCAGAAGAAGATTCCCATCACCATCATAACTGGGTACTTGGGGTCTGGAAAGTCTACATTGCTCAAGGCCATTGGACAAACCAGCAACAAGAAACTCGCCATTATCTTGAATGAATTTGGAGATTCTTCCGCAATCGAGAAGTCCGTGACCATTGCCGACTCAGAAAAGAACGAATCGATCCAAGAATGGCTCGATTTAGGAAACGGGTGCCTTTGTTGCACTGTCAAGGACAACGGTGTCGTTGCAATCGAGCAGTTGATTGAGAATTCAAAGGACAGAATCGACCACATTCTTTTGGAGACTACAGGCATCGCAGACCCTGCGCCAATCGCCAAGATGTTTTGGTTGGATGAGGGTCTTCTGTCAAACATCTACATCGATGGAATAGTCACTGTGGTTGATGCAGTCAATATAATAGAGTGTCTTGATGACGTGGGAGGTCATTGGCATAGGAAAAACAATCATTTGAAGGAGCACCAACTCAATACAGATGATTTGACTAATGAAGAGATCGAGCAGGAGGCCCAACAATTGGATGAGGGAATCACCACAGCCCACCTCCAAATTGCTTTGGCAGACGTGGTGTTGATCAACAAAATCGACAGGTTATCACAAGATAAGGAAAGGCTTGCTTCCATAGAAAAACGGCTCCTGTCTATAAATACAGGATGCCCTTATTACACCACAAGCTTTGGAGACATTGCCTTGGATAAAATCTTGAATTTGCATGCCTACGATGCGGACCCAGAGAAGATTGCCAAGAATGAAAGGATTTTGGACCCCGGATCTTTTCACGATGACCGTATTGCAACAGTGACAGTCGAGTTCCCATTCTTCACCTCCGAAGAGCAGTTCCACAAGGTGGAGCTCTTTTTGCAGCACGTTCTCTGGGAAAACGTTGTGGCGGACAATGAGGTTCAGATACACAGACTCAAGGGAGTGTTAGTGAAGAATGGCCCAGAACCGGACGTGAGAGTAGTGCAAGCAGTGAGAGAGACGTACGAAATAGTGAAGGGTGGGAAGCTTTTGGAGTCGATAAACAGCAACAAATTGGTCTTCATTGGGAAGAATCTTTCCAAGGAGAGCTTGGAACAAGAGTTGCAAAAGTTTTTGGAGTAGATAGTAAGATGGTGTTGCGTTCAGTATGAGGGCAATGTTAAGAGACTACAAGCTTTGTTCGATGAATCGGTGATGGTGGACAGTGATTCTTTCTATCGAGAAGATCAAAGGATTACCATCAGTTAGATGTGAAAAACTTAGATAGCAATAAAATGGGTTAGAAGAATATAAAATGGGGTTAGAAGAAGTATTGAAGCACTGCAATGTATTTTCAAGACGTTTTAACAAGGAGGTACACAGTACAACCGATAAACATATCCAGTTACAGTAGACTTGACAGAGTAAAGATCATCTCTTGTCTCTCAAAAAGCACGATCTAGATTTCAGTAGTTATCAGAATTGCCAAAGCACCCCAGAAATGAGCATTTAATCACCTAAAACATCTACTCGCTTCGCTTGTAGATGAATATCGTAGAGTGCTTTATGTTATCGCCAAATCGGGCACCATCTTTTTTCCTAAAATTTTCAGGCATGTCGAATGAACCCAAGGTCAAGAAGCTGTGGTCCAACCCAGCCTTGAAGGCTATGGGAATACCCAAGCTCTCACTCCCGTCGAGAAACTGGATGATTTTTTGGACCGTCTTGGGTGGTTTGAGTGGTGGTGTGTTTTACGACAAGCACCAGCAGGGCAAAATACGTGAAAAGTGGATGAAGCATGTCGAAAGCTTAGGAGATGAGGTGTATCAGACTCAGAAGTTACCCAGAAAGTTGACCATTTACATTGCTCCCCCTCCAAACGATTTTCTTGAGGAGTCACTTCGTGTCTTTAGGAAGTTTGTTAAACCAGTCTTGAATGCCAGTGCCCTTGACTATCAGGTTTTTACAGAGACTAGACAAGGAGATATCAGGATGGCAGTTGCCAACCAGATGAGGGAGCTCAGACAGGCCAAGATCAACGAGGCTTCGGAACCCACAAAATCGAGTGATAAGGAAGAGAGTGTCTCCAAATTCTTCACTAAAAGTGCACCAAAAAGTGAAGAGGATGAACTTTCCACCAAACCGAGGAGTGAGTTGTACACCCCACAAAATGTTTTGGGATTGTACAAGGTTGTCGAGCCCGTTGAAGTTGTGAGAGATGATGCTGTGAATCCAGAAGATGCGGGAGGTGTGATATGTATAGGCAGAGGGGCATACAAAGAGTATATGGCTGGATTACATGAGGGATTACTCGGACCTCTTGAGAAGCCCCAAGCACTCGTGGATGAGGAAAGAGAGATTGAGGAGAAGAAACAAAAGGAGTTGGAGGAAAAGAAAGAAAAGGGAGAAGAGGTAGAAGAGGAAGAGGAAGACAAGAAAAAGCCGGTTGTCAAGCCATATATAAAACCTGAGCAGTATGCCGACGCACAGTTGCCTTCAGAGCTCGATTTTACATCGATTGTGAGAGATTCAAACAATGTGCCCGTCTTGTTTGAACAGCCCGTGTATGTGTTCCCTGTGCCAAATCTCTTGGGATTCACAACAATGCCTAGGAAAATCTACAGGTACTACACCAAGAGGTACCTCGCCGATGAGTATGGGTTCAAGACAACCGCAGTGGTATTCAACAAGCACAGAGAGTTCAAGTATAAGGATTCTTTGTTGGCCAAGGAAGAAGAGTTGGACTGGCCAAAGTCTTGGGTGGACAAGGGAAAAGAGAGGGACTCGGAATGGGTTCAGGATTTGGTGGTGGACGAAAGGATCACAGACAGAATGCGGGTATATGATGAGAGTTTGTTGAAGAAGTAATGTAAATAGATAAACTATAGTATCCAATTATTAGATGCATTGAAGGCGAACTAAGATGAACTTGAAGACAAACTTGAAGACGACTTATCGAAGACTACTTACATCAAAGATGAACTCTCACCAATGCTCTTAGTTCCTTACTGAAATTATTAATGTTTGTATTATAATGTAGCTTTCTTGATGACATTTGTTGCTCGCTTAAGCTCTAACGTTTCTATTATGCCGTTTAAACTTTTTAATCTTCCCTCTTCCACAATGTGTACCCATATCTAAAGTCTCCCTCCTCGACATCGTCAACCTCAATTTCTCTCCCTATAAAGTCTCTCAAATTCTCCTTACTTTGCTTTCGCCAAGGGTTGGGTCCTTCTTTATACATTGGGAAATTCAAAAAAGTGTCAATCTCCAAGCTGCTCTCATCGTTGTGTTCAACATCAGTGATCAACAAGTAGTCGACGCTATTGTCTTTTACCAACTCATTATAAATTTCTGCTCCTCCAATCACAAATATACGCTCCACCTTTCTCGTAGACGGTATCTTGTCCAAAGAGCTGGAGATGGAGTTGGCATAAATCACATTCTCATCGGTTTCTGAAACACCTTCTTGGAAAGATCTCGACAAAACAATGTTGATGCGACCTGGAAGAGGTCTAAACTTCTTGGGAATCGACTCCCACGTCTTTCTTCCCATAAGAACGGCATTTGTGGCATTCGGATCTATGGTTCTGGTGGTAACATCCTTGAAGTACTTGATTTCTTTCTTGAGCCTCCAGGGCATTTTCCCATTGATTCCAATCCCTCCGTTGGATTTGAGTGCAGCAACTATTATAGATATCGTGGGCTTAACCTCTGTCATGGTGGTGTTGTGTAATAGGCAGTCCCACTTGATGCCTGAAAAAGTGGTCCAGACGCGCGCCCTAACACGATCACGTGAAACATTGACCGTGACCGTGTCGGGACGCGGTACAAGGTTTTGAGACACATTGCCCGTCCCAAAGCGGAACTTGAATGTCACAAAGTTCGTTTGCTGCGAAAAACTCCACAAGCGATCAGTTACGATTGAAACACCCCCAAGTCCAGCTTGAAACCACAGACGCGTGATTATTCGGGATACTTCCAACGCCCTCTACATTTTATTGCCAATATAATATTAAAACATCACAGTCGATATATGGAGGGGATCCAGCCCAAAAAGCCTTCTGCCATCACTCGCTCATCGTAGAATAAAACAACATGTAGTAACACATAGTAAAACTGAAAACAAGCAGAAAAATAAATGAACGTCTGGAATCATTAAGTTCATCAAGGATCTCATTTTTGAATTAAATTGTGCTCAAGGTATCCTCCCCCCTCGGAAAAAAATTTCCTTGGACTTCTTCTCCATTTCTCGTCATAAGCTTCGCAGTCCTTTAAACTCTTACTTTCTTGACGATCTCTTAGGGGTGGCCCTCTTGGCAACTGGCTTTGCAGCTTTTGTTGTGGTTGTGGCCTTCTTGGTGGCAGGCTTGGTCACCTTACCTGCGGCCTTTTTAGGGGCAGCCTTTGTAGCCTTTGGAGCAGCCTTTGCAGTAGCCTTTGGAGCGGCCTTGGGGGCGGCCTTTGGAGCTGCCTTTTTGGGAGCGGCCTTTTTCGGCTCAGCTTTAGCAGCTGCCTTTGGCTCAGCTTTTTTAGCCGCAGCCCTTGAAGGAGCCTTCTTGGTAGGAGTAGCCTTTGCAGTCTTTGCAGTAGTCTTTGCAGTAGCCTTTGGAGCGGCCTTAGGGGCAGCCTTTTTTGGCTCCTCCTTTTTAGTAACTTTCTTGGCTGGAGCTTTTTTTGGAGCGGCTTTTTTGGAGGCCTTGACGGCTTTGGTGACGGCAGCTGCACTTGGAGAAGAAGAAGCACTAGACTTGATAGTGGTCTTCTTAGTGATCTTGCCCACGATTACATGCTTGTCCTTGTTGGCCAATTTGACTGGGCCAGAAGGACCCTTGGGCTGCAAGAAGTCGTTGGTCTCAACACCCTTTCTCAAGGCCGCGTTGAACAAAGCGTCGAAATTGGCAGTCTTGACGTCGTAATTGGACTGGATGTACTTCTTCAACGCTTGGCGGCTGGTGTGTTAGTACAAATGTTTAGACACTGGGGCTGACTGTAAAGTCATCTGGTGTGGAATACATACGAAGATCCGTTTCTTTCCTTCAAAGTCAAAACGGCGGACTTAATCATGTCTATTTGTTAGTTGGAGCAGAATTGAATGGTGTGGATAACATACCCTTGTAGGTGAGCTTGGGCTGAGCCACAATAACGGCTGTCTTGGAAGTTTTAGTTTTGGTAGGCATTTATCGAGAAAGAGTAGTTGTTGGTAAACAAAAAAAAGTGGGAAAGCTATATGGCCAAAAAAACAAAATCAAAACAGAGATAAACTTCATTTAGCTTAAACTGGACTAATGAGAAACCGAGATTAAGAGCCCATATGTATTTTATTATACCGTTTACGTACAAGAAACTAAGCTACACCCACACCTTTCCTGTACATTATCTCGACATGTTGACCTCTGCGTTACAGTAGCCAATGGTGGGAAGCCCGTCAAAGCCGCGCCATTCAGGAAAAACAAATCGTATGCACATCGGCTCCCAGATTCACCCGTCGGTTTCTCGTAAATCTCACACAAGAGACTATGTTGGCTGCATCGTACATTGCGAGTTGGAGATTTCGGCTTTTTTCCCAAAGGGCTGATTTTAACGTCATCCACAAAATGATTCGTGATGCCTACCCCTCTACCCCCTCTAATTTTGGTGCTCATTTGGTGCTCAACTTTTGTCTAATGTACTTCAACTAAAAGCTTGTTTATCCTATTCTATATACTGTTGAATCAACCTGATGATATGCTCAATTTTGATCAATTTGCTCAATTTGCTCAATTTTAAATTGCCCAATACCTCGCTACTCACCCAGGTTCTAATCGTACCTAACCCATTATCCAAATCTAGACAATCCAATCTAACAACTCGGTCGGATATTCACCAAACCTTCCACTCTATTATTTTCCTCCATTCCATCTCATTTGAGATACATTCCGCCATACACTACTCGTTTTATTTTCCAGCCTATTCCTTAAAACGCTAATTTTAAAGACCAACTTCAAAAGTTAGAATATGATCGCAATTGCAACAGCTGATCTGAAGGTCTGATCTTGACAAAGTTCATTTGCATCTCTAATCTCATTCATCTCAAATCTCATCTCAAATCTCATTCATCTAAATCTCATCCATCTCTAATCTCATTCATCATCTCATCCATCTCTAATCTCATCCATCTCTAATCTCATCCATCTCTAATCTCATTTATCTCATCACCTAGTGCGTAGGTTAGAAAAATTACCTCTTGCAATATTCTTTGTCGTGATGTCCACTTCAAATTATCGTACGATCTTGCCGATTTCCACAAATCCCTCGTAACTTGTTGGTCTTTGAATCCACTATTTTGCTTTTGCAATCACCGAAGAATCATCGAAGAATAATCGAAGAATCATCGAGTTGAATCATCGAGTTGAATCGTCGAGTTCATCGAAATTAAACCATCAAAATCATCAATCACAAATCTTCTTTTGGCAATGTGCTCATGGACAAACCTCTTGTTCTCCCCACTGGTTGTAGGAATCCTTCTCGTAAACCACTCTGCGGTCCTTGTCCAACTCGACAAAATCAACATACTCCACAAACAATGCCACAACCGCAAAATTCTTGAATCCATCGTCGTCCTTCTTTCCATCAACACCTCTTCTGATCTTATCAATCTGTTTCAAGTCCTCGTCAGACATGGGCGTGAGGGGAGCGGGTTTTCTAAACTGTTTCTTCATATGCTTGGAGATCACATCCCACTGCCTCTTCACCTCATCGGACCAGTCCTCCTTGGTTGGAGGATGGTAGTTCATTTGCGACAAGTGGGTGTAGGACAAGTCACACATGCTCGAAAACTTGGTCAACGAGGGCGAACACAAGGTCAGTGCAACCGGCATCCGTTGTGGTGACGTCTTGGTGTCCTCGCAGAAGGATGCATTACGGGGCGAATGCGATGCGCTAAAATGCAATTCATCCCCCGAGTCCGAGTCTGAATCGTCTTCCACACTTTCCTCCTTTTTGCTTATGTGAATGTCCTTGAGAGTTTTCAGTACACCTGCAACTCTTTTATGCTCTGTATCATGTTCCTCCTCCGTGTCATCTTCATACGACCCGGCGTTCCGTACAGCCTCCACGGACGATATGTCCACCACGGGAGTGTACTCCTTGTCTATTATCCTTGCGGAACCCCTGAAACGAAACTGCTTCTTGATCTTCTCAAAGTAGAAGACAGCTTCAAACTTGTCATTTCTCTCCAACTCCTCGTATTTGGCCGTCCTCCGGTCGGTCACGAATGTGATCACGTTGCTGGACTTGTTGCCAAAGAGCCACCCGCGGTAGACGAGGGTTCGGGCCCGCGGGAAGCCACTCTTGCTGATCGTGGCTAGCTGAAACGTGATGAACGGAGGCTCGTTTTTTTTGGCGAGGAGCTCGTTGTCCACCGCCTGGGTGAATGCAGGCACCCAGGGAGCCATGCTGTTGAGGGTGAACATGGATCCAGGTTTCACAATTGCGCTGAAGGCAGAATTTGCTTTAAGTGTTGAGGATGGCAGAATTTTTTGATCCTATTTTCCTCTTTTCCTACCTTACTATTTTTGATGTTTCTCCGAAGGTGGTGCTGATGTTCCAGATGCTGCGCTCGTGTAGAACCTTGTCGATTTCTGGGCGCTTCGGAGCTAATATCGTCCGAATACTTTTTCTGATCCTGCTATTACTGCGTGCCCTATACACTGCCGTCGCGTGGTTATACCTAATTAGTACAGCACTCGGTCGACCTTTTATGCCCACGTTTTTACCCGGTGTTAATTTTTTCCATCAATTTCCCGTGTTACAAGCGTTCCCGCGCTTATTCCGTCTAATTAGTGCTGGACAATGCCTCTATCTTGCATTTCAGAATGGGCCTGCTTTTGGTATGCTGTCTCAGGGTGCTACGCTGAAACGCTGTGAAACAGGGAAACTGATGATGGCTTTTCCGAAAAGAGTTACAACAATACAAGAACATGGGGTTTTCCAGCAGATTCACGTCTATTGTACTGCGGCATCCTTGTAGCTATAGGACGTCGTCGTGTACACAACTGGCATGAGCAGGGGCCTATTTGCCCCCGAAATCCAAGCCCCTAATAATGCTCCGCCCTTCAAATACCAACTTCTCAGTCGATGCTTCATACAACGGAGGGTTGGCCGAGTGGTCTAAGGCGGCAGACTTAAGATCTGTTGGACGTTTGTCCGCGCGGGTTCGAAACCCGCACCCTTCATGATTTTTTTCGTCGCATCGAAACAGTAATGCTTGGTACTTTTCTTTACTTTTTCCTACGTTTGTTCTTACATTGTTCTACCTTTGTTGCACATCTTTCTATCACTTCTTTTTACTGTCACATCGGGATACCTCCCTTGCTGTTAACACCACCCAACAACTTCATTGTCATCTGGTCACGTAATTTTTGTCATGATCACACAAGGCAAAGAAGACTCGAGTAACGTGATCTCATCTTTAGATGCCTTCTCACGATCACACCCTTACTTTGACTACATCTCCATTGTCTCGGAGTCATCCCTGATTCATTTGAACCACAACTATGCAACCACAATAAAAGGGTTCTCACAGGTGGCTGATCTCATAAGGGCAGCTAATGATAGCATCTACTTCAAGGCCATCCCCATGTCCCAGGCACAGTACGCACCACAATTGTATGCCTCTGATACATTGGAATATAATGGGGGTTTGACACTTACCCTCACTTCAAATACATTCCACTCCATGCCATCGATGTCAAAGTTTGCGACCATCAAAAAGGTACCTGAATCGAAGGTTGGTCATGGATCAAAGAACCTTGTTTCCTACAACTACAAGATTGAATTTTCAAAATTAGATGGCTTACCCCCCGTGTTGGAGCATGTAATAAGCACTTTCTTTAGCAATTGCCTTTTGCAATTGGCATTCACCGGAGATCTCTCCATCGACATTCAAAAGACCACTCCATCCATAAAGACAGTGCCAATAAATCCAAGCATATGTACAAAGCCGCTTACGGCAAACCTACCAATCGAAAACACTTACGATCAACAAGATTTAATAGAATACCTTGCTTTGTTGCATTTGAACAGTCCTCTGCTCATCCCAAACCACGAACTCGAAGACCTCAATTCATTCAGCATAGTAAACATTGAGGGCGACATAGAAACAAAGGTAAGCCATATCCATGAGGTTCCCTGCGCGCACTCAAGTGCATTGGCTGAGTTGGCAAAGAACCCTTCAGTGACCTCAGTCATCGCTAAATCTGGTAATGATTCTTGTTTGTACTACAGAAGTCAGAACAATATATTGTTCTGGAAGAATGACAAATGAAGTCACAAGAAAACAACCCAATGACTAACGCATTTATAATACATAGACAATCGATTTAATGATTCTCAATTTCGTAATGGATGATATTCAGTCTTGTGATGGATGACCCTCATGTGTGATAAATCTTGCAATGCATGGATCAATTTTGTAATGGTTGATCCCCAATTTTGTAATGGTGAATCTAAATTTTGCAAAGCATGAATCCCGATCTATGAATCACTGCCAGTCTTCGATGATGCTCATCTTGAACTTCATCAATATCTAAAATCCTCTACAATTGATTCACGTACCTGCGTTAAATGTAAGTCTACGTCTTCCTGTCCGTCCTTGCATTAAGTTTCTATCATTGGCTACGTGAATTCTCCCAAGAAATCCTCGGGTCCCATCCCGAAAGAGCTCATCATCAAACTTTCGTACCCCAATACATCGCCGGTCATTATGTCACTCCCATTCATGGGTTCAAAAACCTCGCTGTATACGTTAGCTTCACTCCCAGGATTGGGGTTTTTGTATGGTGTGCCAAACAGATTTGGTTCTGCTGACATCATATAAGGCTGATTAATTCCACCTGGTGCATTAGTGTAAGCTGAGGCAACTCCCCTCGGGAAGCCGTGGGAGTGGTTCAGGTATCCGACATTCTCGGGCCTATGGCCCACAAATTGATCCTTCATCATTTGCATCCATAGCATGTCTACCTGGTCATCGGTGACCTGAGCTGCAGGCTGGGTTTCGGCTGGAATTGCAATGCCCATGTCCTCATTTTTGATAGGCTGCGCAGCAGAGTCGAGCGAGCTTGAGCGTGGCATTTCTTCCGCAGGCAGGTCTTTGGTGGTCCAGTTCCACGTGCAAACCGTACCGTCACATAGGGTCTCGAGGTTCACGTTGTCTAATGTTTTTCTCAAAATCTGATTGAATATATGCAACCTTGCAGTGTTGAATGGGAAAGAGTCGGCCAAATAGTCGCCTCTCTTGACGTAGTAAAAGGAGTCCTGAAACACCACTTTAGTAATCAATTGCTGCGCTTTGGAAACACGCCATGCATAGTAGTACTTGTGACTGAGCTTCGCAAGAAAGCTCCGGAGAATGGTCATGCACTTCCTGGTCAACGATAAGTACTGGGATATTTCCTGCAAGTACAGTTGGTACTTCGGGTCGCTTTGTAGTTTGTTCATGTGGTTCAAGTCAGCCTCCAAATTGGTGATGGTGAACTTTGCCCTTATGTAGAAGGCAGATAAAAATATGATGGACTTGTGGCAAGTGCTCTGGATTTCAGGAAGCAAGGTAAGGTCCGATGCCATATGGAAGGTCCGCTCACCGTTTGCATGCAATTTGTGGAAGAATGGCATCAAATTCTCCACAATGATCAACAACATCTTTTTAGCGTAGTAAAATGCAATGCGGTAGTTTTGTTTCTTCTCATAGTATGTGAATAAAATAAAGTAGAACCCAAGCAAAAACGACACCAAGACGAGACACATTCTAATTCTCAGGATCAGGAAGAAAATCTTCTCTGCCGCGTAATTGGTATCGTCACTCGTAATTTCCACCTGCAATTTTATGAGTTCAGGTATGTATTCACTTTCCAAAATGTTGAGCTGTTGGATCACTTGATATATCTTGACCGGTTCGTTGACATTCAATACGTACTCAAGCAAGTCTCTGCACTGTGCAAGCGCCGGAGAAAACGAATTAAGCACAGAGCAAGTGATAGTCTCTAAGTCGGCATCGCGAACATTGGCATTGCCAGGTTCCTCATAGGGAGTTTTAGTATCGTAACAATTGCTTGTGATTTGCAATGGTGTTCCGTTGGACAAAGAGTAATTCACATCAATAGTCATCATGCAAAACCATATTTTCCGTGTCAAGTGGTTGATACGCTTGTTGGGCAACTCATCGGGGAAGTTATCAGGATCACGATTCAACCCTAGTGTGAAAGCCATTTGTACCAACATGGAGTTGAAGACCTGTGCGTCTCCGCCATCGACACCCTCTCCATCTTCTGGAGCATATAAATTATACAACCTTGATAAAAGAGCAAGTTGCAAGATGTTCATGTTACCGCTTCTCATCAAATTGAACTGGCTCAAGCACATCTGCAGCACCTCCACTAAATCAGGTGAAATGGGGTACTTGTCGATATAGTCTCTGTATTTGCAAAGTTTTGTAATCTTTTGGTTAACGAAACTGAGGTTGGGTGTGTGGGCCAAGTACCCGAACCTTACCATAAGTAGGAGGAGCCCCAAATTTGCAAAGTCTAAGCGTCTCTCAACCTTGATCGTCTCCACTTTCTCGTCTTCTGGGGCATTCTCAAAAGTGGAGAATTGCATTGCCTGCTCCATTTGCTCTTCCATATCCATTTCGTCTACAATGGGCATAAAAGGATATAAGCATGTGAAGAAGATTTTGAACATGAGCCTTATCATCCTTTTCGGAGGTAGCACTTTGATGATGGTATCGATGAGAATCAATTCGTCGTTTCGCTTTTTCCCATAGAATATAGAGCCCTTTTGTTGATTGCTTTTATCAGTCAAGACAGGACCATTGAGTCTACTGCGGTACCCGTGGTCATTCTCCCCATACGGAATTAACATCAGCACACACCCCAGGGTAGTGGCCTCGGCAGAAGCAGGGTTTTCGGATCCTTTTGCCGAGCCTTGCGCGCCAGGACCATCCTTGTACAATGGGGAAATATCATCTATGCCCTCTTCGTTTTTGGCCTTTGCGACAAACTCGTGATCCGCTTGTGATGATTCACGGGGCAACTTCAAACTACGCATCGCATCCTTTTGATTTCGGAATCGCGTTTCGATGAACCACCAAAGTTTGTTGATCACATAGTCTCGACGTAACACCAGGAGCCACAGGAAGGGGCCGAAACTCCGTCGTCTCGCTGATTCTCGTACTCGAATTGCCGTGTAGCCAGCAAAGACGTTCAAATAGTCTCTTTTCGACTCGCAAATATTTGTACCTAGACTCAACTCTGTGATGCCGTCATCTACTTCATTCTCCGTACCGTTATATTCATGGGTATCATCTTCATCGTAGCTGTCAGAATGAGCATCTGACCCACCTGAACCAGCATGGTTGGACACTCTTTTCAGTGAAAGTAGCTTGTTTCTCAATCGTCTAACTTCCTCCTGGAGAAACTCGACGTTATCTTCCAGCAGCGCGAGATTCGAGTTGTGGTTATACTGACAATTCCTGCCATATTTTGCACATCCCAGGCAGGGAATTTTACGGTCGCATCTAATCTTTCTTTTACGACAAAAGTCGCAGGCCTTTATCGTCCTTCTCCTCTTCCTAACGACGCCCGGATTCTCGTCTGACATTTTCGTGGGGTAAGCAAGTCTCGCGGAGAAAAGGTTTGATAGAAAATTTGCAGACCCGGATCAATCTCCACGGTAAGAAACCCAATTAGGGTGCGTTACTCGATTCAATTTGCTTCGATACGCCTTTCCCTGTAGCCACTAATCTCTGTAGCCGCTTTTTACTGTAGTTGCAAAACACTTGGTGTCGTTAAACACGAAAATTATACGAGGTGAATTCTTGTTGGGTCTGGAGCTTAATTTAAATGACTCAAGATCAATTTCCGAGTTGAAAGCTATCTTAGTACGACGTTATTGTGTTACGATCACTGGCTTTAGCGTTTAGCTTAAAAAAACGCCACTCGGGAAAGGTTCTCCTGCCCTATTGAGTAACAGCCGTTCCCTGAAATGTGCGCCAGTGAGAGCCGTTCACCAGAGCGATCTGAACGAACCAGAGGGTCTAGTAGTGGCGACTTGGACACAAAAGTCGCTAAATTTCTAACAATAAATCCTGGAAACCGGTGGCAAAAATTGCCGCAATTGCATAGAAATTTAGGTAGTGAGAATGTTTTGTGTAGATTCAACGGCGCTAATTGCCACTGAATATTCTTGGAATGGCCAGCCTTTGATTGAAAGTTTGACAGGGGGACCTTCACCAAATGAACTCGTTCTAATATGGATATGGGGAGTGGTGGTGGTGTTTCAAGGCCTAGGGTAGTAGCAAATGCTTGAAACCAATGTCTCGCTGATTATAATTTTCAAGCGCGAATTTTTTAGCCTTGTAATTGTGAACCCTTGTTTATCAAGCAACTATGGGGCAATGTAGGGAAAATCTTTATCTGGTTGCAAAGAAAACAAGGTGCGCAAGGGCTAGGGCGTACTTGAATTTGTGTTTTCTTCGTTCAAGTATGTTGATTAACGTCACCATAGGGATAATAGTGCGCGCACCTTATGCTTGTCATAACCTCACAAAGCTCTTTGTACTCACCGAATTAGGAAAGGCCAGAAGGGGGCGTATGTTCGATGCACATTACATTCCACTAAATCTGTTTCTATTAATTAAGGTTTGACCTCAGCTTTGATTTCTAATACATTCGCAGTATCTGATTGGTGATTCAGAATGGGAGTAGAGGCTTGGAAATCTACCGAAGACAAATACGAAAAGTTAGAGATCGTAGGTCGGAGTCCATGATAAAACAAAGTTAGACAATCCAGATGATCCAGATAATCCATAAACTCAAGGAGACAAACTAGATAAACAGACAACCTGGACAACCAGAAAAACTAGACAAACAGACAAACTAGACAAACACACAAAGACAACCAGACAACATAGACCAAGGGAACAAAGAGAAAGTAGAAAGAACAAGGATGTAGCACAGAAAAAGTAGCAAAACAGAAGTAACAAAACAGAAGTAGCAAGAGAAATGAACAAGGCCAGATAAGACACAAAAGAAGTCTACTTTAACAATACGAGAAAAGACCTGTAGTCCTTATAATCACTGTCTGTCTTTACTTTTTGCAATGGCATCATTACTTGAAACATATCGAAAATCTCATCATCTCCTCACTTTTGAAATATTGCTTATTGTATGTTCGTCTCCATACAATTGCGATCTTGCCCAAAGGAGCAGTTTATGAATTCAGTCTCACCATTTGGTCTATTTGTAGTCCACTTCGAGTCCATTTGGGTCCATTTGGGTCCATTTGAAGTCCATTTGAAGTCCATTTGAAGTCCATTTGGTGATTTGTTCTCCAGGTTTTTTTGTCCTACATACAGACAAGGGGCAAATAAGTCAATATCAACACCATGCCAGACGAGTTCGTTCTCCAATTAATCCAAAAAACACTTCAGGAATTGGGATACGACCTGATTCTGGACTCGCTAGCCCTGGAGGTCAAGCGCCGGCGCTTGGCTTCCTCTGAACAACGTGAGCACAACACCCAGGCAGAGACAATAGAGTGGTTCTTTTCTCAATTGGTGAAGGGCAACTACACCGTCTTGGATTCCTTCTTGTTGGCCGTTTTGAGTGCAGACGAAAGCGCTTCCAATTTGGGCAGGTTGTCAGATTCAGCGGATGCTACCGAGCTCTCGCCTGATTCGATGTTGGGTTTCCTTGGGGCCCTCATGGACTGTAACGATCCCAAGTCTGTGATCATGATGACCCTATACTTGATCCGCAGAATATACTTCTTTGAGCGTGTGTTGGCAATGGAAGATGATTCTTCAATTCTCCTCAAGTTTCTCAGTGATAACTTGATGCCCATCTTGGACGAACTCAATGCCAAGCGCGATAGCAAGTTTGACTTTGAGATTTCAGATTGCACCTCGGTGTTTGGGCCCACCATATGCCTGCATTTGAATAGAGAAGCTGAGTCGACACGCTTGATAAATTTGGTTTTTATCATCGATAAGGACCCGGCCAAAATACTCACTTTGGAAAACCTTTTGACTGACGAGGAAATCTTTGATAATACCGAAAGAGAAAGTGTGGCCCGCACTTTGAAAGAGTCGGGGGAACCACAGGCTTCTCTTCTCTCAAAGCTTCGTTCGTCTTTGGCCCATGAATATTTCCAAAAAACTTTCAAAGTAGATGAAAGCTACAGGACATACGATACCGTCTACAAAATTCCACATGGATACCTCAATAACTTGATAAAACAGTCTCTCGTCTACCAGAAATTCCAGAATCCCTACTACTTGTTTCCCCGTACCAAAGCAGAGGAACGTAGGGCGAGACTGCATAGGGGAGATGATGAAGATAGACTCATGCTCCAGGGAGAACCCAAGGCGGTTCGTGAGCACTTTGAGGAAAACGTTTTCCCAAACACTCTTCTCCATACCCTCAACCATCATGAGTCCCAAGTTTGGTTCGCCAAGTTCTCTCCTCTGGGCAAGTATTTGGTTTCGGGGTCTGAAGATGGCAAGTTGATTATCTACGATGTTTTGCATAACTTTAAGGTTCTCAAGGTCTTGGAATCTTCTGAGTTCAAAGACAATTTTGCATTTGTACCATTCTCTTCCCCAGCCACCCCAGGCAAAAACAGCGCTGTCATCTACTGTGCTTGGGATCCTTCCGAAAACTACTTGGTGTGCTGTAGTCTCGATACTGTGGTTCGCGTGTGGTCAGTTGGGGCCCTCGAGGTTGCAAATAAACGCATCACCAGATCAATGGAGAGCTCAACCACCACCGGGGGCGCAGAGGTGGAGTTGGTTTCGTGCTTTATGCTCGGAACTGGAATCAGAACTTGGTCTTGCGAGTTTTTGCCCAATTTGGGACCCGACCAAAAGCCCCAGTTTATCGTGGGGTCCCCAGATAAGATTTTGAAGGCATACGATATTGAGGGAAATGAGGTTTTCGATTTCTACAGTAACATTGACGATTCCTGGGAAAACCCGGACCAGAAGGACGATGCAAAACTGTCAGCAGCCCCGGACGTGAAAATCAAGTCCGATGTCAGTATGAAAGATAGCGAAGACGAGGAGCTGGACAAGAGCGATGTAAAATCTGCAGAGTCAAACTTTAATAGAATTGATGACATTTCCATCACACCAAATGGGAAGGTCCTTGTTACGGTGAACCACGATAAACAGGTTCATTTCTACCTGATTCCAGATTTTGCCAACCCGGACGCCACAACTAAACGTCTTGCTAGCATAACTTTGAAGGGGAGGCTCACGTCATGCTCCATCTCCAGTAATGGCAAGTACCTTTTGATCAACACCGCCCCTGAGGAACTAGAAGTTTGGGATATTTCTGGTTTGTATAGTGAGCAATTCTTTGAGAAACCCATCCTCTACAAACTGCTCATTGGTCACACGCAGGGTGCATATGTTATAAGATCCTGCTTTGGATACTTGATGGAGGATACAGGTGAAGAGGAGCTCATTTTGAGTGGATCCGATAACGGCTACGTATATTACTGGAAGCTTCATACGGGGCAGCTCATCGACAGAGCAAAGGGTCACGTTGGAGTGTGTAACTCGGTCGATTGGAACAAATTCGGTAAGTATACAGATGCCCTTGATTACGGGAAGCTTTGGTGCTCAGTAGGTGACGATAAAGTCGTGAAAATATGGGGCATATAAGGAATATGGGCATAAGGAGAAGTGGGGCTGGAGAAAGCATATGGAGAAATATGGAGAAATATGGAGAAATATGGAGAATAGGGAGAATAGGGAGAACTGGGGCACAAGGAGAAATAAGGGGCATATAAGGAGTAAAAATCAATTGAACACTGAGCAGCAAATGCATGAGTTACCGCTCGCTTAGGTACGATAAATCGTCAAGCATTGCAAAAATATGTTGCGAGCAAGAACGTTCAATCTTCATAGTTACCAATATACTAATGTGAAAAGCAGCGTAAAAAATTAGCTAATAATTTATTGATGTGTAAGTACGTAAAGATTCCGTCAACGGAATTAACAACTCTTCATCAAAGTTTTCATCTCCCCTAAAATCAGCTACATTCAACTCACTTCGCTCGGTAGCTCATTCAGTACCCATTTATTATTCTACAGATTATTTGGAGGTTTACAACTCATCGTGGTCAACATCCTCCTCCTTGGCGCTCTTTTTACCCTTCTTAGCCTTCTTGTCATCCTTCTTGGCCTCCTTCTTCTTGTCGTCCTTCTTGGCCTTCTTGTCATCCTTCTTCTTGTCGTCCTTCTTGGCCTTCTTGTCGTCCTTCTTCTTGTCATCCTTCTTAGCCTTCTTGGCAGCCTCAGCCTTGGTCTCCTCCTCGTCCTCCTCCTCGAGGCTCTCCTTAGCCTCCTTCAAGGCCTCACCGTCAACCTTGTGCGTACCCTCCTCCTTGATGAAAGAGATGAAAGAAGCCAAGTCTCTGGCACCAGAGAAGCTGATTGGCTTTCTCAAGCCTGTGGTCTCGTCAATCTCACCGTTGGCTGGGTACAAGAGCAAGGTTGGGTATCCTTCTATTGGGTCAGAGGTCTCAACGTCGTTGTTGGAGTGGTCAATGTGGGCAACAACAACCTTGTCGTCACCCTGGTAGACATCGGCCAACTCCTCCCAAGTTGGGGCCAAGTTCTTACAGTGGCCACACCATGGGGCGTAGTACTTGACAAAGATGTCCTTGGACACGTCACCGAGAATGTCATTGTAGTTGTGGGCAACCAACTTTACCACTGGGGTCTCGGCCTGCTCCTCAGCAGTTGGCAATGGCTGGGACTTGATCACTGGCTTCAACTTACCTGCAACGTAGTCCTTGACAAACTGGGTGATGGCCTTTGGAGTTGGACCATCTGGGAATTCAGTCTGGTTGATACCGTACTTCTTATTAGTTCCCATGTTCTGGATGGCAAACAATGGAACAACCTCAGGGTCCATGTTAATACTTTCGGCGTGCTTGCCGAAAATGTTGGCATCCAAACCAACAAAGTTGATCTTGCCTCTGTACAACTTACCCAACTTCTCAAACAAGTCCACAACGGCTTCTCTCTGGGACTCCTCCTTGTAAAAGTAGTATGCAATTGGCAAGTCAGAGGTCATGTACAGGGTGTAGGTCTCTCTGTTGATGTCACCAAAGTATGGCAATGCCTCGTTCTGGATCCAGTTCTTCATGTTGTCGAGCGAAAAGTCGGCGGAGAACTCTCTCACGTCATCGTACAAGTCTGGGTGCACGAGGTAAAGACCATTCTTCTTGGCATTCACCTTAGCGTTCTTGAACTTCTTCTTGATGGCGGCCACGAGCTCCGAGGTGCCGGCCGAAATGAAGGTAAAGTCCTTCTTGAGGGCCTTGGCAGCAGTGGTGTAGAGAGTGTCGTGCTCATCGGTAGCCTTAGGGTTGAGGTACACAACGAATGGCTTGGTCTGTTCCTTGAACAAGGCCTCCAATGCGGTGACGTTCTCAGGAATTTGGACGGCAGGCAAGGTCTGCTTGATCATGTAGTCCACAATGTGCTCGGCCTCTCTTCCACCATCGTAGTCAGATGGCTCACCGGAGTTGAACACCTTCAAGGTTGGGTAGCCTCTAATCTCGTACTCCTGGCACAAGTCACGGTGCTCGTCACAGTCAATCTGGGCCAACTTGATGTTGGAGTGGGTCTCGTTCAAGGTGTTGGAAGCCTCGCTAAAGTGAGGGCCCAACATCTTACAGTATCCACACCATGGAGCAAAGAACTCGGCGAGGACCAATGGGTTCTCCTCAATAAAAGACTTGAAGTTGTCAGCGGTCAACTTAACAACTGCGGAGTTTGGGTCGGCAGTAGCCTCACCAGCGGCTGGGCCACCGGCCAGGGTCAAGGAGACGACGGACAACAACGTCGCCAAAGCAGTAGTGGAAAATGTCCAGAACTTCATTTTTAATGGGGAAAAAAATTGAAAATTGGCCGCTATGATTTATTATATATTCGGATGATTGAACACGCTGTTAGATATACTGATTATGTAACGCGTTTTCCATAGAATTCTCAGCGGTCACGTGGGGGCAATAAGCAGCAATGCGTCGCGTTAGCATCCACCACAGATACGTCCTGGGGTTCACGCGAGCTTAGAAAACCCTCCATTGCACCCGCCGTTGACTGACTACGTGTTAAAAAGCGTGGTCCCAAGATAAAACAGCAGACGATTGAAATGTGGAGAACGGTTGATTAGAAGTTTAATTGTAGCCAGATCTGGAACATAAAAAAAGGGCACCATCTACAAGTACATGTTTATACATACAGATGAAACATTGGGCAACATGAGGAATAACAGTCACTTGAGTCTCGAGAATTTTTTTGTGTAAACTTGGCCACATGGCAATTGATGAGATCGGCCTTTATCGGTCTTGAACGCCTGTTTGTACTTAAACGTTCGTTCACTCGCTCTGAATCGTACATCATTGATTAGTATGTTATTGATTAGTAATTGTTCATTAGTTATTATTGATCAGTTGTTTGTGATTAGCTATTATTATTAGCTAACAATTCATTCACTCCCCCGTTTAATCTTACGGTTGGCCACAAGAGAGTGAAAATGGAAAGTGAAGAATTATCAAGTTGCACAAACTTGTATGTGGCAAAGGCTTGGAAATTTGATGGACGGAAAAACGTCATCTAATTCCTAACGAGAATTGCATCAGCCATTTCCATTTTGCTTTTCGTTCACATTAGTAAAGCTGGCTTTTCAGATACTCCCCAGATACTAGATACCTTTCACCATACATGAGTATTCTTACCTATTATCGTCAAAGTCATCGTCAAAGTCGTAGTTGTCATAATTGTAAATCAAAACTCCCGGGTTCAAGACTGTTCACCAGTCAGTATCCCTTGTGATTTTGATGAGATGGTTGATATTGCCAATTGGCAAATTGACATCATTGACATCATTTACCAGTTCATCATTTCCTTGCCAATTGGCATCATTTTGTTTTAGCAAAGCTGGTCTATCCTACCTAATTATGGGCACCAATATTATTTCATTTAGTCGGATGGTTAACCGATGTTTCGATATTTCTAGTATATCTGTCATTTTTCTTGGTCTACTTGAGTATAAATACAAAGTACGTTAATTGATCTATAGATTACCCTTTCAACAATCGTTCCCTGAGTTGTGAGGTACTCTAATCAAACCTCTATCTAATCTATCATATGAAGTACACGACCTCAAATGTGCCCTTGGCCACCAATCGTCATTCTGAAAGAAGCCTTCTTCATATTTCCTCTTTCCTTTCCTCTGTCCTCTTTCCTCTCCTCTTTCCTCACCGTCTTCCTCATCCTGCTTCATCCTCTTAACATTATTCTTGAACACCCATTCATAAAGATTCCACTACCCTTGTTCTTTGTTACTCAAGTCCTTGTTATTTCTTGTTCTTCTCATTCTTCTTTTGTTCTTATTCCTTGTTCTTATTCCTTGTTCTTATTCCTTGTTCTTATTCCTTGTTCTTATTCCTTGTTCTTATTCCTTGTTCTTATTCCTTGTTCTTATTCCTTGTTCTTATTCCTTGTTCTTATTCTTTATTCTTCTTCATTCTTTCTCTTCTTCATTCTTATTCTCATTCTTCTTATTCTCATTCTTCTTATTCTTTCTAAACTCCGAAAAACTCTCTCCATGTCGACCAACTGTCCATCTCAACATCGTAAATATAAGCCATACTGTGTCTCAAGGAGCTCTGCAAGTACTGGGGCTGGTAGTCGTAAATAAACATCACCAACGCCCAGGTGAGCACAGCAAAGTACTTCCATGATTTGTTGTAGACATTTGACCGCACCTTTTTCTGCTGGACAGCAGTCAACTCCCTGAACGGCACCGGCGTGTCAGTGTGGGCATTCCTAAAAGTGGGTTGTGCGCAGTTGAGGTACTGGTCCAACAAGATCTTTCCCAAAGCAATCAACACTCTGGAGAAACAGTACAACGTCACCTGATGTGTGATTCCGGGGTGGAAATAGCCAAAGTGCTGGGAGTAGACAACCCACGAGCCAATTCCTCCAGCAACAAACTTGATCAAGCGCTGGTTTTTGGGACCAAGGAAGGCCTCTTGCACGAGGATCTTGCACAAGATCTTGTATATTATGGCGAAACCAGCCAATACCTCGGCATGATTCCTGGTGGCAGTCAAGACCAGCTTGAGCCTGGGCCAAAGGGGCCCTGATCGGTAGAGAAGACTTATAACAAGTGCATGCAGAAACCGCACCTTACCTCCGTAGACGACACCATTGCGCGCCGACTTGATGATCTCGAGGAGGGGCCGATATAACGGGTTATTGAGGATACCACTCATGTTGTGCGGGGAAAAAAAAAACAGGGGAAGAAATATGAATTGACTCAAGGGAACAATAAAACTAGCACGTTTTATTGGCAAGTCCCAGATTTTCCAGCGTAGTTTTTCATCGGTAGTATTTTCATCGTGATAGCATCGTGACCTGATAGTCGTCTTCATCAATTCAAATTGCATGTTTCCTGATCACTGATATCCCCCAGGCCTCGCTAACAGAAAAGTAGACCTCGTACTCCAATACTCCAAAATTCATCACCTTAGTGAGCATTTAGTGAGTATTTAGTGGGCAGATAGTGAGGGCATAGTGAGAGCATGGTGAGAACATTTAGTGAGAACAGTTGTGTTTTAGCGAGAAAACTTGAGGATTGCGCAAATTTTGTGTGGAAATTCTGGAATGCTCGGGAAGTATGAAGTCATACAATGAAGTGGAAGAGTGAGAGTGGAAGGTAGCATACAATCGAGTGAAGCGAGATTGTTAGTGAAGGTGCAGTTGAAGAAGTGTTGATGACTATTGGTAGTGTAAAGAGTGTGAAAATAGTGATACTGCAAAGAGTGTGAAAATAGTGTAAAGAGTTACAAGAGTGAAAATAGTATGAAAAGTGTGTGAAAAGTGTGTGAAAATAGTGTGAAAATAGTGTGAAAATAGTGAAAGTGCGTAGCGACAAGATAGCGATAAAATAGCGATGAAATAGCGACAAATAACGACAAATAACGACAAATAGCGACAATAGCGACAATAGCGACAATAGCGACAAATAGCGACAATAGCGACAAATAGCGACAATAGCGACAAATAGCGACAAATAACGGCAAATAAAAACGAGAATACCGAAGATTTAGACATCTACAATGGCAAATAAGACGTCAAAAGCACTCTTACAAACTCTCACCGTGATCAAACCACTCTCCACCTTCAGGAAAAACAATGTTAATTGCACTTCTGAGTAAAAAACCTGCCTGAAAAACCTGAAAACCTCAAAACCTGCCTACCAATCATCTTCAAATCATCTAGCATCACCAAGTTTCCATTGGACCGCGGTTTTATGCAGTACCGACGCTAAATTTCCAATCTTAATAAGATCCAGAGTTTAAGTGAAAACTACAACCCTCTCTAACTTTGAAACCAAACCTGTGGCAAATGTTTCAATCTTGTTGCCAAAGTCAAATCATTACTCTTTTCAGCTACTCCTTCAAACTTTGTCGCTCATTATTGCCTTCGATTTACGCTTCGATACTGTTTTACGCTTCGCTAAATTGTTAATTGCAACACAGTCACCATCTACCTCACTTAAGAGCAAGCATGACCGCTGTTTCTTTTCTTTGAAAGGGTTGTTCTTCCCCACTGTCTTCATATTTTCTTAAGCCTCCTTTCTTTCAGATGTCGCATCTTTCCATCCTCCCAGTTTTCAGCTACATCTCAGTGAATTGTTTGAAGTTCTTCAATAGTGGCTACGTAGTTTCCTCTCCTGGTTTTACTCTCCCTGTATTCTGGTCTCTGCTCATCTCGTGTCTTGAAATTTACTGGAACCTCACGTGCAGTCCCAGATTTACGCACCCAAACGTCCTGCATATAACACATCATCCCGGGGGGCGCGAGGCCAGTGGTGCTTGTGCTCTGCTAACAACCACTGCTGCTCGTAATCTGCCGAAATTTGGCTATTTTTACGTACTGGTTTTGCCACTTTCGGTTGTTTTTTGATTTTCTTCATTTTCTTTGGGAGAGAAAATTTTTTTACTTCAACAAACCACTAGTGCACTAGCCCTAAGCGAGCCACCCTCATTTTACTACTGGTTGTTCGCACTGGATCGGTATCCTTTGACATACTTTCAGAAAGAGCCGATATTCGAAGTCCCCACCGCCATATTACCGATTTGGCCTTTTTTTTCAGCATCATCTTGAGATCTAGAGAGCATCTTGCAAAAAAGTATACCCTTCATTTTCACATAAACAATGACCTCCTACGCTAACATTGCTGCGCAGGCCACCGACTCTGTGAAATCTGCATCCCCCGTTGCTCCTGTTGAGCTGAACGAACCCCTCGAAGTAGAAGCGGCGCCCTCCCAAGAGGTCGAGGAAAAGAAGGAGGAAAAGGAGAAGGAAAAGAAGGTATTGGCACCCGCCCCGGTGCCAGTGACGTCTGCATGGGGAAAGGCTTCGGCAGAAGCTCCCCCCGCCCAGGTCGACTCCCTGATAGTTGACGAGAGCAAATGGCCAACTCCGGACACCCAGGTGGGTGTGCCCAAAGCCGCGCCGCAGAAATTCGTCAAGCCCGCCACCAACAAGTGGCTTCCCATCAACGCCAAGGTGATTATGCAGAGCTCCAGGCCTGCTAACCAGAAGCAGAATAGAAACAGGAAGAAGAACCAAAGCACGAAAAACGCACAGAGAAAGTCGATATCCAAGTCCGAAGAGGGCGACGAAGAAGTTCACGAAGAGACCGACTCCAACGGCTTCAAGCAAAACGGCAAGAACTACAGGCGTTTCAATGGCACTGCTCCAACTGGTCCTAATGGGTACAATAAAAAGTACACGCATCATCCCCAGCCCCAGCAGTTTGACAACATGCCTCACTACGAGGGTGAGTTCCATCCCAACTACTACCAGGGGCAGGGGCAGGGCCGTTTCAGATCGAGTAGAGGTAACTACCGCGGCTTCTCCAACGGATACCGTAATGTTGTTCCTGGCGTGGGGACACAGTCGCAGATCCCGCCACCGATCTCCCCAAAGCAGGACCCACAGGAGGCTTTGAGGCAACAGATCGACTACTACTTTTCTTTGGAAAACTTGATAAGAGACATTTTCTTGAGGAAGAACATGGACGCACAGGGTTGGGTGCTGTTGATTTTGATTTTGGACTTTAAGCGTGTGAGAATCATCCTCAACGGGATCCAGAACTCGCTCGAGAACCCGGCTGAAATTGAAAACATCATCTTGGACGTCGTTGAAAGGTGTGACAACTTGGAGATTGACTTTAAGGAAGACAAGGAGAAGGCGGGTATTCTCGACATAAATTTGAGGGTGAAGAATAACTACGAGCAGTGGTTGTTGCCTGCTGAGAACTGAGGAGAGGTGGAACGTGAAGCGTGTGTCGCTAACTAGTCGAGGTTGAAGGGGAGAGGAGCTTTCGCCGAAAGGAGAATATAAGATATGATGAATGAAGAATTAATGGATATATTTGACTATGGGAAAATCCTCGAATGATGGATATGAAATGACGTTGCTATTTTTCATGGAAAGACGTCGAGGAGGATGCATGGAGAGTGGAAGAATGGTGATGGTGTTTGGTGATAGTTTACGATGAATAGTGAGAGTAAGGTGAATGAGGATGAATAGAGTAAGGTGAATGAAGATGTGCTATTTTTCTGACACTGAACAGGTCTCAATCTAGTGACTGGCATAGTGAACTAGCATAGTGGGCTAACATGGTGAACTGGCATGGTGAACTAGTGTATCCACTAGTGCATCCAAAAATTGAAGAGTACGTTCCACGATTTTGGAATTTTGGAATGTTGCTCCAGGACCACAATTGGAACCTGTTGGGAGAACAATCTGGCGTAGTGGTATTGTTTCGAGTGAATCATTGATAACTGTCTAAATATTCATGATAGCTGTTCTGGTATCCAAAGACTTAATCAGCTGTCTTTGGAAACGATTTATGAATAGAAAGGTCCATTAGAAAACATTGAAGGAATGGTGATTGTCGGCAATGGGCTTCAAAGTCCTTGGCTTTGGAGGCATTGCTGATTTTGGAATAGTGAAATTTCTCCCATGAAGCATTTACACTATCACTGAGCGAGATGAGACGTCTTGTTGCATTCTGTCTTGGTCACAAGATCGGATTATAGAAATACGGGGTGCCTTGATCCCTCACCTATATCTCTCTTTTATATGTTTTCTAGTCTGTACATAAATGCTTTTTTTTGCAATGCGACAATAGATCCCAGAGTGAATACAGATTATAGATGCAAAGCCAGATGAAGTCAGATGAAACGAGATGGATTCAGATCACACAAGACGAAACTAGGCAAATTTTTCACATGTACAGATGCAATGTCACATGATTGTTCCAGATGAACAGTACCTCGTGAGAGTCCTCTGTTACACATGCTACCGATTCTACTGTATTGATGTTCACAATTCATCGTTCCTATCAATTACAAATATTAACATATCTAGGGCCATACCCGTATCTCGATACGGATTATTATCGATGATCACATCAATAACCTATTAATGATCACTAGGATCAATAACTTTTATTACTCCTGTCCCATGTCCGCCCATACCTGTTTCTCGTTACCCTAAACAAACTCTCTGCATGCAAAACTTCTCCTTGATTGCCCATTGACATCACACGAGAAAATTCCTGCATTCTTGCATCCAATGAGAATTCTCAGGTCGCCATCTGGCAGCGGACAGAACTCAATTCCAGACAACAGCATCTCGCCATTGACTGTCTTCTTATCACAACTGATGGATGTCTGTACCTGCTCACTTCTTCCTCCAAATGTGTAGCTGTGGCGGTAAACCGTGCTGTCTTCATCCAAGTTGTCGTAAGCATATTGCATGTCATAGTCCTCGCTATCCTCAAAAGACTTGCCATGTTCATCAATGGTATCGTCACCCGTTGTCCACAGAGGGTAGTTGAACTGATGTGGTGGGACGTATCTGGTACCGCATTCCTTGGTCTTGGGTGGAGGAATGAATGCAAAGTCACTAAACAAGTTGTGGTTGGCATTGCGGAGGTAGCTGTAGTCGTACACTAACGAAACAGGGAACTTCAGTTCTTCATCATAGACATCAACAGGTACATGTGTCCGTCCACCCTTAGTGCACTCGCCACCACCGCCCAAGGTCTCGGCATACCGTCCGTATTGGTCTAATGCACTGGGGAGAACAATCACTTGGTGATCATCGACATTTTCTTCAGTGGTCTTCCTCAAGTCGAGAACGTGGACTCTTCCAACATGCTCCAGAATGATGAGCAAATCGTTGAGGTCGCCCTCAGGAGAGAACTTGCACACACGGAACGCACCAGGGCTCCGTGAAGGACGGGTCAGCTTAACTGTCAATAAAGGTTTGTCATCCTTGACATTACGCAAATCATAAAGGAGACAAGTTCCATTTTGGAAAACAGTCGACATCAAGTATCCGTTAGGGTGGAACGATGTTACAAATCCAAGGTCCTGCTCAGTACGAATACTCTTTACAACTTCATTTTCCAGTACCAAGAAAATCTGGCCACAGTCACCGGTGACTCCGAGAACCAGCTGATGGACAGGGTTACGCGTGACATGATTGAGTGACATATTTGGCTCGCATGACACGCTCCCCACCACGGTCAGGTTACCCGAGTTGGATATATCGACAGAGTAGAGCTGGCCGTCGTTGTTGCATGCGTAAGCGTCGTAGTGACCATTTGCTGAGTAAATAGCGACATCGTTATTGATCATTTCACCCAAGCGAACGGTACTGGGGGCCTCCATGTGGGGATTATAAAAGGAAAAGAGACCCTTTGCGGTGCGGCTTGACGATTCCAGAATCGTACGAAGGTGCTGTGAGTTAAAAGCCCCAGTACTAGTGAGCATTCCACCCGCAACAACGGTTCCATCTCCCGCATGGCCAAAGCACGGGGGGATGTATGCCAATTTAGTGTAATTTTTCGATGTTTGGGTCGAGGAGTTGTAGCACCCAATACCCTGATCCAGTGCATAGTAAATGTTTCCGTTGCTGTGATCATACTGGATAAGGTCGCGAAGCTGCCAGTGTTTGGCGTTGATGTCGATCAGGGGCACATAAAATGGTCTCGGTTTGAGATATTCATGAGCGTTGTAATAGTTCTGGAAACATCGGCTGTAGGGCTCCCTCACGGGGGGTTGTGCTGACCAGATGGGGGTTTTTATGGATGGTGAACTATCGATAGTCATAGCACGTGATAATGGTAGTCAAGTTGTGGTTGGCCAGAATCAACAGATTGGAGCCAACAGTATCAACAGATTAGTCGACAGATAGTATCAACGCAGAGCGTGGATGTTTGGTCTAATCAAGTCGTGATTAAATAAATGATGCTTATCTGATCTGATCAAGTGTATCCTTGATTTAAATTACAGATATCAGATTTAGGGAGCAAGCAGGTATAAGCGACCAGTAGTTTGTGGTGGTCGTATCTGCTTATTTGCTGAGTGTAAGTGTTTGAGTATCAGTGATAGAACCCTTAAATTAGTATTGATTCACCCTTCTTAAAATTATCGGCGGTTATCTAACTCGGTTGTAGGTTAGAATTACCCAAGTATAAATAATACTGCGATTTTGAGCGATCAGATGATTTCAAGTTGCTCCCGGTCTCAGTTGCTAACGCTCTTTTGAATGTTTTCCAGGCGGGGAACTTGGACTGGTCTCGTGGTTATCAAGTAGGGGTAACTAGAGCAGCTCGGTGACTAAAGTCGTAATTTCTTTCTAATAAGGGGCTGCTCCTTCTCCACGGATCTCCACACTTTGTCTGCAGGCATTGCTTCAGTCCTGCACACAGTAACACTGCCATGAATGGTTACCGATAACGGCAGCGGGTCACGGGAAAGCAATAACTGGTCCATCTACCTACATGCAGTCACCTGAAGCCTCATCGTCGTACCCTGTTGGTACGGAGCTTGTGCCAAGGCATGCTGAAAATCTGCGTACAGAAATTGAAGGTAGATCCGGGACGGCGATCAGTGCAGATAAGGCTTTTCGGGGGTTAACTTCCGAAGAAAGCTTCCCTCAACCTATCGCAAGAGTCGCACAGCAATTCCCGTATTCGGCAACTTGTCCGAGCGGTTAAGGAGAAAGACTCGAAATCTTTTGGGCTTTGCCCGCGCAGGTTCGAATCCTGCAGTTGTCGATTTTTTTGAAGGAACAATACTTTTTGGTACTCAATATTTCCTAGTCTCCGATACTTCTCCAAGTCTCCGATACTTTTCCAAGTTTCTAATACTATTCCTAGTCTCCAGTACTTTTCGTCTCCAATAGTTTTCCTAGTCTCCAATTCTTTTCTACAGTACCGTCCAAGACCTTATTGTCTAATACTATCTATACACTTTTCCTTCCCCATGTCTATCTCTATAACTCTATTCAATAAAATCCTCGTCTCGCTGTGAGGTGGCTTCCTTAAGACGTGCAAGACATCTTCTGTTTGAAGAATACGTGAGGCTTGTCACTTGATAGAGCTGGCATCCTTGCTTCACTCACATCACAATGAATGATTCAACTCGCATTCTCGCATTACAACTCTCATCGCAACGAGCGAATTCCACAACTCGCCCACAACTCGCTCCGCTCGTTGTAGTTCGTTGTGGCTCGTTATATTTGTGTCCCCGCCAACTTCTCCAAGAACGGCGCCAAATCATCCTTTCTTATTTCAATCACCGAACTGTCGAAACTATCGATTCTCACCTTTGCACCCGAAGTTCCTGCCAACTGTTGAAACACCACGCTGAATGTATTCAATCTCATGGTCACCAGGTTCTCATCCTCTCCTCTCTCCTGAGCTAAACGAGCGCGCGTTGAGTTGTCCATATCTCGAGGGTATCTTGGTGCAAGCCCAATCACCAAATACGAGTCACTTGCCACATCCAAGCTCGCCATGACGAACGGCTTCAACGACTTTTTATTGTTGATAAAATCCAACTCCGTTATATTATCCACGAGCCAACCCCCTAGCTTCAGTAGCATCAACGGGTTGTTGAAAATCTTCAAATCTGGAATCAGCCCATCATTCAACACACACAAACGGTACGTCCGCATATTCTTCACCAAGCGGCGTTCAAGCAACGACATCCCCGTCCTGAACACAATCTTTTGCACTTCCTTCGCGTGTTCGAGTCCCTCGAGCAAGAGCTCGAGTCCCTTGGGTTTGCGTCCCTTCCCCCCGCTGGACGCAAGTGCATCAAACAGCGACCAGAAATTCTGGACCCATGCCTCTTCCTTCTGGTCGATACGCTCGTTGATTTTGTCTTCTGGATTGCGCTCACTGTCGTCATTGTCATCCTTTGGCGACTTGTCGTCGAGCTCTAGTAACGCAGTAAGAGACTCCACACACTCCATGGCCGAAAGCTGTCCCGCAAACCCAAACGTGCGTATGAACCCCTCCCTAACTATGCTCTCGAGACCATACAGCGGGAGCACCTTGCTGAAAATCACCGGTAATTGCTTCTTCACTCGGGTGTCCATATAAAGCCATTTCTGCTGTGCAGTGGCCAACAGCACTCCCATTTTCGCAAACATCTTGTGCAACTTCTTTTTCCCATCTTCCGTCCACAAGTTCAACTTGGAGTTGACGTGACTCAGGTAAAAGAACAGATCGTAAAGAGTCCAGTGACGCAAAAGGAAGAGATGGTAATCGGTCTCCAAACTGAGAACAGCAGTATCCGCCGTTTTTTCCGATAACGCCAGGGAATTTGACGGGTTGAGACGTAACACCTCCTCCTTATAAATTGGTTGGAGTTTATCGTATACTTCTGGGTAATGGCTGTCCAACGATGAGGTTCCAATAATTGCAAGCCACAAAATGTCCAACGACGTCTCTCCTATCAGCGCAAGAAAACCATACATCATAGCACTCGCCGCAGTCATCACAGTTGTTCCCTGATTATAGTATTCCAGAAGCTTATCCTGGCTCTCTGCTTTTCTTCGTTTTTTCAAGCGTCTTTCCAGAGTCTCTAATTTTCGCTTTTTAGATGCTTGTCTTTCTTCATCTTCCTCTTCCTCTTCATCCTCCTCTTCATCCTCATCCTCCTCTTCATCCTCATCCTCCTCCTCTTCATCATCCTCCTCCTCCTCACTATCATTCACCAAATTCAAGTATGCAGTTTTCGCGTCTTGTAAATTGACATCTATGAAGCCATCATCGAAACAAACAACCACCGAAGAGCCGTATACATTATCCAAACTCCAGGGTCGTTGTCCGTCGATAATATAGATTCTTCTCTTCAAGTCTATGCCATTTCTGGTGACCAAATCTGTTCTGAGGTCGTCGTTCACGTCGCCTGCTGGGTTTGAAGAGAGGACAAACGCATCGGGATCGATTTCGAAGAAACCCTCGAGATCAAGCATGGCACCACACCCGATGAGAAACACGTTGGTGACGTCGCCTTGGAGGTTGGTGTAGTGGTTCTTGAGGTCGGAGTATCCCACCACAGGGATTATGTGTGATTGAATCAACTCTTTCCGCAACAACAAGGAAAGTATTTTGGCGGCGCAAAGCGCGTCAATGTTGAGACATGACACGAAGATGACGAGCTTGATGGTGGAATGCGAAAGAGACGTTCGCTTGATGGTCCGAAAGGTCTCCGCGTATTGGTTGGGGGTTATGTACATGACGCGTAAAAAAGAATGAAGATTCGAAGAATAAGTTTTGTGCAGTCACAAGATTAGAATGGTGGTCACAATAACTACTATGACTAGACTGTTAGATTGTTAGCTTGTGTCAACAATCTAACGTTAACAATCTAACAATCTAACACATTTGTTAGCACATTTAGCACATTTAGCACATTTGTTAGCACATTTAGCACATTTGTTAGCACATTTAGCACATTTGTTAGCACATTTGTTAGTAGATTATTTGCACATTTGTTAACACATTCAGTGATTATGTTTGGTAGAAGGTTACTAGCAAGAAGTATTAATAAGAAACATCCATCCGTGTTAACAAGTTCAATATTGCAATCACATCACAATTATATATTGGCTGCTTGTTAACTTACCAGTATGTCATTAGTGTGTATACGAACAAATTGACATTTTACTGAACAGAATAACTCTAAAGTATTCGATCTTTGTAAAGACACTTTAATAAGTAAGAGACCACTTTTGTAAAAGTCTTTCTGTAAAAGTCAATCTGACACACTTTCATCATTTCTCCAGATTTTCAGCCAAATCCTAAATCGAGCAATTACCATTTTTGGAAATCTTCATTGTAACTGAAAGCTCTACCTTCACTCAACAGATTTCAACGTGCTTTTACCATTCTGTGTTACGACTTGATTAAGGTTTTACCCAACCCAATTTCATCACAGATCCATAATTGGGTTGTCTCAAACCATCGGAAATAATTGAAAATGTGGTCCCACATCTTGCTACATTTAATGCAGTTTTTCCCGTACCCACTTTGGTCTGCATTACCTCAGACCCTGTGTCATTAATAACTCTTCCGTTCGTCCCACCTCCATCATTCATCCCTTTCCGTACATCCCACTTAACCTTACCTCAAATCACTCCACCATGGCTATTCTTACTAATTACATCGTACTTTCCCCAATTAATTATTTTCAAACCTCATTCCTTCTATTTCCTCAACTTAAGATTGCTACTTTTGCTTGCCACTTTTATTTTACTTCCTGCTACATTTCTTATGTATGCTTTCTTGACTCTTCACGGTCGTGTAGTGGCAGTGCTCCCACCATAGTATGCAGCCCAACTCTAATTAGACTGTTTTCCAAAAAAAAACATCGATCCCCCATCAATTACATTTCCCTTTTCGGGCTCATACGCCTTTCTTCTTAGTCCTTCCAACTAGATTCGCGAGCTAATTCAGCTATCATTTCCGTGCCTCATTTCCGTCCTTCACGGCCTCCAAATTTACGAACTACCCCACATCAATCCTCTGTGGGCCTGTAATAAAACTTCTGTCCCCCACAAAAGTTTCCTCCACTGTTCCTTACGCATTTTTTTGTCATCAAAATTCCCCGCCACTTGGCACCCCTTCCCCACCTTTTGCCCCGTCCACATGATATCCACGTGATATACATCACGTGACACTAACAAAACACACAGCAAACCTGGACAAATGTTTCACAAAAGAGACCGAGAAGGTGTCACAAAATGTCACAAAGGAGCCGGGGCCCCCAAATTTAGGTCCCCCAAATATATCCCCCAAAAATCGGTAGCATCGCTGCCCAAACAGATGGGTTGCGGCGTGACGAGGAGCACAAAACAGCGTCGGAGCCCCCACAGAAAAATAGCGTTTGGGCAAAATATGGGGAAACCTTGGCTGAATCAAGGATATCGCGTATGTGGCAAGGCTCGGCGTTCCGACCCCAGGTTTTTGTAGGAAAGAATGAGATGTTTTTGGGTGACGGAAAAAAAAATATCTGGTGCCCCAATTTCATATATATAGTAGCCCGATGTGCTTGTAAATTTATTCAGCAGAACTCTAACCACATCATCAAAGAGGCACTCTACAAAATGTCTGTTCACAAAGAAAAAGAGTCGATCCACTCCAGGGAAATAGACTCGGCAAGCCTGCAAGGGCTTGCAAAGAAGTTCAAGTTCAAGAACATCTTTGAGAAGATCGAGGACAGGCCCACGCCGCCAGAGGTGTACAACTACAAAATCTACCTCACTGCCATCATGGCAAGTGCAGCTGCCATCATTATTGGATACGACGGTGGGTTCATCGGCGGGACCGTTGCGCTCACTAGTTTCAAGGAGGAGTTTGGCTTGACGGGTCCTCACGCCAAGGCCACTGTTTCCAACATCATTTCGGTTTTCCACGCGGGCTGTTTTTTCGGCGCCTTGTTCTCGTACCCTGGAAGTTACTATTTCGGGCGTAGGATAACGTTGATTGCCGCTGCTGTGCTCATTACCATTGGTTCCGCCATCATGTTGGCTGCGCTGAAGTCCGTTGGTCTCGGCCCCATTTACGCGGGTCGTGTGCTAGCTGGATTGGCGATCGGAGTGTCCACCAACTTGACGGTTGTGTATATTTCTGAAGTGTCACCCCCCGCCATTCGAGGCCAGTTGATCAGTTCGTACGAAATCGGTTGGAGAATCGGTGACCTTGTTGGTTTCTGGATTTCCTATGCTGTTGACTCCACACTTCCATCTGGTAAGAAGCAGTGGTTCATTCCATTTGCCGTGCAGTTGATTCCCTCCGGTCTCTTCTTATTGGGTAGTATCTTTATGAAGGAATCCCCGCGTTGGCTCTACCAGGTTGGAAGACACGAAGAGGCTCTCAAGAACTTGTGTTGGCTCAGAAACCTCCCAGCTGACCACGACTACATGGTGTACGAAATCAACCAAGTGCAAGAATCGATTCAGATCCAGGAACTGCGTATTGGTTTGGGCATCTGGGACCCTGCACGCGAGGTGTTTATCAAGAACAGAAAGGTCTTGTTCAGATTGGTCATTACATGTTGTCTTTTCCTTTTCCAAAACTTTTTGGGTATCCAGGCCATTAACTACTACTCCCCCACCATCTTTGCTGGGTTGGGTGTCAAGGGTGTCAATGCCACCTTGTTCTCGACTGGTATGTTTGCGGTTGTCAAGTTTGTGTGTACATTTGTGTACATTTTGTTCATTGTTGACACTGTCGGTAGAAGAAAGGCCTTCATGGCCAGTTCCACAGTGTGTTCGATCTGTTTCTGGTACATTGGTGCCTATTTGAAGGTGAACGACCCGACTCAGCCTGGTGTTGAGGCTGGTCCCGGAGGTCGTGCTGCCATTGGTATGATGTACATTTGGATTGCGTCCTTCATCTTGGCGTGGTCGGGAGGTCCCTTCGTTGTGGGCGGTGAGGTTTTCGACCAAAACATCCGTTCGTTTGTGCAGGCCATCAATGCGGCTGTGTCGTGGGTGCCCATCTTTATCATGTCGCGTTTCACCACCAACATGATTGACCACATGAAGTACGGTATCTACTTTTTCTTTGCGCTGTTGGCCATCTTGTCGATTCCATTCGTGTTCTTCTTCTTGCCCGAGACCAAGGGTATCGCTTTGGAGGACATGGACGGCTTGTTTGACAGGAGTATTCCCGCGCGCAGGGCGCACGAGGTGGTGTTGCTGCAGGCCAGAGGTGAGGCCAAGATCCAGTTCGACAAGGCCGAGGCCGAGCACCAGGAGATGCTTACAAAGAGAACATCGAGTGATATTAGTCACAAGGAGGAGGTTTAAATGCATATGACCAACAACAGAGTTGTTTAAATAATACAATACGAATAAAACGATAAGATAAGTGGATGTAGAAGATATAGTGAGATGGAGGATGGGTGAAACACACATGATATATGTACACATGATATACATACACATGATATCTGTACACATGACATGTAAATGACATATGTATGCGTGGTATATATTTGGAAGAGTGGAGAAATTTTGAAGATTTGGGGACTTTGGCGTGTGTATCAATACATACCACGCCAAAAATACAAAAATAGTCAAATCTTGTTGATAAGACAAAGTAGCAAGTTTAGGAAAGATTAAGAGTATACAACTTTCTTAATCTTTAAGAATCCATAAGAATCTTTAATCTATAAGAATCTTGAGAATCTTGAGAATCTTGAGAATCTATAAGAATCTGAGTATCAATGAGCCTTAGCTTGCACCACATTTTCCATTGTACCCGATCAGATAGTACCTCATGGATTACTCAGCATTTGATTTTGTGATCCCTACGGAGTTGAAACTCGGTCTTTAGATAACCTCAGTAAGGTTTAAGCATTCTCTATTGTCATGTAGGAAACATTGAATTGCCAATCTTCACATTAACCTCAATTTGATCGAGCAGCCTCCAATCGTACCAATTCGTTTTTCAACATACTAATTGCTTTCACATACTAATTGCACCTATTCCATTCTTTGACTGGATTTCATGCTGCCTATCACATGGGGAAGCATCTGTATCGCCAGCTACATTGCCAACTCGATCAAAGGCTCTTTTTCACTTGAATGACCCAAGGCTCACAACCATGTGATTTTGAGTCATAACTGAAATCATCGCATCCAGCTCCAGAACCGGGGTCTGCGGACACGGTGTGGCTGGAGATGAGTAATCAAATGTTGAGCAATTGAATAATAGAAGCAACTGTGAAGTGTTCAATTGTAAGGTGACTAGAGATTTGGAAGTGAACGTGAACTGAAGTACTGCAGTTCACAAGCTACAAACAACTAAGACTAAGTATGATATCATAAACCAACACAAACTCTAACCCAGTATCGTTTGTGTGTTCATTTGGGCGAATAGTACGTGAGTCACTTCTCGTAAGTCTTCTGTGCGATACTTTATTTTTTGCTCTTTTGGGCTGATTAGAAATCAAGATTGAGACCCTTCATTGAAGGTTCCCGAAATCAATTGACTGTAATTGAGTTGAAGTAATTGAGTTGAAGTGAGTCGAAGTAAATAGTTGAAGTAAGTGAGTTGATTGAGTTGATTGAGTTGATAATTGAGTTGAAGCAATTCAATATTGATTCAATTGCATTAAGCGGCTGAATATTTTGAGCCTTGGGAGGAGGCAAAACACAATTGGAAAAAACCGATACTTCCCAATTTACTTTGCCACCATGTTAGTCACAATAGATTAAAGTATCGGTTTCAAAGTGAACCCCCAAACGTGGGGGAGGGAAGAAGGGTTGGATAACAGTAGGATGAAGATCACATTGAGGACTAAATCAAGAAGTAATCAGACTAGAAGAATAAATACAAGATTGATTGAGGGTAATTGAGGAAAGGGAGGGAAGGGAGGAGGAAATATGAAAACTGGATTTAGTGATTGGCCTTCTGGAATGTGGTTGAGGGGATTGCAGGGTGAACCAAAGCATTGTGTCTATTTGGGGTGTCTCAAATTTCCAGCCGTTCCATGCGAATAAAAATAACGAGATGAGTAATCAGGTAATTTCTCGTAAATGGCTGAACAATTGAGTATTAAAGGACGGCAATATCCATTGAATAGCCTCATCAAACATGTCGAGTCCCAAAAAGAGTCAATCATCTATACAACGTTCTGAATTGAAGAAGCTGAATTCATTTGACACCACCACGCGTTCTGTCTACTCTACCGATACCATAAAGTCGCTGATAAAGGATTTAAAGGATAAGGTTAAGGATTCCCTAAAGACAAAGAAGGAGCCAAAGCCAGGTAAGGGTCATAATGTTCATTATGAGTCTGCCGCAACCTACTTGTCGTTAAAGTGAGCTACTTAGTGAGCTACTAGTATTAATATATATTCAATGGATTATGAGAAGAGTGAATGTAGAAGAAGATAAAGGGCAGAAGGTGAAAGAAAGTAGATAAAGAGGATGTGAAAGAGGAAAAGAGAAGATGAAGAGGAGAGAAAGATAAGATAAAGAGGAGATAAAGAGGAGGAAGAAGAAGAAAAACTACTTCATAATCAAATATAATCAAGCCGCATTCTCAAATAGGAAATTTGTAGATGATCCACTGGAGAATTTTGAATTTTTGAAGATTTGGAGATAGATTTGGAAATTTGATGAAAGGTTGCACACTACTGGACTATATGCTCTACTCTATACACTCTACTCAATTATAAACTCTACACACTCTACTATGTACTCTACTCTATACACTCTACTATGTACTCTACTCCATATACTCTACTATGTACTCTACTCTATACTCCACTCTATACTCTACTCTATACTCCAATATACTCCACTCTATACTCTACTCTATATACTTTACTCAACTAAACTTCATCCAACTATACTTCTCTCACACATCAAAATACTTTGGGACCCCACATTCTGACAAATGAAAACCCTTGAATTTTTCATTGGCTGCGAAAAGTGGTTTTGTGCGCTGGTTGTTTCGGATAACGGGAGATTGCTAGTCATCCCAAATCACGGATTTGTGCTCAATTTAGGTTTATCCCAAGGTTATCGCTAGGCTTATTCGGTTGCGTCACGACTGTCTACCGAAGGGTGGGGTCATACGGAAAAGTGACTGGTTTCATCCCTAACCAAAGAAAATACAGTGTTTAACCGTGCATTGCTGAGAGGCCGCAGAGTGTTTGAGCTTTGAGGTTGCTTGCTTATTATGATGCGTGTTTGGATTTGCAGGCAGTTGTAGGTGGTTGCAGGTGGTTGCAGTTGCTTGACAGGTAAAGTACTGAATGACTAGAAGTGACTAGTGACTAAGTGACTAGTGACTGGAGTGACTAGTGACTGAAGTGACTGAACTAGAAATGACTGAAGTGACTAGAAAGAATGCCTTTATCTGAAATAAATGACTGACCTGACTCAATCATGGGATCAAATAGGTTAGTCCAATTTTTTATTGACGTTCCATAGTTGCAGAATCATCCCGCAAAATGTATAGCAACCGAAATTTGATGCTTTTAGAATGGAACAAGATCGATTCTTCCTACCCATTTTCCTTCATATATCCTCTCTCTTTCTACTATCTCATTTCCTCTACTCTTGTGACCCCTCTTATGACCCTCTCCTCTTACGACCCTCTCCTCTTATGCCTCTTATGACCTTTTCTCGTCTACTCGCGGCTTAGTTTGCACCCTGTACCGCTTTTTCCCGCCGGGCTAAAAAACATCACGAATAAATTCCTCTTCACCGACCTCATGAAAATATAGCCGATATGCCACCCACCACCAAGCAGGCTACTTCACCCAACAGTGCACCGCATTCACTGCAGTTTAGCGAAAAGAAAGAGAGTGGCAAGGCTGACTCTGAAAAGTACGAAAAAGTAGGAATGGATTCTGATCTCGGTGAATCCAGGCATTTCATCAAGGTCAATTCCGACGGATCGGTGGACCCTGAGCCTGAAAAAGAGTTGATTGAGGAAAGAGTCGATGGAACTTCGACAGATAAGGCTGGTCAGACGGTGAAAGTGACAAAGGAAAGTGCAGAGACCAGAGATGGCAATAAGCAAGATCCAAAGACCGATAAGCTCACACACGAGCAAAAAGTGGTGGAGTCGCCAAAAGAAAGGGTGGAAACATCCAAGCGGGTGTATGAGTCCAAAGAGGGAATTACAGAAGAACTGGAAGAAGTGGACTCTAAAGGCGACCACAAAGACTCCAAAGCCAACTTGGAGGCCGACCTCAAAGCCCCCAAGTTGGAAGATTTTGCTGATTCAGCCTCCACTATCCGAGGGTCATCAATTGACACGCAATTCGTCGACACGAAAGAGACTTTGGAGTCTGAAGTAAAGGTTACTAGAAAGGATTCGGATCCAGAGGACTCACAACCTACCCAATCTAAACCTACCCAATCTAAACCTACCCAATCTAAACTTACACCTACACAACCTACACCTACATCATTGGACACGCATACAGACACCGTGAATCCTAATACCGTCACCCTGAACTACTCAGAACACCCATCACCGTCTTCTGAAGATCCACTTTCTCCTAGAGTTGATGATTCTGGAGAAGAGGAGGAGGATGAATCTGATGACGAAGATTTCGATAGCCCCCCAGTCGCAATAAGCACCAGCGACTACCCTCAAAAACCACCTCCTATGAATAGACGACTTTCTAAATCTGATGCCAATTCGATCGTGGGTGGTGAATCCTTGGAAGAGTACCAAGTAACTAAAACAGTCGAAAAGACCACTTCGAAAGAAACACAATATTCTAAAACAGACATGCGCAAGACCCCCAAGGAAGACCAGCACAAGGTGTTTTCTTTCTCGCTTCCTTTTGGAGGTCTTTCGAATGTGCGCTCCAACATTGCAAAGCAATTGCAGTCCTTTAAGCTTCCCGATAGTATCCCACTCATCGGAAGCAATAGCCACGACGTGGACCACGACCAAATGAAGAGAGAAATGGATCTCATGTTGGAAAGGCAGGTGCTGATTGGGACTTTCGAGGACGCTACTTACTTCAAGCACGTTAAAAAGACAGACAATTCCCGTATGCGTGCGGTGAAAAAGTCTTTTACCAACAACTTGAACGAGTTTTTACCCCAGAAGAAGGAACC
Organism: Kodamaea kakaduensis; assembly: GCA_030558435.1. NCBI lineage: Eukaryota > Fungi > Ascomycota > Pichiomycetes > Serinales > Debaryomycetaceae > Kodamaea > Kodamaea kakaduensis. The sequence continues at coordinate 120,918 of JAJMSN010000018.1, forward strand.
CAAGAACTACCAGCTGATTTTTAATGACATCGATGGCAATATCGTGATCATGGGCGGGTACCGTGGCCTGATTTTGCGTGACGCAAAGACCCACAAGCGTGTGTGGATCCCCATAAAGGCCGGCTTCAATTTGCGCAAAATCAACTTGCTCTTGGGTCCCACCATGGAGGACGAGCTCAAGGCCACCGATTTGATCTTCCCTGATGGAATATTGGCAAATATCGGGCCAATTGATATTTGCAAAAAGTTAATCAAGAAATTGGCAAACAACCCAAAGACAAACGTCAAGGAATTTGGCTACGATTGGAGATTGGGAACTGATCTCACTTCCAAGCACTTGCAAGACTTTTTGCAGGAAATTTACGATTCAACAGGTAAACCGACTTTGGTCATTGCCCACTCCATGGGTGGACTTGTTGCCCACAGTGCACTTCAAGCGAACCCCAAGCTTTTCCGACTGCTTGTCTATGTGGGGGTCCCCAGTGAGTGTCTCAATATCTTGGGACCTCTTCGGTATACCGACTCTGTGATCCTCCTGGACAAGATCTTGACACACGAGGTCAATTTCATGATGCGCTCACTGTTCTCGTTCCTTCCCTTGAGCGGGAAGGTTTTCATGGATCTGAAAACCCACGAGTTTTATGAATTGGACTTGTTCGATCCAGACACCTGGGTCGAGTACGGTTTGAGTCCCTTGGTTTCCAAAAAGCGTGCGTTACAGGAAGCAAACCACAAACAAACCCGTGGTTTGGGGTCTGCCGCCCACAGCTTGTCTCCCAGTGCGTCTAGAAACGGGCTGCCTCCACTTCAAGATGATTCCTCGTCGCTGTTCCCGTCGATCAACAGCTTGAGCAACAAGTTGAAGCACTACAGACCGCTTTCCATCAAGCGCAAGACCAAGACTAACGAATCTTTAATGAAGCACGATGCATCGTCACCACGGTCTCCTCGGTATGACGATTCAGATGCCGTTGGCTCTCCAGATTCACTGGAGCTGGGAGCACACGATCCTGCTGATCTCACAGCCGATATTGCTGGATTTGGGATGCCAACTGCACCGGAAGCTGAAAACGAAGACCATGATGCGGAGCACTATGCAATCTCCTTCACCCAGGCATACAACTACCTTTCCGAAACATTGAAGCGTGCCAAGGCATTCATTCTATCGTTGGACTACAAGCCCGAACTCGAGTCGCAGTACCCCCCCATGGCCATTGTGTACGGTAACCATGTCCCTTCTGTGAGGGGGAGTTTTGTTGAAGGCGTTCAAGACATCAAAGACGGAAACTACTTTGGGTTTTTCTATGGCCATGGTGATGGTGTTGTGCACCAAAAGTGGTTGATGCCAGAAAGGAAGGGATTCAGGCCATATGATGAAGATACTGGAGAGGGACAAATTGTGGGTAAATTTGCCAGTGACACTGGACACGTGAGCTTGATGACGGATTTCAAGGCAATGGGAAGTGCTTTGAGTGCTGTGTGGGAAGCTGAAAAGGGGTGGAAGGATAGGAAGAAGAGATAGGAGAGAAGTGAATTTGAAAACTATTGGAGCTAGAATATGAAACTACTAAAAAAAGCTGAAAGAGTATGCAAAAAGGAACGTGTGTTTGCAACCTGCTGACCATTAGAAGACGATCGGAAACACACGGAGATTGGAACATTCGCGTTGGAGTCGTAGCGGTGCTCACAAGGATCAGAAAAACTGGTGTGATTCCAAATATTTTTCGCAGTAAATGTTAGGAACCAAGGTTTAAGCAAACACACAAAACAGATTGATCTGAACAGCATTATTGATTAGCGGAGAAGATGTTTGCGAATGTGCGAATGTGCCGAGAACGTGCTCAAAGAGGTGCCAAAAGAACTTACAAGCTGTTTGCGGGCTGTTTGCGGGCTGTTTGCGGGCTGTTTCGAATGGAGTGTCACAGCCTTGTGGGCTTTGTACACTTTGGACTAGGAATTGTGAGACGGCCTTGAAATTCTGAAAGATGATACAAACGACATTGGCAAGATGTGAATGACCAAGTCACGATTCAGAATGTTTGAGAATACGCTTAGAGTTTAGAGACGACCGAGAACTGTATTGATCACGCTTTCCTCAGAGTTGTCATTGCTAGAGAGTTGACGAGTACATTGTGGCTGCAAAATAAGCACCATAAATTATGAATGTATATGAAGGTTATTTATAAATAAAAATATTTTGAAAAAGCTCGTATATATACGCTGGGCGAAAAGCTTGACATGCCCCAGGATGAAGTCGATCACACAACATTCACCTTTGCGGCTTTTTTCAAATCTAAGTTGTTCTAGATTTGGCAAGTTTGGGCGAAGAAGGGAGAAAATGGCAGTATTCTAGAACGGAGGTACATGGAGGCGATTAAGCAAGAAAGGAGGAGCATGTAGCCTGGAAGGTGCAGACAAAATATTCTGTATGCTGCATTCGCTTTGTCCCTTTCTTGTCCCTTGCTTTGTCCCTTGTCCCTTTCCTTGTCCTTCCTTTTCCTTATTTGTCTATTATTTTATTCTAATTTACATTTGGAACCATGATGTCTAAGCCCACCCGATGAACTCTTTTTTGAAGTTTTCTTGGTCTTTCTTAGTCTTCTTTTGTGTTTCTGTCCCAGTCTTTCTTAGTCTTTCTAGTCTTTCTGTCTTAGTCCCGTCTTTCTTCTGTCTCTTTTCTTATTCCCTCTTTGTACAATGTAAATTTGCTCAATTGTCCATGTATAGGGCGCTTCTTTTCAGGCATCTAGATTATAAACCCCGGTAATAGTTGAAAACTAGTTGAAAACGCGAAGAAAAGATGAAAGCGCATAGTTTGTGTAAAACAAGGGTAAAGTCTATAGCTTAACAACAAAGCTTAAGGAGAGCAAGGTGGGTGTCAAGTCCGAGTTTTGGTAGCCGCAGACTTTTAGTATTATCTGGTCCGACCTTTTGTCAACGTGCCCGACATTTTGTCCCACTGGAATAAGGTTTACCATGGTTCTTGACGTTTCCATCTTTTCTAAATTAGACTTTTCTGCACTAGTAGCCGGTACACAAAGACACTTCGTTTCAGAACAACCCATTGTGCTTAAGCTCCTGGCAACGCTTTTCTTCCGCAAATGCCGTTCATACGTGGGGCAATACGAGATCTAATCAGGTCACTCTGAAATTGCTCCTTTCAAAATCCATTGCGATTGGTTGGAACCAAGGCGACGTATTGCAAGGTGGAACAGCGGCAGCCAAGTGTCAAAGATGATCTGAGGAACTTTGACATTTTAGATTCCAACACTATCTTGACACACGTCACACGTCATTTCCGAACATTCAATCAAACACAAGCGGCTGAGGTACCGCCATGCTGGAAGCGTTGGTGAGGACCGCATGGGTAATCCTGCCGTTGTAGATGTACTAGCCCGGGACATCACACCATGTTTCATGGAGCGTTTCACAAGATGGCATGGGGTTGCATAAAATCGAGAACAACCACAATGACAAGCATTTCAGTCAATTCTTTCGTTCCCACATCTTGTTTCCCATTTCAGTCTTTCTGTAATTCCCAATCTTTCTCATTCAATCTCATTCTTACATTCTTCTTCCCTTTCTTGCCTTCCTCCTTCCTATCCTCCTCCTCCGTCTTTTTTTAGCTTCGGATTTGTTTGTCAGTCTGTCAGGGCAACTGTCAATCAGGGCAACTGTCAATGACAAAAGGAGTGACGTAAGAGGACTGAAATATTGACGAATTGGAACGTCCAAGAGCGGATTCTGAATCAAGTGAAACATTGGGTAAATGATAAACAAAGATAATTGAAAGATCATGTCTTTCTCCGTCTTCACGAGTGCTTATCTCAACTGGTTCCCACAAAGAAATTTTTATGTACGCTTGAGCCATGCGTATTTTCAGTCTTTTCACTTTTGTACATGCTTGTGCCAATTTTACGCCAATTTTACGCCATTTCTTATTTTGACTTGGTTATTTTGACTTGATATTTTGAAATGATTTGGTTGTCCGCCAAACAAATTTGGGCGTTCGTCTTTTTTATTTGTTGCAATTATATCGACACTTGACGTCACTACGTTTGATCCGTCAAGGATCCACAAAAGTCCATGGCCGTGGACAGCCATATGTCATTTGTTAGCCGACATGCTTTGTGGTTGCATTACCATTCGGTGCAGACACTTTCCCATGGCATGCTTAAACGAGGTAAGCCGGGGGTGACTGGGGTCCAGGAATGTAGTGAGGCGAGAATGGGATGACGACCGCGTGATCGTACGTTCTTTGTGCCGATGAAAGTGTAATGGCGATGCTAGCGTTTCACCTGAATAACCGACTATGCAGCGGAAATGAAATCGATGGTTGTGAATGAGGTGAAACTAGGAACTCGTGTAGAGAGTGCAGAAAGACAACATGGAAGAAAAATGCACCCTGATATTAGGCGTTGTACACTAGCGAGCTGACAGATGTCCTGGCCTCTCACCGCTTTCATCGCCGCTACATCGCCCTCTGGCGGGCCAATAGAGTTTGAAAAAGCAACTCGATCAAATCCTGGAGAACCATCGGTAAAAAATAGGTCAAGGTATTTTCTGCTGCTGACGTGCTTGTGCAAAGGATCCCACGATATGTGCTACGATGTGCTACGACATGTGCTTACACGAATCTCCACATTCCGCCAAGTATGACAGGCATTATCATCAACGATTGTTGTCGATGTTGCCAATGATTGTTGTCGATGCCAATGATTGTTGTCGATGTTGCCAATTGTTGTCATCGTTATCGTTGCCAACCTTATCCGCGCCTGAGTCGCCCACCTCCATTTTACCTTTCGCAATTTTCACATTGATCTTTGCGGAGCTTTGTCTTTGCAACCGAAAACCCTTCACAAGTCATTCCCCACACACTGGAGCTGCGCCAACTCATGATTCTACAATTACCAGAGCAAACTGCTATTTCATTGCTGTATTTTCTACCAATGCTCTTAATACAGCTGTTCGCGTTTACGCCATCCTTTGTGTCCCCACCCACGCGTAATTAAGCTCTCGGTGTATTTCATGTGCAATTTCTTATACTTGCTTTTGTACGATTCTACAAAGCTTAAAGGTCGTCAACCTCGGATACTGAGACCCTGGACGTGTCTTGTACGGTCACTGGCCCCCGGTGCCATGTTGGCCGGAAAATTTGCTGTCACTGGTGACGAAATTTTTCCCCCGCTGCAGATGGACCAAACGTCAGTTGGGGCCACTTCCCCTTTCTATTTTTGACAACTACGCGCAGTTGTTTATTTTGCATGCCCAAATCGCGAGGTTGACGGCTTTTTATTATTCAGCAGCCTTGTACAAGGTGCCACGCTTTGTTGTGTCAAATCTCATAGAAGCCTTTGGACGGACATGAGCAATTCCTCCACCTTGATTTCGATTAGGAGCGTACCATAAGCTTTTGATCTCATGTGCATTTTGATTCAAAACACGATCATGATGGATCTAGCAACATATTATAGCCCTCCACCGAAAATATTAATAAGGTTTTACAATGCAAAGGGGACATTGATAGGATTAGATAACTCGGGCATCGGATTGTGATGCCACCGGCTCTTGTGCCAACTTGTCGAGTGCCACAACTGGCGCACGCAATCTCCCATGCCCTTTGTACAAAAACCCTGATCCCTATCTGCGCAGATTGAAGTGCTTCATGTGTCCAACGCTACTTTTACCCAATATGTCAATCTGAAAATTTCTTATCTTCCATACTTTGCTTATCTGCTTATCTCTCTTATCAAGTTCTTCTTTTGTTGATGTGCTTACTTGTTTTGATGCTACTTCCTTGTTGGTTTAAAACTTTCCTATTCAGTTTCCGACAAAAGATGGAAGCTTTTGCCTCCACCGGCTGCGTCATCTCCACCCATCTTCAAGCTACATCTCCACTACACATCACCCAACTACCGCCTACATCCACCATTCTCCACGTTGCCGTGTTCCTCTTCTTATCGAGCAACTCGTTTCCTCGTTGCTCCATGTATTAATAACAAACAGTAAAGACACTGCTCCAAAAGGAGGAGGGACAGCAATATAAATACAATAACTCTATCAAATCCTTTTTTTAACACCACATTGTGATGCTCACTCTGCCGCAGTCGGCAATATTAAGGCAAGCGTCAAGGCAGCGGCCCGCATTACCGCTTGAAATGCACAAATAGAATAATCTATGGAGAACATCGAGCAAGCGACATCATAGCCAACCCACGCAACCATGTGGACATTGGCTACGTCTCAGCTCATGTTCGAACAAAAAGGAGCAATGATAATAGCGCTCCAGAAAGACTCAATCTTCAAATGTAATCCGGCAACTGGCATTGGCTAATGTGGCAGACCAGAAAGCACCCATCCAACATTCCCCTTCACATCCTCATTGACTCATTAATCATCTCTTGACATCCTTCACCGAGGTTGAAGTGCTCTCACTCGATACCGTATTCCCGCCACTCTGGCTTCCCGAAGGAATTGTGGTGGGAGTAGGCGCATGCTGTTGTGGCTGTGGAGGTGTTCCCTGATGCGGCTGCAGACCCAGTTGGAACCCAAACGAGTACATTGGCTGTCCGCTATACGCGGCCGAGTAGTTTGGGTTCAGATTATAGGGCTGGTAGTACTGGCCCGATCCGCCCTGTCCTGAGTAGTATGGTTGCTGGTACCCGGCGTATGGCTGCTGCTGTGTCTGTGGTGGCTGTGTGCTCGAGGCCTGTTGGCCCGGGGGATAGCGTTCCGCATTCGACTGCTGTGGCGAGTGGTGGGTCGAGGGAGGAACACCATTGTATTGCTGCAGGTACTGTTGTGGTTGTTGTTGCTGCTGCAGCTGCTGCAGCTGCTGTTGCTGTTGTTGCTGCTGTTGTTGCTGTTGTTGCTGTTGTTGTTGCTGCTGTTGCTGTTGTTGTTGGCCGTACTGGTACATGTTTGCAGCCGGGGCACTGGCCTGCTTGACCGGTGGCGCAGAGCTGTTTGGAGTCACGCCCGTTTGTATCACGCGCTTGATATCGCGGACAAAAAGAGGGTACAAGAGGTCGACAATGCCCTCGCGCTGGGCCATGGCCAAAGCCCTCTCAAAGGGGATCCACACCCCCTTCAAATGCATCAGGCCAATCTTGACTACATGTCTAATCTTTTCCAGCTTTAGGATACCATCTCTACGTCCCCTCGTCATTTGGGCCACATTCAACAACTTGGTACCATTAATCATATTGTTATCGGCTCTGCGCACAACACTCACATTGTTGGCATCCACCTGGTAGCAAAGCGTCTTTTCATCCTCCCACATGGTTGTGGTAACGCGTGGCCTGATGCCAGGGGGCTGGTACTGCCCCACCGTCAGGTTGGTGGTGGTGCTAACAGGATCCTGGACCGGGGTGGTGCTCGCAGCGGGTCCTGCATTGGAAACAGGCACAGCTACCGGCACACCCGCCGGTGGAGGTGCTTGGTTCTGGTATCTGGGATTATAGTGCTGTTGTTGTTGCTGCTGCTGTTGTTGTTGTGCGGCCGCCTGCGCTGCCTGTGCAGCCTGTGCCTGTGCAGCCTGTTGTTGCGGTTGGCCCTGCGGGAGCTGGCCCAGCGGTATCGACTGCTGGTACATCAGCATCGAGTAATTTGGGGGCGCACCGCCCTGGTATGCATACCGGGAATACGCGTACTCGCCCTCTGGAGGCTGGGATCCTTGTGGCGCCTGGGTCTGCTGGGTCTGTGATTGGCTAGAACCGCTTTGTTGGCCCATCATATAGTAAGACGCGTACGGCTGGTTCTGGTACTGCTGTGAGTTAAAGTTGCCATTCATGTCTACCGGGTTACTACTGGAAGCAGAGGCTTGGTCTGGTTGAAACGGGTATCTATATTCGGACATCAATTAGTAACGTGAAGGGCTGCCCTGTGTGTAAGGTCGCTCTGTAGTGGTCAATGGTGTTTTGTTAATAGTCCATCCACTTGTTGATAAAAAAAAAAACACCCGCTGTGGAAAAAAATGCGTGTGCCTGTGTGTATATATATTGAATTTCGCTGATGTATATTGTTTTGTTTGCAACAGCAAAAAAAGGCAATCCGGACAAAGGGGTTGCACAGCTTTTCTTTGGCACTGACGGCGTGGCCCCAGCTCGGGACTTGTGTGGCCCACTGTTCTCGCTCTACTTCCCTTCCTGTTTCTGCTCCCCTCATCCTGCTCCCCCCACTTCCATCCTCCTTCAAAAAAAAAAATCCCTACCCCCCTCCCCCCCCACCGCTTCCCAACTCTACATCCTTCCTATCGCCTGGCCCGTACCAGTCAGGAAGACGTGACCCCCTCTACACGGGACCGCTCTCTCCAGTGACGCCTGTTTGGCCATGTTTAGATCCAACACACTCGTTTCTACTTTACCCCCACTGTCTTGCAGTCTCAGGGAGCCTAAAAAAACTGCATAGGAGATATTTTTTCATACCAGGTGTACAAAATATCAGCAAAGCAAAAAAAAATACGGGCCATTTCTTTTTCGGGCTTTTCTTTTCGCCTTTTATTTTCGCCTCTTGGTGCGATTATTTTTTCTCTTCATCTTTGCCCATTTTTATGCAGGTCTGCATGAATTGTATGCATGCGTGAATGGATACGATTATATGCACAAATTCGTGGCGGTGGAAATTTCACATAGAGAGAAGAGTCCCAAGTCCGTCGAATACACAGAACAATCCTGTTAGCCAGCTACAGCACGGCTGGAGTGAGGCATAATGAGTAGATGAAGAAACGGAGTAATACATAGGAAGGAAGCTGGAAGAGGAGACGGACTAATTAGGAAAGAGGAGAGGAAAGTGGGAAGTGAGAGTACGAGAGAAAATGGGGAGACGGACGCAAGAATATGACGAAATAGAAAGATAGGGACTTTATGTAATTCGAGAATAGCGAAGACTTTTGGGATAGCAATATCCGTTCTTCTATTCCTGAGCCCCATTCTTCTTCGGCATAAAGGCCTAATGTTCGGATAATCGGTTACTTTTCCATCCACCCCTAAATTAGGCCCCAATAAACAGCGGACCACCCCTGGTAACTATTCCAACGTTCTAGAAAGAACGCAAAGGGAAAAGAAATAATGAGCGACGGAGGAAGCTGGCACCGAAATGAAGCGATTTGGACCACAGATGCGCAGCGGAGGATTTTTTCACTTTTGGGAGAATTTTGAGGAAATGTCAACGATAGAACAACGAGCGAAACGAGTTGTTCGAGAATGAGAAATTATAGAGAAGAAATAAGGAAACACGATAAGGAATCACTAAGGAACACGATAAAAAGAGAAAAACGATCGAATATATAATGAGAACTAATGAAAACATCAAGAAAACAGGAATTGACAATCTGGAAGCATAGAATGACAAAAGAAAGAAAAGAAAGACCAGACAAAAGATCAGACAAACAAGACAAACAAGACAAACCAAGAGACAAGACCGATTAAGAACACACTGAGGCCACGGGAGGCGTTTTGACAGCGCCTGTTTTTCATGTATGGGCGGAAAATAACCATTTCCAAGTTTGGGAATTTGCAGACACTGACTGAAGCCAAATTCACCTGGTGAAACAATAGAAAATATTGGCAAGTGAATTGAAGGCCCTGAAGCTTGCTAAACACAAACAAGGTACTACACAAACGACACAAACCCAATGTACTAATGTGATACCTACACCGTGCCTACTAAATCTACTAAATGTACTAAATGTCCTAAATAATACAAGATACTGCTAACTACTACTCTCTACTCTCTGATGCTCTACTACTACTCTCTACTCTACTACTACTCTCTACTCTACTACTCTCTACTTCTACTACCACTACTCTACTTCTACTACTCTACTACTACTACCACTACTCCACTTCTACTACTACTACCACTACTACCACTACTACTACCACTCTACTAATACCACCTGCTTTGTCATCATTGCTTGCATTTTCAGTCTTTTGTTAAAGTTTCAAGGACTATCTGATCTAAAGCTTACCTTGTACGCAATCTCAAAATATATCATGTCAAATTGGTAATCTAGCAATCTCATCAAACCTTAGTGTGAATCTTGCGAATCGTGCACTTGAATCTACTTGTCAATCTTGTCAATCTTGTCAATCGTGTCAATTGTGTCGGTTGCCTGCAATGTCTGCAATATGCAATCAACACAATGTCTGGAAATTGTCCGATTTGCCAGTCGTCCAAATGGGTATTTCAAATATACTTTGTGATACTTGCTCTGTGTACTCTCTTCTGGTTTAACTTGATCGTTCCTAAAGCCTATTAAGGTATCGAAGATTGTGAGCTCAACCTTCGTGTAGTAGTGTAGTGAGTAGTAGAGTACTACTACTCTACTAGTAACTGCTAATTATAACTGTGCTGCTAGTACTACTCTAGTACTACTCTAGTACTACTCTAGTACTATTACGTAGCTGCTAATTATAACAACTGCAGCTTTTACTTTTACACTGTAACGTTAAGTAACTTCTAACTGCTGACTGTACTGAAGTGCTAATACTGTTACTGCTTCCACTTCTACTAATTAGTAGTAGCAAAGTCCTACTTCTATTAGTAGTAAAGTCCTACTTCCATTAGTAATAGTACAGTAGCAGTACAGTAGTAGTACGCTAGTACTACTACTACTACTCTCTTTTCTGCCTGGAATTTCTTGGATATCCGCCATTACCCGTTTAGGAAACTTGCTAATCTGGAACTGCGCTCCCTGCACTCGCCGCACTAGTCACACTAGTTGCGCTAGATGCACTAAATGACCCCTCCCTTGAGCTTTATGATATGGTTTGACCGCTATATTGTTCTTCGTCTACACCATCGTTCTTTGCTTAGCTGCACCTCAAGATTTTCGGTGATGTCTCACATGAGGCTGGCCAGTTGCTTCTGTTTTGCATATGCGCTTTGTGTTGCACAGAGTCCGGAGGAGGAGGCCTTGAACCAAATTGCAATACGGGCTCAAAACTATAAAGACAAGGAACTTCAAAAAAAAAAACCAGGATATTTTACACGCCTTCGTGGGCTGAGGATCCACGGAATGGGTTTCCCAATAAAAGGATCTTCAACTGGTCCAATCGTACGATCAGTGCTGAAAAGAGGGAGTAAAGGAGAGATAAGTAAGGGAATGATTGAGAGAAAGGGAAAGTGGAAAAGGTTTGACACTGTGACCACAAGGTGAATAATTATCGACATCAAGGTGAATAATTTCGCTTCGCAATCGTTGTTCTTATCCAAGGATGTTCCACGCGACCTGTGCATTGCGGTACGCGCTTCTTCTTCTTTTTTTTTTTTTTTCTTCGGAACCAAAAAATCAAAAAGTCAAAAAAACACCAAAAAAACACCAAAATTTCTCAAGAAAAAAAACCTCGACTGCATGCGCAGTTTCACGCATGCATCATACATGCAGTGTACGCATGACCCAAGGCTGAAATGGTCAGCGCCGGGTGTCGGGAGCGGCCACCGTCTACGTGCGGGATATCGGTCGCTCCGATAGCGGGCCGGTTCACAGGGTGCCAGCCCACTTATTTTCCCCATGAACAATCCACGAAAAGCGCATCTTTGTGCGGACAAAAACGCACACGGGTACGGTTTGAGCCATCCTGCAGCTTTGTCCGCGGTATTTACACACCCTGCAGCTGCCAGTTGACGGTATAAGAACTTGTACAGGCAGTCACATTCTCGTGATCAGACAATGGAACCGGCCAAACTACCCCCAAACCAGCACTCGTTCCAGTAGATCCAAACCGATCCAAACTGGCCCGAATTGGTCCTTTTGGAAAAGTATGTAAAATGTCGGATCGCCCGCTGTCAGTCAGTCACTCGGTCTGTCAGACTGTCAGACTGTCAGACTTGTGTCAGACATAAATGGTCTTACTTGTTCTTGTTCCTTGCTTCTTCCCGTTTCGCTTCTTTGCTGCTTCTTTGCTTACTGCTTCTTTTGCTTCTTTGCTTACTGCTTCTCTGCTGTTTTTTCGCTTGTACGTTTTCGCTTGTCCGTTTCTGCCAAATCTTGGTGGTTGTACGTATGTACGTGGTACGTGTAGTTGTATGTACGTATATTCGTACGCCTCGACGTCGACGTCTACATCTTTTACGTCAATGTCAACTGTACCTACTCGTGATCTATACGTATACATGTGCGACTCTTTTGGTCTACTATACCCCACTCCCTGCTTCTACATCAATCTCCCGCTTCTACATCAATCTCCTACGTCTACATCGGCTTCTTCTACATCGCGTCTACATCCATCGCCTCTACATCAACTTCCATATCCTCTACATCTACACCTCCTCTACATCTCCTCTACATCTTGTACAACTCCTCTTCTATTTTTTTCTCTGTTGAGCCTACTATCGTGCAGCTCGTACCTCGCAGCTCGCTCCACGCTTTTGTCATCCTGCTTGGTCTATACTATCTTGCGTTACGCAACCTGTGCTGCATTTTGCATCTTCTACACAAAGTTCCGAACGAGTAATACCCACCAACACCAAACCCGTCGTATCGCCCCCTCCACATATGGCTTAGGGAGGGTGGGAGGCTCCCTGACAAGTCCACTCTCTCGAAACCCGCTCTTTTTGCGGTCTATTTTCGCACTGGTAATTTTCGGTAATTTTTCGCTAGATAAGAAATTCTACCGAGATTTTCCCACTAGATAATTTTTGCACCCACCAGGTTGGTCGTGGTCGAATCAGGAGTGGGGGAGGCCTTTGGACATTTTAACCAACGATCCAAGGAATGTTCCGTATGCACTTTTTTTCTATTCCGCAGTACAGAGTCACAGAACCCATGGTGCAGACAGACGAGAATTGATGAATGAGGTTACAGTTATCAAAAGTGCTCTATTGGTATTTACATGGTCTATTTATATAATGAGATGAGCGAGCAAACAATGAGCAAACAATGAGCAAACAATGAGCGAGGCATGTTCTTAGAATCATAGTAGCTTTCCACTGAGAGGAGCTGTTCTTAGAATCATAATTAATCAGCCTTCCAAAGAACTTCAGATTTCCACAATTGAGCGAAGCGAAATTGTCTGAAAGCCATACTTTAGCCTTGACAACATCCAGGTCCTTCAAGGAACGTTTTCTCTGCATGATTGTTCTACCCATAATTAAAGGAATGGTTTGCTCGATCATTTTGAAAGTACTTTTTCAGTTCCTTCTAAGAACAATTGAGCGAAGCGAAATTGTTATCAATTGTTGTCGACCCATGAATTCAGTTTCTTCCAACAATTTCGCTTCGCTCAATTGTTATCAATCGTCTAACCATATATTCAGTTCTTCCAACAATTTCGCTTCGCTCAATTGTTATCAATCGTCTAACCATATATTCAGTTCTTCCAACAATTTCGCTTCGCTCAATTGTTATCAATCGTCTAACCATATATTCAGTTCTTCCAACAATTTCGCTTTGCTCAATTGTTCTCAATTGTTGTCTGACCATATATTCAGTTCTTCCAACAATTTCGCTTTGCTCAATTGTTCTCAATTGTTGTCTAACCATACTTTATTCGGTTCTAAGAACAATTGAGCGAAGCGAAATTGTTCTATAACCACACTCTTCAGTTTCTTCCAACAATTTCGCTTCGCTCAATTGTTCAATTGTTTGGTCTTCTCAATTAAAACTCGCTTCGCTCGTTGTTAATTTTCGATTTGTCCCCTATACAAATCCCTTATTATCTTCTTCCCCACAATCGTACTCTTCACTATCCCCTGCACATCCTTTGGAAACACTCTCCCGTACCATACCGGCTCCCCATTCACCGGGAGGTAAATGACATTCCCAGCATATGCGTGTCCCCCAATATGCGACACCGATCCCACATTCACATCCTGCTTCTCAATCTCCACCACCTTGAGGAATTCCTCCTCCAAAAGAGGCGCCAACACCCCACATCGAACGTCTCTTTGGAGGTGGCCACATATTAGTACAATATCTTGGTCGATGGGAGTTTCAAGAAAGAGTTCCTCTTTCTTTATACTCCCATTATTCTCTTTCTTTATACTCCCATTCTTCTCATTCTTTATGTTCTCATTCTTCTCATTCTTTATACTCCCATTCTTCTCATTCTTTATATTCTCATTCTTATTCTCCTTCTTTATATCCTCCTTACTCTCCTTATTCTCCTCCTTCCTGAACGGATTGTAAACCTCCCTCACAACCTCTGGTCTCAAGTACTTCCTCATAAACTCCCTCACATTCTTCTTATCAAACACTATTGCCTTCCCATCCGGGTACAAATACACCAACTCCTTGTCCTTTGGAATGTCCACCTCGTTTCTCATGACAATGTTCGACACCATCACAGGGTGCTCTGGACTACACAACCGGCGCTTCAACAGCGTGATTTCGCCCGCCAAAGACCCGGGCACCATCTCGATCTTGGACGGCATGTCCTTGAGCGACTCAAATCCGTGGCTCAACACAAGCACGTGTTTCCACGGCAGAACTTTGGTGCCATTGAGGTTGGTGGTGTAGTCGATATCTGGGGAAAATGATGGAATGGAACAAAAAGTGCACCCAGTGTCGTATTCGGGGGGCGGACAGCTCGAAATGGTGGATTTGTGGCGGACCCCAGATGGTGATGCAATTCTAGTATTTGTAGCAATTCTAGTATTTGTAGCAATTCTAGTATTTGTAGCAATTCTAGTATTGGTAAATGTAGATGCTCTAGTATATGGAGATGCTGTTGCAATTTGTTGCAACCTTGGATTCTTCAACCTATTCATAGCTTTGGGATAGATGATTTGATGTGATTGGGGTATTGGGTTGACTGATGTTGACTGGTGATTGACTGATTGAAGGACTGATTTGATTGGTAATCGATTTGATTGGTAATTGATTGGTGATTGATTAGACGTTTGATTGATTTGTAAAAGATTTGATAAGCCATATGAAGAAGTGGCTACTTCTAGTGCTAACTAGTACTAACTAGTACTAACTAATGACAAACTAGTACTAACTAATGGCAAACTAGTACTAAGTAGTACTAAGTAGTACTTACTAGTAGCTAGCAGTAAACTACTAACAACAAACTAGTAATACCAACTAAACTACTAGCAAGTACCAACTAGTAAACTACTATAGATAAAAAAGATAGTCCAAAGAAACTTTAGACCTCCCAATGACACAATAACTGGAGAACATTGATCATATACTTTTTTCTTTGACAATCGTCCAATTGTTATTCTATTGTTTCCCTTGTATCGTTCCTCTCATCATGTTCAATTGTTCACAACTGTCTGCGCAGTCCATTTGAGTTGCTCTGCGGAACTATATATCCGCCCAGGCCGCAACAACAGAGCACAATAGAGAAGAAACAATAGAGAAGAAACAAAGATATTTAGAAAAGATAAATAGATCAAGAAGGGAAGGACGACCTTGGGACCTTGGAAGACTTTGGAAAAAATGGTACAAAAAGATTTTCAGACAGACAAAATGGAGTCAAGTTACTCTGTTCAGGTAGTCAGTTAGTCAGTTAGCCAGTTAGTCATAGCCAATTAGTCAGGTAGTCATAGTCAGGTAGTCATAGTCAGGTAGTCATTTAGTCAGTCAGTCATTTGGTCAGTCATTTACTATTCACTGTTGTACTCACAACTTTTCATCTCAAATGGTGGCCTTTTAATGGTGGCCTTTTAATGGTGGCCTTTTAATGGGCCTTAAACTATTGTCGCTACTCTTCAGACAGACAAAAACTCTCTAAGCCTTGGACGATCTGAATGATGCATTTTTCCATATTTGCCAGTGCTCCTTTCGTTGCTAATAGATCATCCAAAGTTATTTGCATAAAATATGATTGTTTCAAGTATCGATCCTAGAGATCGGACAAAAGTTTGACAAAAGTTTGACAAAAGTTCAAAGTACAATGCTCAAAAACTCGAGTACTCGCCGAGGTTTCCCAAGTGGAGTGTGTCACGTGGACTCACTCCCGAATCCACTTTTCTCCACTTTTCCTGCTTTGCCTCCCTTCCTCGTATCCTGATTTATTGTCCACTCCATGGCATTCATTGGCATTCCCCCTTTCACATACGAGCCCGGCTCCTCTTGCAGCTACCTCCAAAAAAAATAAAAAAAATTCAACGCAATGCGTCCCCAACGGTGGTGCTCGTTTCAACACGGCCCAAAAGGGTGATCATGTAAGGCATTTCGAGTGAGCAGCATTTGCTACTGGTTTGGGCCTGCAGGATTCCCCTGTCTAAATGCACGGCAACCAGAACCCAGGTGCAATCACGCCCTTCCACGTCAGCTCGCCTTTTTCGCTGCAAACGATGCGGCCTGCAGAAGAGGGAGATCTTTTCTCCTCCGCATCTTGATGTGCAGCGCGATCACTAACAAACAGACATGCTGCAAAGTATGATAAGCTAACGCAAAATATACAGACCCTCCCTCCTGGATGTGTGACTGCAAAACCTCTGAATTCTTGTTTGATGGACGTTATTCTTGGGTGACGTAACAGTGTTTCAGATATCACCAATCGCTGACGCTAAAACAGCACTAAAACATAAAAGAATTTCACCAAAAGAATTTCACCAATTTCAGTCCCTAAAAAAAGAAGCCTTCAATGGGTGTAAATTTGGAAGTAAAATATTGCTTCCAAATTGGTCCATGTGGTACAAAGATACTAGGGGTCTAATGGCCCAAGAGATGTCTTTGTTTGGCTCTTTGTTTGGCTATTGGTTTGGCTTGTCTTGGTTTATCTGGTTTGACTTGAGTCTAGTTTTTCGCAAGTTCCGAGTCATAGTCAATAATTTACCGACCCTATTCCTTCTCTCTTTTGGTCAGATTGGAACAGGAACACTTCGCCTTGTCCCTGTTGACGTAGCAACCCTTAACCCTGTCACTTTTTCCGTTTTAACCTTTACACAGCCTATTTAAACTTTGTTATTACGAAACCTTACAGTTTTAACATTTTTTGAAACCTCTACATGTTTCTAGAAACATCCCTTTCTAGAACATCCCTTTTGGTATACCTTTGGTATATCCTAACCAGTACTAACCATATCCCACATCATAACCTACATTGACACAAGTTGTCTGAGACAACAGACAGACAAAACCACAATTGTGCGCACACAAGCACACAATTGAGCGCAACGAAATTGTGTGCTTGTGTGCGCTAAATTGTGCTCAGTTGTGTGCTCAGTTGAAATCATGTGCCAACTTTTTCTTACTTGGTCCATGTACGGTCTGTGTACTTCTATGTCCTTGTATTACCTGATATGCGTAGGCTCTGTCTAGACTCCTCTGAAACGGTAATGAGTATGAATGACCTCTTTTGAAACATCGTGGTCCAGAACAATCAACGTGAATTGTTAAACGATCGTTCCTAGTTCTCGAACAATGTGCGAAGCGAATTTGAATGAAATGAGAGAAGCGAAATTGTCCCCAATCAACAGTTTCCGCCGATGTTTTTCATTAATTAAAAGTTTGGCTCAATTGTGCTTTGGTTCTCAGTTTCTTCACAATTGGTCAATAATTTTGCTTCGCTTATTGTCGCTACATTGATCAAAAATTTCACTATCAACAATTTCGCTTCGCTCAATTGTTGTCAATCTTTGCACTTTGCTAATCAACAGTTTCTTCACAATTGATTTGGTTATCAAAAATTTTACTTTGCAGTTGTGTTGATCAACACTTTCGCTTTTCTCATTGATGTACTTCTTCAATCAATAATTATGGTTCGCTTATTGTTGTCGCAATTTGATTATCAACAATTCCGCTTCGCTCAATTGTCGCTCTTTGATTATCAACAATTCCGCTTCGCTCAATTGTCGCTCTTTGATTATCAACAATTCCGCTTCGCTCAATTGTCGCTCTTTGATTATCAACAATTCCGCTTCGCTCAATTGTCGCTCTTTGATTATCAACAATTCCGCTTCGCTCAATTGTCGCTCTTTGATTATCAACAATTCCGCTTCGCTCAATTGTCGCTCTTTGATTATCAACAATTTCGCTTCGCTCAATTGTTGTCGCTTTGGTTATCAACGATTTCGCTTCGCTCAATTGTTGGCTCAATTGTTGATTGCTCAATTGGTTTATACTCATCCCTCAACAACCACCCCCTCCTCTGCCCATCCCACTCACAAACCTCCTTCAACATACTCCGCAATAAAATCATCTCTTGTCCCCCCTTCACTCCCACCCCCCTCAACACCTCATTCGACGTAACCAACCCCTTCTTTGTCTGCAAAAACCCCACCAACTTGCTCATCAAATCCTCCTTCACTGGCTTCAATGCCCCCCTCACCTGCTTCTTCTCCTTCAACTTCGCAATCACCGACGCAGACGAAAGCGATCCCGTGGCACTTCCAAACCGCTTGCGTTTGCCCGCCTGACCAAACCGTCCTGTCCACGTCGGAACTCCCACCTCATTTTTCCGCGCGAGTTTCCTCGATTGCTTGAGCGCATCTGCCGCAGCACGTGCAACTCGGCTGGCCTCCTTTTCCACGAGCGAAATCTCCTGTGTCCCCCGCTCAATCAACGTATCGTGCTGGAGCGTGGAGTGCACGCCATTCTGGGCGAAAATCCCCTCTAAAAGCGACTTTTCCCCATCGTCCTTTTCCTCCTTCTCAAATTCGTCGAGCCGCGACACTCCCTTCAAGTTCGCCACTTCGTAGAAATCATCATCGTTCTTGTGCTGTGGAATCAACTTACTGGGCTTTCGTTTCTTGTCACCAGCATACTGCTGCTCAGACCCATCAAACATGTCGCCAGTCTCAGTGCCCATCTCCGTTTGGTCCCCTAGTGAAAAGATATCATGAAGATCACTCGCCTTGAAAAACCGCCGCTGTTTCGGGTCCTTCAAAATCTTATTGGTGAGAAACGTCTTGAAGATTTGCCGGTGGTAAATCTTCTCTTCGATTGTTCCAGCAGTCATGAGCCTGTAAATCGTGATATCCTTCTTTTGGCCCAATCTCCACGCCCGCTCTCGTGCCTGAATATCAGTACTAGGATTCCAGTCAGGATCGTATATGATCACCCGGTCAGCACCAGTGAGATTCACACCCAACCCCCCCACCTTGGTGGTGAGGAGAAACACATCGAGTCTCGTATCTCTATTAAAAGAATCAATTAGCGCCTGTCGCCTCCCAATGGGCGTCAGCCCGTCCATTCTCAAGTAGGTAAAGTCGTCCATGCCCTTTACAAACTTTTCGAGAATATCCAACATTTGCCGTGTTTGACAAAACAAAAGTGTTCGGTGTCCCTGCGACCTCCACAACCCAAGAAGACTCGCCAACACCCGCATTTTCCCAGACTTTTCAGGGTCCCCGTAACTCGCCTTGTTCTTGGTCCATTCCCGGGTAAGAAGGTCGGGGTGGTTGCATATTTTACGGAGGGTATCGACTCCTTGCAACATGTTACGTTTCCCCTTGAGAATCGCATTGAGGTCCTCGCTACCCAAGAACTTCTTGTACAAATTGTGCTGGAGTTCTGTCAACCGCACAAATAATACCATCTCCAGCTTTTTGGGAAGGTCTTGTGCCACATCCACCTTGAGTCGCCGCAAAAGGTACGGCTGAACCAAGTCCCGCAACACAACAGCACACTTGTACCCCGTCTGGACCTGCACGTTCAGTGCGTTGGCATAACCCCCCATATTGATTGGCACCGCAAACTGCTGCTGGAACACGGGGAGCGTGCCCAATCTCCCCGGGAACACAAAGTCGAAAAGCAGCCACAACTCCACCAAGTTGTTCTGGATGGGTGTCCCCAGCAAAATGACACGGTGCGGCGTCTTGATACGCTTGCACGTGAGGGCAATATCCGAGTCCGGGTTGCGGATCTTGTGTCCCTCATCCAACACGGCGTACCCCCACTCGCGGGGCAAGATCTGGGACGCGTGGATCTTGAGCCCCACATATGTGGTGACCAAAACATGTCCGTCTCGACACACCCTATCGACCAAAGCAGCAGCACCTTCATTCTCCACGCTGCAGTCCACTTCTCCTATATTCTCCAACATCTGCTCCATTGTTTCCTCCATCTTGTCAACCTTTCCTCCCTTCCTCATCCCCGCTCCAATCGAGTGGAGAATCACACACCTCATTGGAGGCCACCACCGGTGGAACTCCTTGACCCATTGGTTGAGAACAGTGGCGGGTACCACCACCAACACGGGTTTCTTCAAAATCCCAGAGTAGTGGAGCCCGGCAAGAAACGCAATGACCTGAACGGTCTTTCCCAAACCCATTTCGTCCCCGATAATTCCCCCGGTTTTTTGTGTATAAAGCTCCCAGAGCCACTGCACACATGTTTTCTGGTAGTCGAAAAGAGAGGGATAAATGTCTCCGGGAAGTCTAAACTCTTGATTGAGAACCGCGTCGGATACAGAGGGGTGGGGTTGGTGCCACTCAGGAGCATCCGTACTATTTTTTCGTAGCCTCGACCGTTCAGAAACCCATTTATGTAATCGTTGTTGGTAATAGAGTTCGTCTCCGTCGTCAGAGGGTGCAACTTTGGCGGCAACAGAGGGAAGTTCATCATCTAAAACTTCCAAGTCGTCATCTATTTCATCATCTTTATCTTTTACCTCATAGTCGTCATCAACCTCATAGTCTTCATCTTTTACCTCATAGTCTTCATCTTTTACCTCATGGTCTTCATCTTTTACCTCATAGTCATCAACCTCATCATCATCATCTTTTTCATAATCATCGTCCTTTTCATTATCATCAGCATCCATTTTTTCATCCTCTTCATTATCATTATCATCCTCTTCACCATCTCTTACCTTTTCTTCCCCAAACCCCGGCATTCTCAAATGCTGCCTGCTTTTCTGCTCAATCTCGCCCTCCTGAACAAAAGTATTCTCACTTCCAAACGCCGTGATCTTTCCTGTTCGTATAAGAAACTCCTTTTCTGTTTCACCTGCGTACTTTCCATCTTGAGATTCCTCCATCTGCTGTGAATTCTCCTTCAAACGAGCAGTGATCTCCTCCACGTCCTTTCTCCGGGGCGCCAACTCGTTCTCCTCAAACCATCGTATATCGCTCTCGATCTGTTTGCGTGCGCTGAGTTTGGTTTGGCTGTGGAGGCGTTGCTCTAGCTTCTTGATCCGGGTGAGGGTGGCGTTGAGTGACTTGGTTGCTTTATCAAGGCGTTTTTGGTCGAGTTCCCGGTCCCGGGAGATGAGCGCCTCATTGGCCCGCTTAGTTATGGATGATTCAAGCTCATCTTGGTTCACAAGAACTCCAAAGGGTGAGTCCATGGTAGAACAAAGATTAGTGGTAATAGATTATTCCAATAAGTGGAAATTAGAAAAAGATTAAAGAATTAGAATGGCAGACAACTAAATAGCAAGTTGATAATAGGAAGAATGATGGAGATGGGATGAAGATAGAAGATGGAAGATAGAACATAAGAATAACGAATACTAGTGGATGTGATGAGATGAGATGATTATGTAATCGTGATTAGGTAAGAAAGATAAGATAAGAGGACTAGAAGAAGTAAAGAATGAGGTATTCTGAGAGAAAGATGGAATAGAGGAAAACTAGAGAGAAAGATGAAATAGAAAGTTAGATAGAAAGCCAGATAGAAAGCCATAAGAAGCCACAGAATATTATTTGGGTGATAAAGAATAAAGTTGCTATGAAATGCAAATCATAGTTAATGTTGATAAACCAGAATAGTTTAGTTTGATGGATGTATAATCAAGTCACTTTCACGTCAAATTATAAATCGCTTCTATTTTCAATTTTAAACTCATGATTCATCCAAGTTTATTCTCTTATCAATCTTCCTATTACGGTTTTTTATTTTGGCTGCGAAAAAGCCGCACAAAATTGTCTTCGATCCAAGGGAATATACTGAAAGTCATTGTCCACGAACAATTCACTTTGCACATTCTAGGGAGTGTAAATGTTGTTTAGTTCTTTCAATTCTGCACTTCTCAGTTCATTTCCTCAAAAACTTCATAACTCCCTCACTTTGATTCAGCTCACTTGTATTCTGGTCCATTGCCCAAGAACGTTATACTTCTGTTCTGGTCACTTTTCCCAACTTTACTCAATGTTCTCTATTGCACTATTCTGACAGCAAGTGAGTGTTTTAATTCTTCGCAGTCCGAACAATCGCTTCGCTCATTGTTCCTTCACTCACTGTTTCTTCACTCACTGTTTCTTCACTCACTGTTTCTTCACTCACTGTTCTTCACTCACTGTTCTTCACTCAATGTTCTTCACTCAATGTTCTATATTGTATTACTTTTCTATCCAACAGCAAAGTGTTCTAGTTCTATCACACGAACAGTTCGCTCCGCTCACTGTTCACTCAATGCTATATTGTTGTATTACTTTCTATCCCAGCAGCTTGTTCAAGTCCGTACTTCGAACAGTCCGCTTCGCTCACTGTTCTATGACTGTCTCCGCTCTATAAATGTTCTATAATTACACTTTCCAATCGCAAACAATTAGCAACAATCGAGCACAATTTCGCTTCGCTCATTGTTGCTCGATTGTTGCTAATTGTTTGCTCCCTTAACCTCCCTCTCCAACACCTCCAAACACCTCCCATACACCTCCTCATCACCCTCCCTTATACTTCTTCTCACAATAAAGTCCTCCTGTTGCACCACTCCCCTCCTATCTATACTCCTCCCCAAACTGCTCAAATACCTCGACTCGCCGTACCCATACGTAAAGTTCCACGCACTACCACTCTGGTTTGCTCTCGCTGTACGACCCACTCTGTGCACGTACTCCCTTGCGGAAGTGGGCAAGTCGTAGTTCACCACATCTGTAATTGACGTCACATCGATACCACGCGAAATCAAGTCCGTGGCCACCAACACCCCGATCTTGCGCTCGCCAAAGTCCCGGAGCACCTTGTTGCGCACCGCCTGTTTGTTGTTTGTGGAGTTGAGGTACGCGACAGTGGCCCCCGGCGAGATAGCATCAAAAAGCAACTGGAGAATACGGGCCAATCTCAACGACGCCTCGTTGGATTTCGCAAACACAAGCACGTTGGCCAACATGCCCTTTTCCACCAAGAACCGCGCCAATATCAACGGTTTCATCGGCAAGTGCGAGTCTCCCATACGGATATGGTACTCTGTCAAAGTCGGCGGCACCGCAAACTTTTCACGCACCAAGCCCTCGTGGTCATTCACCACCACCAACCGTGGACGTGTGAACCTGAGTTGTGCCAACACAGACGCATCCGTAGTCAATGTCGCAGAAAAGATCATCTTTTTGGGTGCAAGTTGCCAGGTCTTGCTGATATCCACCTCGTCCACCAAACTCGAGAGCAAAATCTCACACCAGTTCTGAAACAGCTGGTTCAACAACCGATCTGCTTCGTCAATCACCAAGTACTTCAACGAAGTAAGGTTTATAGTCTTGTTGGTTATATGGTCAACCAAACGACCGGGAGTCGAGATGAGAATATCAGGCACATGGTTCCGCAACCTCTCGCTTTCCTCTCTCATGGTCATGTCCAGCTTGAGCGAGCCCACACCCAAGTTTGTTCCCGCACACAATGCCACCAAAGTGGAGTGCACCTGAGCAATCAATGGCCGTGTTGGCACAATAATCACCGCGCGTATTCTGGGAACCACCCGGGTGTGCAATGCCTGGACTATGGGCACGGAATACGCCAAAGTTTTACCTGAACCAGTTGCGGCATTGACCAAAATGTCGCCTTTTGTATCTGGCTGTAAAGCATTTGCTTCCAAATCGCCAAGTGCGAGCCTCAACACCTCCACCTGGACGGAAAACGCTTTATCAAAGCCCATTTTCGAAAGGTTCTGGAGCAAAAACGGCGCGAGACCAAATGACGAAAAGTCCTCGCTATTCGAGGGTTTGGCATAGATGGGGTCGGTCAACCAGTCGAGGTTTCGACTGTGGGTGTTGACAGAATGAAGACGACGGTCACTGGGGAGTTCGGGCTGTGGAAGGGGGGCAAGATCTTGCATATCCACATCTTCTTCAGACTCTTCAACATATTCAGGTTGATGGGAGAGTGTTTTTTTGAATTTGTTAAGAATGTTAGAGTGTTTGGATGGTCCTTCATCTTCCCCACTCCTTTCCTTTCTGTTATCTTCATCATCATTTTCTCCTATTTCTTCACTCTTTTCATCATTCTTTCCATCATTCGTTTCATCTTCCCTTTCCTCATCGGCATCTCTCATAATGACATCATTAGAATTTGTAGTTGAATGGCTATTCCTTTCAGCATCAGCATCTTCAGAATCCTCAATATTCACAGTATCTTTCTCATTATTATCATCACTATCATCACTATTCTCACTATCATCACTATCACTATCATCACTTTCATCACTTCCATCACTATTATCACTCTCACTCTCACTCTTTCTCTCACTAACTTCCCTCACTTCCTTCTCCTCCTCTTCACTCTCTATCTCTGCCACACTGGCCCTTCTCTTCAAGGTGAACGGCCTCTTGGGCCTTTTGCCCATCACATCCAATCTGGCACCAAACATGTCTCATCGAAAAAGTTGGAAAAAAGATTTACACCATGAGACCAGCGTTGTCGTTGTTGAAGAGGGCCGTGTGGAAAGGCCCACATGTGGTGCCATTACCAGTGGCAGAGGCAATCAAGAACGGGACCCCGATCCGTACAAACGCTAGAAGCTGCACCATTCTTCCGCAATTTGTGGGCTTGAACTTTGAGATCCACAACGGAAAGGAATACGTGCCGGTGGAGATTACAGATGATATGGTGGGCACCAAGTTGGGAGAGTACGCCATGACAAGGAAGAAGTTTGTTTATAAGCATACGAAGAACTAGCGAATGAACTACGAATGAACGAGCGAAGCGAGTGAGTGAGTGGTGAGTGAGCTGAAAAATGTTGATGAACGTTGAAAAATGATGAAAATGAAGTGAATGTCAACTTTGAATGTTGAATGTGGATGAATGTTGAATGAAGTGTATTTGATGAGTGATTGAGTCATTTAACAAGACCCGGTGAAAGATTGCTGAAGAAGTTCAATTTTTCACTAATCTGTTTGAAGAGTATAGCCTGTAAATAAAAGATATGAGGTGAACAGAGTAGACGAAAGGGGAGTTTGAACATTGTAATTGGAGTAAGTCTCAGTACGAGATCGTAGTGAGTGAGCGAGTGTATATATGAGTGTATGACTGAATTCATGAGTGAGCATAAATGACTGAGTATATATGAATGTATTCATGGTGAACGTATATGCGAGTGGGTACATAAATTAGTGAGTGACTGCAAAATGATAACTAACGTCTTTCAAAGTCTTATTTGGTGAACGGATAGTGATTATACTGATCCCTCCAATCGTGAGTTCCCTTCTATTTGCTTCCAATTGGACGACGGAACGAGTGTTCAAAGTCTAATACTCTTTGGATCAAAGAAGCGAGTTGCCTACATTACTAATACTAAACATTGGCTGAAACTACTCGAACCACTCGCTTCGCTCGTTGTTCTCGATCTTATATCTAATTCTGTTTATTCTGTACATATCTACAGATAATGCAACCATGCTTAATGCCAACATGTCATCTGAACTGAAACGACACACTTGTCTAAAATGTGTCCCCCTCACGAGTAGCGTTCATGAAAAAACGAGCGCAGTGAGTTTCATGAGCGAAAGAACACAAGTTCACTTGTTCATGAGTTCTCGCTCTTATACAACCTCGCTTAGCTCGTCTGTTATGAATCATGCAAACGTGCGAAGCGTGTTCGTATTTGTTCTTTCATGACAAACGAGTATACTTGTGTTCTTTCATAACCAGCGAACTTGTGTTTTTCATGACAAACGACATACTTGTGTTCTTCCATGAACTTCCATGAACAAATAAGCATACTTGTGTTCTTCATTCAACAGAATTCCTTCACTCGTTTGTCGTAATTCAATCTGTCTCTAGTCCGCTCGCATATTCAACAAACCCGCCGCTCATTTGTTTTGTATTCTTGTGTTCTCATTCATGGCAATCCTGCTTCGCTCGCTTGTCGTATTTTCAATGTTCCCAAGTTCGCTATCATCTTCAACAAACTCGCTTCGCTCATTTGTATTGTATTCATATGCTTTTCATAGATGGACAAACGAGCGAAGCGAGTTTGTCCGTTTGTCTTATCCTCAAACAACTCTCTTCGCTTGTTCTCGTGCTTACTTCCCTCGAACAAACTCGCTTCGCTCGTTTGTCCTTCGCTCGTTTGTTCTTCGCAGTTCTATCACTCGAACAACTCGCTTCGCTCGTTGTTCAAGTCTTTCCACTCCTCGGATTATAATCATCCATCCTACTCTGCCTCAACTCCCCCGACCGATCCACCAACGGCCACTTCCCCCACCCCGCCAACCTCACCACCAAACAGCTCGCGTTGTCGTCCCCCCCCACGTACTCCACAAACTTCACCACCTCCTCCGCGCACTTTTGCGCATTCGATTTCGCTCCCCCATTCAAGTTGTAGTGCAGCATCACCACGTCTGCAATCTCCTGGTCCGTCAACACCCCCGTCACTCCATCGCTCACCAACACCAAGAAACTCTCGTCCCCCCCCAACCCCCCCACGGTCAAGTCCCTTATTTCATCTGCCCCCAATATCCGCTCCACCACCTCGGCGTCCCCCACCACACACTCTGTGATTTCCGGCTCCGAAGTCACGCCCATCTCCTTGAACTTGATGTCGCCAAACGCCCTGGTATTGGCCAACGCAATGAACCGCTCCTCCCCAAACAGGTCTGTCATGAAGAAATTGGTTGCGTACTTGCGCAACCGCAGGGCCTCGTTTGGATTGGACGGGTGGTGGGCCTGGGTCAATGCATGTGCCACTCCCGTACGGTCCACCAAAATAGCCTTGGTATCTCCAACATGAGCAATTGTCAACTTGGACGCGGTCCCTCGCTGAAAGTAGTGCGTATTGGGACCTTCGCTTGCAATGGTCTCAATAAAGGCAGAAGTGCACGTTGACCCCGCGGCCTCGTCGCGCTCGAAAAAGTCATAGTCTGCCTTGAGAAACGCCATCTTCAACCGGAGATTGAGCTGCGAGTCCGGTTCCTGGATCTTGAAACTGCCTTGGGTACTGCTTTTGGGAAGACGCTCGTCGATGTTTTTGTTCATGTCCTTGAAATTGTCTTTACGGTGCTTGTACCATCTCTTCCAGTATCCACCAATGTTTTTAGCATACAACTTGGCCAATTCGTTGCGTTCTTTTTCGCTCTGGGCCAACGGCCCACTTTCTTCAACTTCCCTCGAGAGATTCGAGGCAAGAAACTTCAGACACTGGTCTCCTCCATGCCCATCAAAAATAGAAAAGTTGAAGATTTCCCGGCCAACAGAAGGAGTTGGTTCTTCCTTTCCTTCTTCTTTTGTTGATTCAACTTCTTTTGATGCTTCTTTTGATGATTCTTTGGCTTTTGATTCTTTTGCTTTCACTTTTGCTTTTGATGATTCTTTCACTCCTTTTGCTTTTGCTGATTTCCCTTTCCCTTTCACTTCTTCTTTTACTTCTCCCTCTTTTGCTTTCACCTCTCCCTCCTTCCCTCCTTTAATTTTCGACGGAATATCCTTCCCATTCTCCAACTTTCCATGCTCATTCTCTATCTGTAGCACTGTTGCGGAATACTTGTCTTCGTTGTACAACCTGTTTACACGCAGCGTAAAGTGCCCAAAATAGGACGGGGCTTTAAGTAGCAGGACCCTCAATCGCCCGGAACCCCCGCGGTCGGCTAGTGTGATGTACTGGGATGCTTTGCGGATGCTGATGCGGAACATGTCGCACGTGGTAAAAACAAAAAAGATGTAGAGATAAAGGAAGATAAATGGATGGATGGATAAAAGATGAACTGACGAATTCAATCAGAATTGAATAGGATGGACTGAAGAATTGATAATTGAATAATTGATAATTGAGTAGAATTGAATAGAATTGAACAATTGAATGAATTCAAGAAATATGGTGAGTGAAAATGAGGCCGGGAAAATGTGGAGATGTGGAGATAAGAAATAGACGAGATAGTGACAGAATGTTAACTCATATAAATGGTCTCATGTAAATGATCATCTCAAATGAATGATTGAGCTGAAACATGACAATTGTGGTAGTGAGCTATATTATCTGTTTAAACCATGTTGTGGACATATACCACCGAAAGCTACTTTTGCCGAAATTTCAGTCCATTCGTTGCTGCTTAATTCTACTCTTACTCTACTATTTACTCCACTCTTTACTGTTTACTCTTTACTTGTACTCATTCACGTTGCTAGTACTCTGACTGCTTATACTGTAACTAGTGCTCTTACTGTTTGTACTGTAACTAGTGCTCTTACTGTTTATACTGTTACTACCTCTCTTCTGTACTATCTCTTTACTATCTCTCTTTACTATCTCTCTACTATATCTTCAGTACTATCTACTCTCCACCGTTCTATCCCCTATCACTATCACCCTTCCACTCATTATTATTCACTTATCGATTCACTCTACCATTCTGTATCTCGTATTTTCCCCGGATTGGCTTCCCGATTGGGCCAGAGTTTGCAACCGTCAAAGAACGCAAATCGAAATTGACTCTTCCTTTACGGTTACAATAACTTTACGGTTACAATACCTCAAATTATTTGCAAACCTCCAGACTGAACAGACTAACTGCACAATAATAATCAACTCTTTGTGAATCTTAATATCCCGTTATGAGATGAACCTTCCATTGCATCCGCTTCCGGGGTCCCCAGGCTGGGTCAACCATTAGTCTTGTATTACTCATTTTTACGTCACTTTCTAATTACACACACAACCACTTACTCATTTTTACGTCAGATCCCCTGTCTGGGGGCATCCATCCTTTACGTACGCTGCACGCGCAAGCCTTTTATTATCGATGCGCTTTTTGCACCCAAAAAACGCCAGGTCTCGGGCATGGATGGGATGCCCACAGAGCATCGCGCTGGGTGTGCGACATCAAGGGTGAATCGATACTTTGCCCACGATCTAGGCTTATCGTGCTATTATTAGATAGGTAGAGGAAGTGGTGATAAAAGAGAACTAGGTAGAATGAAAGTAGAGAGTGAGGTAACTGAGGTAAAAAGACTGCGACAGAAAGACTGCGACAGACTCAGAACCACTGAGGCAGAAAACTGAGAACCACTGAGGCAGACGTAGAATGATATAAACTGATTCAGACTGCACTACTTTCACCACCTCTACTAATCCATTACATAAGCAGGTGGCAGCAGAGGTGAGCATCTCTGAAGACGTGGTTTGCATAAAGATAATACGACAGTCATAGTACAGTCACGTCAGTGTTGTGGTATCAAAGCAAACGCCTTTTCCATTACACATAAAACCATTCATATTTATTTAGTACTTTTAGTCTCATATCACCAACTCGTCATCATCAACTGGATCGTCCCTGTACGGTATCCTGGGCCCAAACAACCCTCCCCTGATCCCCTCGAGTCTCTTTCCGATTCTTTCCCACAACGGCCTTTCATTCACCACACCCCTGTTCAAAAAGTTCATGTGTTCATTCACCACATCGTCCTCGTTTTCATCGTAATCGTGGTCTTCTCGTGCAAGATTGAACGGGCGCAAATCATTACCAAACCCATTGTCCTCGTGCTCTCTCGCTGCCATCCTCCCGGCGTTCTGTCTCTTTGCGTACTCCCGTGACACAATCCTCTTGGCCTCCACAATCATCAAGTCCTTGCGCTTGGCATCGGTGTTCTCATCGCCCTCCTCGTCCTCGTCAAACATCCACGAGTCGTAAAAGCTCAACCCCAACCGCTTCTTGATCCGGTCGTACACGTTGAACATGTTAAACGCAATTGGAATCAATACAAAGCGCGGTAACCAGTTGTTAAGGAGATTGAACAAACCAGTGAGGTGGATCGACTGTCCGAACCACTCCTCAAAAGTAGACGATCTCGAAATGAAGAGTGTCAAAAAGTTATAGGAAAGTGGAATCGTCATACGTGCAACGTGTGTGGCATAGAAACACGCCAGAACGGGGTCCAGGTTGCGCGTCACCAAGTGGTACATGTTGAATACCTTGAGCAGCGTCAACAGGTGCAACGCAGCGAAAAGCATATAGGCAAACAAAACCACACAGATGAAAAAGCGCGGGAGTCCCGAAGTGTATGAAGGGGCATGGATCAAGTAGTTGACAATAGACAATCGGGTCAGGTGGAACAATTCAGATTCAATCACCACAAACGACCCCAAGAAAAGAGCAACAGAAAGTATCCGGTTGCCCCATGGTCTCATGTAGCAATAATAGTAGTAAGTCCACCGTGGTGACAAAAGCGACCTGAACTCCCCGACTCGAAGAACCAACTCATTGGTGCTACTGGCCTCTGCCTCGAGAACGTCTTCAAGCCGAATAATCTTGCCAAAGAGCGCATTGAACTCGGACTCGTACGCAACCAACTTGCGGTTATTCTTGGTGAAACTTTTGGAAAGTGTCACCAAAGCATCGGGAGTGACCTGGTCGCGTCTCACACCATCACCTCCCACACGCTGCATCTGTTCACGTAATTCCCCAGGAATCTGGCGCTGCATCTGAAGAAGCCAGTCCCGGGCCTCGATCTCGAGTGTTTGCTCATGGGCCAAAAAGGCTAGTACACGTACTATATCCTCCTTGAAGGCGATCTTTGTGTCCTCGAGGGCATCCACAAGCCGTGGTACCTTGAGGTATAGGTGGTTAATATGGGCCACAACACTGCCCTCTGTCCATTTAATCTTGGGCAATTGCACCAACCCGTGGGACATGAGCCAAAGCGCAAGTACCAACGAGTAAATGTGAGAAAGGGCAATGATCAACATCTTCAAGTGGGAAAACGAGAGACCAGTCTCCAAAGTGAGGTAGACTACCCCTACCAAAGACGCCCCGAGCACAGCCAATTGAAACTTGAGGTTTTCCCGAAGTGCGTCCCGCACACGGGCACGGGTGTTGATGTGGCCCAGGTAGAAAAATTCCTTGAGGAAGGGCAAAACGAGCCAGGTTAGAAGGAAAGTGGTCCAATAGTTCAGCTTCCACATCACCAATACCCACAGCTGGGGGAGATCAAATAGCTCGAGCGTGAAGTTCAGTGATATGTAGTCGATGGGGAGAAGCAACACAATTGAAAGTGGAAGAAAGATGGCGAGCGTAAGCGCAACCCCAAAGTACTTGGGGTACTTGTAGAGGTTGATGTGAGCCTGGATGCAGATGAGCGATATGGCGAGGCATAGTATGAAACTTATGGCGGGAAATATCATATTAGCAAGTGAAGAAGCAAACTAGAATGCAAGTAGCAATGGTAGTTGAGTGGGTGGGAGTAGAAGTGGTTGAAGTAGTAGTTTGAGTAGGATTAGTTGAAGTAGGAGTAGTTGGGTAGAAGTAGTTGGGTAGAAGTAGCTGGAGTAGTTAAGTGCTGGTTTAGTGCAATGAGTGATCTAGAAATTGCGTCTAATGTAGTACGGGAAATTCTTATCAATGCAATAGTTGCACTTATATCTTGGCAATGTTTATGATCTTGACACTGTGAATGTGTGAATGTGTGAGTGTTGTGAGTTGTGCTACCTGCCTTCTCAATGGCGGCTGTATTTTGGTTATTTCGTGGCTTCTAACTTTTGTGCTATTTTTTAGACAGACCGAATCGAAAAAAGATCGGAACTTCAGGATGAGTGAAGGCGAATTTACAGACGTTCCAATTGATAATACTGCTGGTGCTGGTGATGATGTGACCGTCTCCACAGAATCTGGGGGTATCGCTGACTCTAAACAAGAAATTTCCAGCCCAAAAGAAGAAGATGACAATTCTGCCGCCGCTAATGACCCTCAATCTGAGGATACCGCTGAAGTGCCTTCCCCCAAGAAAAAGGTGGGATTTGCATCACCACCGCCTGAACTTCATGAACACCACAAGGAACTCCGTCAAAAGGAACAGGAGTCTTTGAAATCAAACCCTTTCCATAAAATCCCCCCCGAATTGGCCTATCTCCAGAAACGGAACGACCCAGGCCCCAAACCGCTCCTTCTGACCCCCAAGCCCAAGAAAAAGGAGCAGCCCACTGAAGTGCTTGGGAACCTTAGAAATAGACCAATCAAGGAACTTTCAACGCTGAAACTGGAGGACCTGGTGAGTTTCGACTATCCCACAATCCATTTACCAATGGCTCCAAACCATGTTTTGGTGAGCACAAAATACGCCTCGTTGAACTCGCTTGATCTTTCAAAGATCAACTTGTGGCTGGCGGGGAGAATTGGGTTCAAGGTTGGCGTGGGGTACGAGTTTAGTGGTGTGGTGATGGAGGTGGGTGCAAATTGGAAAAACGATTACCATGTGGGTGACTTTGTTTTTGGTATCACTGATCCAATGGACAAGAAGGGTTCGTTTTCTACAGAGATTGTGGTGAGTCCTTCCAGAGATATTTTGGTGGGGATTACCCCAGACGAGTTGGCCAGTTTGCAAAATGTCGATGTAAGAATGACTTTTGAAAAGCCAGAAAAGTTTACTGTGGAGGCGGAGGAGGAGGAGGAGGAGGATGAGGTTGCAGATGAGGCAGACGAGGTTGCAGAAGCAGTAGGAGAAGTACAAGTGAGCGACGCTAAAGCTGAAGAATCAGACTCACTTCCCAACCTTGCAAAAGTTGCTACCTTTCAATCTCTTTACTGTCGTGCCAAGGATATTCTTTCCTATATGAAACCCGGACTCTTGTCTGCTGCTGTTCTCATCAATGGTGCCGATACTGCACTTGGAATGACGATTGTACAGGCCCTCCACCAAGATACCTACCTGTTTGAAAAGCTCAATTTGATTTTGATTATTCGCGATCTGCACTATAAAGAAATGGAGGCGTTTGCCGACCGTTTCAACAGCACTGACCCACGGTTCCCCACCAGAATCACCAAGGTATCACTTGTGACCCACGATATGCTCCGTGATCCCAAGCGTGAGGTTATTCTCAAAGGTGAGAACAGGTACATGGAGAAGAAGCCCGACTTTTTCGCTGCGCAAGTTGTGGAGGCGTTATTTGCCACGCAGTACTACGACGATGATCTGCCCATCAATGAGAAGAATGTGAACCAGTACAAGGTTGATTTGTTTGTGGACATTGTTGGGTGCAAAAAGTACTTTCAGAGAAATGTCAACTGGGGCAAACTTGACCAGATCAAGTTACCGATTTCCGACCATATATCCTCACCACTCACCAAGATATTCAATGGCAAGACACTGGAGAACTTTATCACCAAGCTCATGAAACCGAAAAAGTATGGCAGTGCAGTTGTGTCGTGTTGCAACTTTACAATCAAGGTTCCTACGTACACGGTCAATAAGCTTCTCACATACGAGTCTACGGGAGTGAGTCCCTGGGGGAGCAAGTGGGCCTCGGGGATCATGAACACGATGACGTCGTATAATTACTACGAGTGCTTTACGCTACAGATAAAAACACAGTGGGTGTTGGAGGGGTACCAGTTATTAAAGGCGGGAACGTTAAAGTTCAAGATTGACAGGTATGGGGACTGGAGGGTTGATTTTAAGAAGTATGTGAATAATTTGAGGGAAGATGATGGGAAGGTGTTGGTACAGGTTGAGGATTTCTAGACAATCGAGCGCAGCAATCGAGCGTAGCGAGATTGCGTTTTGCTTATTGCAAAGAGAGGGATAATGGAGGTGGAAGGAGAGCGAAGGAGAGAAGTAGAAAGAGGGAAGAGAAAGAAGGAGAGAGAAGAAGCCTAGTGATGTCAGTGTCAGCCCACACTGAACCAATTCACGTATACCCTT
The DNA here is from genome assembly GCA_030558435.1 of Kodamaea kakaduensis. NCBI lineage: Eukaryota > Fungi > Ascomycota > Pichiomycetes > Serinales > Debaryomycetaceae > Kodamaea > Kodamaea kakaduensis. The sequence goes on from JAJMSN010000018.1 coordinate 154,603, forward strand.
GAAATGATGAAATGTGGAGATGAAATAAGTATTAATGGATGAATATAATGATTAGTGTAGGAGAAGTGAGAAGTGTGATTGGAATGTGTTCTTCTCTATCTTATTGTATGTTTGCTTCTATTTCTCGAGGGTCCTTCCCTTTCCCTACTGTTTTCTTATGGACAGCGTTTTCTTGTACTAAAGCTAGCTCTCTTGCACCACCTAGCAAAGCTAGGTGGTGCTAGCTTTGGTGCTAGCTTTGCTGGTGCTGTCAAACTTCACCAGGACTGCACAAAAAGTTTTTCTGCAACCACACCATCAATTACTGCAAGACACAATAAATAACGCAGCCAGTACACAGAAGAAGAAGGATGTAAAAAACGCTGTATTGCAGATATGGTCCTCGATTGCATAGAATGTGGTTTTGGTACACAGAATAGCGATTGTGCATACATGGGGGCCACCGATTGATGCACATAGCACAGGGACCGTCGTATTTACGTACACGCCGAAACATGGAATGAACGATTCAAGTGATCAGCAACGACATAATTTTGGGGGCTATGGATGCATTGGAATGAGAAGATAAGAAGGAGGGTAAGGTTGAAAAGGAGTAGAAAGAGCGGGCAGAGTGGAAGTGAAGGAAACTGAGAAAGGGACTACAATGATCAACAATGACTCTTTGAAAATGGTGCAAAAACACAGTTTGGGGCTTACGAACGATCCGGTTCGGATCGGAGTGAGAATCGAAAGCAGGGAAGGTGAAGAAGCCCAAAGTACATGGGAAGTGTTCTAACGACGGCATGAAAATAAGAGTAGAAAATAAGAGAGTGATTGAGATTGGAATTGATGCAATTGACGTTGATATTGATGCGGTTGACGTTGATATTGATGCAGTTGACGTTGATTGAAGGTGAAGTTAAGGTGAGGTTTGAAATGAGTATAAAGATTGTGTTACCAAATGAGAAAATGAGCAATAAGAAAATGAGCAAAGGGAATGAGCAATGGGAAACCTCAGGCCCAACTGGGAAGACATGAGCCTATCAAAATAATGGGAGGAGACGGGGCAAGTGGTAACGAGTGCCCAGCATTGTTTAGGCGGTATTGTGGATTATTGCGTGCAATTCGGGTGCAATTCGGGTGCAAAAAAGTGCGACGGCATTTATTATAAGCCCAATGCCCCAGTGCGAATGCGCTCCCAGAACATTCGGCGATTCCAGCTCATCCGTGGGATTAGTAATGACAACATAAGGTTGAGGTTTTTCAGCAGGCCAATTTTGGTTAGTTGGAGGAGGGACTGGATTGGTGCACATACATACTCCCTTCATCACCCACAATTTAGTCCGTTGTACACTTGACTTCTCCGTCGTGTGCTCGCCCCAATTTCACATGTCCTGCTCCTAAAAAACATCTTCTATGTAACACGTTTTAATGATAGTCGTCGCTTAAGAAGAAGAGAAATAAGAGAAGAATGAAACAAGAATGAAAGGAAGGAAAGAGAAAGGAAAGAGAATGAGAGAGAGGAAAGAGAATGAATGAGAGAAAGGAAAGAGAATGAATGAGCAATAAGAAGAGAAATGAGAAATGAGAAATAAGAGGAATGAGAAATAAGAGGAATGAGAAATAAGAGGAATGAGAAATAAGAAGAATGAGAAATGAGAATTTGTTAATGGACATTCACAATAATCTCGCGCAATAACCTCCAACCGCAATAACCTCGCTACGCTCGATTATTGCTTGTTGTGAGGTTATTGCTGTTGCTCAATTATTGCTACACCCTACTTTGCTGAATTCGTAGGGAACCTCCGGTGCGTGTCTCCCAGGCATATGTTGAGATGGGACACAATATTATTTGACATCTGCGCGAAACGATTATCGTGCAGATTGACATGGCCCCAGTGATTTAGCGAGAAAAATGGAGGCCATGGAAAAACGTAATGCATATCTCTCACTCCAGATGATGTGGGGATCGAGCTCTTGACACTCCTGGTGTTCAATTGCCAGGTGCACCCTCTGCACCCCAACTCGGTGTTACGAGCCGGCTCAACATAAGGAATGGAACATCAATAGGAGGGAGTAGCACTGACAAGAGTATGACTCGGGCAGGATTTGCCGAGACAGCCGTGGTGCATCGGAATTATAGGCGCCACGAGCCGGTGAAAGCCCCATGAGAACAAATGAAAATTAGATAGACGATGTAGAATTAGGCTCCGTACAGATGGTAAGAAGAAGAGAGAAGATTAGAGAGAAGGAAGAGGGAAAGAAGAGTTGAATTGAGAAAGAATTGGACTAAAAGAGTAGAAGAGTAGAAGAGAGGAATAGAAGAGTAAAAGAATGAAGAAGAAAAGAGTAGAATAGAAAAATTGTAGAGAGAGAAACACTGACTACTGACAAGACACTAGATGAAAAATTAGACTAGAGAAAATAAATGAATACGAACATCGAAGCATCTAATTGGAGTATAGTCATCACAAGACATCACAGACATCACAAGACATGAGAAAATAGTGGGACCATGCATTAATGCTTTGTGTAAATATGAACAGATTTATTCATTATATATCGTAATTCGTTACTTCTCTTCTTTTCTTGTTATTCTTTATTATTCTTTCTTCTTCTCTTATCATTCTTCGTTATTCTTCTCTTCTTATTCACTTCTTATTCTCTTCTTATTCTCTTCACTTCTTATTCTTCTCTTCTTCTCTTATTACCTCTTCTCTTATTATTACCTCTTCTTATTCTCTTCTTGTACTCTTCGTTCACCTTGTCTGTTGACTCTCTTTTGCTCAGTTCGTTCACTCGGCTCCAACAATCTCGTTTCACTTGAGTGAGCAATCTCGTTTCACTTGAGTGAACAACCTCGTTTCACTCGGTTGTTTTGCTACTACTGTAAAACATCCATCACCTCTCTAAACATACCCACAACCCCCGTCTCTCCCAATACTCCATTCACATTCAAGTACAATGGTCTCCCCAACTTCTTATTTAGCAATGTCGCAAGGGTTGTCACTGTGGATCTCGTGTTGTCGAGTGAATTGATCATTGTGGAGTACCCAGAGATGGCATACACATACTCTCCTAGACCGTGGCTGTTGACCTGGTTCACATACACCGTCACCGGGGCCTTTGCCACGTCCATATCACATGTAGCCACTATCTCGTACTCGATTCCTTCGACCTCGGCGCTGCCATTGCTGACCTTCATCGTCTCAAAATTCAAAGTCTCGAAATTTCAAGTTCCTCAAAATACAAAAGTTAGTCCAATTCAAGTTCAGTCCAAAACTTCAAATCTCCAAATTTTAGTCAATTCAAGTTTTTCAATTCAAGTTTTTTCAGTATTCAAAAGTTGTAGATTAAAAGTTGTAGAAAGTTGTATAAAGTAATTTTTACTTACGCCACTTCACAACAATTCTAGACGATTGCCATGCCCATCCAACGGGCCACCCGCTTACACATGCCAATAAACACGTATAAGCTGGGTTTTTGCGTACTCACCCCCCCTCCCGAAAAAAAAACCACCCCAACAGGGGTTCGGCAAAAAAGTTAGATGTTGCCACCACCATGCTTTAGATCCTGTCACGTCGCTTGCGAGAGGAGTGGCAGCCAGAGGGCGCATTTTGGGGCCTCTGCAATCGGTTCCTTTGACTTACGATTTAAGCCCTGGTGCATAAGAGCCCTTGTCCGTATTGCATATTCCGAGCTTTGTGGCACAAAATATTTGCACCGAGCGTTTTGGAGGCTATATAATCTGCTCCGTAGCCAGAGCACTGAATTTTTAGCTAAATTGGACGTAGATCGTTGTAGAGATTACAGGCTCTCTCTGGTACACTACTACGCGTTTTCCGACGTCGCCGCGCCCGTCGTAGCAGTCCATTACTTCCGACGCCAGTTATTAACTTTTGTCAGATAGCTCAACAAGATCAAGGCAGTGAGCAGTTGCAGTTAGATTAACAGTGAGCAGTTAGATCGCAGTTAGATCGCAGTTAGATCGCAGTTAGTTCAGCAGTCTGTTAAATCAACCGATCAACACTTAGATCAGCAGTTAAATCAACAGTTAGATCAACTGATCAACAGTTTAATCAACAGTTAAAACAGTTCATCACAGTCAAACTTTATTTCAAGCGATGGGCACTTTGGCAAACAAAGACTTTGAGACCTTGGAGAGGAAACCTCGAAGGGATCTGAGGCTGAAGAAGGACGGGAGGAGGAAAAGGAAGGAGGAAAGGGAGGAAAAAGACGACCCCAGAGATGATGATTACGACAAAGACTTGAGGGATTTACACTTGACAAAGATCAGAGACGACAAAGAACAGAGGGAAGGAAGGGTTCTTGACAGGGTTCTTGATCGGGAAAGGATTGAAAAAGAGCAGAGAGAAGGAAGGGTTCATGACAGGGTTCTTGATCGGGAAAGGGCTGACAGGGCTCTTGACAGGGAAAATGAAGACACCAAAGACACTAAAGACATTCGAGACACTGAAAAAGACAACCCAAAGAACAAGAACTACCTGCCCCTTAACGACAATGGGTTGATAGAGTCGATTAATGCGTCGCTTTTTGCATCGGAACGCATGAACTCGCCGACCCACAATACCTTTCCGCTAATTATTTTCATAGAGACGTTTACAAGAGAGGAGGAGTCGAGGGTGGAGGAGGTTCTTCTGGATAAGGCTTTTGCAAAGATATTTGTAAAGACGGTGAGTGTGGAGAAGAGTGAAAGGAAAGAATTAAAGAATGATGAAGGGAGGGAAGAAAAGAATGAAAGGAGGGAGGGAAAGAGGGAAGGAATTAATGATGAAAGGAAAGAATTGAAGAATGATGAAAGAAAAGAGGTGAAGAATGACGGAAGAAAAGATGTGAAGAATGACGAAAGAAAAGATAAGAATGATGAAAGAAAAGATGAAAATGTGAAAGATGAGAAGAATGGAGAAAAAAAGAATAAGCATGGGTTAAAGGGTCTGGAAAAATTAGGTTCTGGTTTGGAAAAGGAAAAATTGGGTGCAAAAAATAAAGAGGTTGCAAAAAATGAGGTTGTGAAAATAGTGGAGGGGAATTTGGGGAATTTGAAGGCTGGAATGGAGGCTGGAATGGAGGCTGGAATGGAGGCTGGAAATTTGGAGGCTGGAGTGGAGGTTGGAATGGAGGCAGGAGTGGAGGCAGGAATGGAGGTGGACGCCTCGAAAGAATCCAAAACCAAAGAAACCTCGCCCTCTGTCTCTCTGTACTCTCCCCCATCTCGAGATTCTCCTTTTTTTGTAGACTACTTGGGGAAGTGCGACACCACGCGCACCACGTTTGAGCTCTCTAGCATGGCTCCCAAGCGCGTGTGGGAAGGTGCCATCAGTGTGTTGCAAAAGAGCGGTGTGCGTTATTTGATGGACTACACGCACTTTCTCTCGCACCCCGGGGTCTTGTTCATCAAGAACTTGAGTCTGCCCAAGGTGGGCCTCTCCGAAAACCAGCATAGCTTGACCATCACAAACACCGACCCCCACCAGGGCACGCTTTTCCAGTACCTCAACAGCAACTCAGAGTACCACAGCTTGCTGGAGCTAAAGTTGTTTGCCAACGAGCAAGTGGGCAGTGCATTCGCCTTGGCGCGCTTCGACAACTACATGGACGCGGAAAAGGTGGTGTCGTCGCTCAACAAGATGGTGCCCAACGAGTTCAACCTCGACCACAAGGTGCCGCTTTACCTCAACAAGTACTTGAACAAGCGCGAGCGCTCGGGCACCCAGCAGGCCCAGCCCCCTTTTGGCGTCATTCTGCAGACAAACACCTTTGATGTCGTGGTGTTTGAGAACCTCAAGAGCTTTTTCGCTGAGTGCACCCCCAGCAAAGTCACCCTCTTGTTGCACAAGGTGGCCCAGTTTGGCGTGGAGATTGAGTCCATCTACTTCCCGGAGGAGGAAAAAAAATTTGCACCCAATTTCCAGCCCCCGTTTCTGGAATTTGCAGCCAGTGACTACGGCTTTGTCAAGTTCAAACAAGACCCGCAACTCCTGCACAACGTCTTGAGCGTGCTCTACTACCTCGGGGGGTTGACGTGGCTGGGCTTGGTGGCTTTTGACCTCAGACACGTGCGCCCGTTGCACGAGAGCCTGGCCGATAACCCGGGGGGCTCAGACGTGCTCGAGCTCACAATCGGTCAGTACAAACACAACCTGCTCATCTACCGCAACGCACAGAGCCGATTCTTGTCGTGGGACCCGCAGACCCACTCGGTCGTCATTAGCAGCCCGTCCATAGAAACAACAGCACAGGCCTTCACCCGCACAGTCAACTACCAGGAAACAAATATCTACATCAACCACCTCCCGTTGCTCTTCCAGAACAACGACGCCTTATGGGAGGCGTTCTGGTGCCAGTTTGGCATCATCAAGTCCGCAAAGATCATCAAGCCCCAGTTCTACCGTTCCAGTGACGACTCCCGTACAAGAAACGGCAAGATTGGCTTTGTCTTTTACAACACCTTCAAAATGGCAATCAAGGCAATTCTCTTGACAAACAACAAAACAGTCACGGTTCTGCAGCACGGACACCCGATCCTCATCCAGTCGTCCTTTGCCTTGCAAAAGAATCCCACCAGAATCACCCCGAAAAATGGTGAAAAGGCCCCGCAGTACTTTCCATCTTTTCCCTACAACAAGCAGGGGATGCCCCCGCTTGTGTTTCCGGGGCAGGTGATGCCGGTGCCAACAGCCCAGTACTTTCCCCCGTACTTTATGAGGAACCAAATGTACTTTCAGCAGGGGTCCAGTGGGTCCCAGGAAAAGCAGTACTTTTCGGGGAGATTTCGCCCACCGCGGAGAAGACTGGGGGAGGAGCCCCAGTTGATTAGTTACGGGTACCCGTATCCGTATAATCCAATGCAGCAGGCGTACTATTATGAGTATAATTATGAGGATGGATATGAGAGTGGCTGAGCACTAGATGAGCACTAGATGAGCACGAGATGAGCACAAGATGAGCACAAGATGAGCGAAGCGAATCAAGTGCGAATCGAGTGCGATCGAGTGCTCATCTCGTGCTCATCTAGTGCGAATCGAGTGCGATCGAGTGCGAAATTGTAAAAATGGCAGAGTGAAGGTTGGTCAGATAGAAGGATCAGAGGACGGATCAGAGTCGAATCAGAAGTCGAATCAGAGTCAATTCAGAGTCGAATCAGAAGTCGGTTCATAGTCGAATCAGAAGTTGGTTTATAGTCGAATCAGAGTCGAATCATAATTAGTCAGAACACATCCCTGAAACTGAGTGTTCAATTTGGCTGCGAAAAATGTGAGGGTGACTGTTGATTGATGAATGGACTCTATTTAGTTTAGTGGACAGTGATAGTGATAAAAGTGAAATGGTAAAGGTGTAGAAAGTTGGATCTTTTTGAAAAAGTAAAGTGGAGTAGGGGAAGTTTGATCAGGTGAAAGTAAGTGAAGTTCGCTGCACTAAAATTTCAAGTTTTTGTACAATTTATGAAAAAAGATTCCTTGAAGATATTTACTACTCTATTTCTACTCCACCAATATCTACTGCACCAATATCTCCACTCTTTCACTCGTTCCTCTTTCTTTCGTTCCTCTTTTCTGTATTCCTATCTATATACATTTACCTTATGGTGCCCAGTCCTCTAATTATTCACACCCAACAGATAGGCAGACAGATGCCTCGTAATCAACTTATTATTTGCTGTTTGCATTTCAGTTGTGTACTGTTTGTTCAGCTATATTCTGTTTGTTCAGCTGTTAATTGTTTGTTCAACAGTTAACTGTTGTTCAGCTGTATTAATCTGTTCATTTCTTCACCTGTTCACTTTTTGTTTAGCTGATTCTGTTTGCTGTATTCACCTGTTTGTTTGCTCATCTGTTTTATCTGTTGTTCGTCCTGTGTTCTACAACTCCGGAGGACTCTCCCTTCTCCTTGGAGCCATCTGTGCAGCTTCAAACACCGCCTCTTCCACCTCATCCTCAACAGGCTCCACATTCTGCACCTCCTCAATATAGTACTTTAACATGCTCTCAATACCGTTTTTCAAAGTAACCGAGCTTGAATCGCATGACCTGCAGGCACCCTTCAATCTCAAGTAGACTGTTCCCGAGTCCTCCACAAATCTGACAAACTCAATGTCTCCTCCATCGTCCTGGATCGCAGGCCTAATTCTCGTGAAAATCAACTCCTTGATCATCAGCACAACCTCGTCGTCTTCCTCATTGATCTCCATGTCCGTGGTCATCTTGTTGTCGGTTATGATGGGGGTTCCGTTCGTGAGGTACTCTGTGAGAATCGAAAAGATCTCGGGCTTGAGCAACGCCCAGTTGAGGTTGCTGTTCCCAGACTTTTCCACAGTGATGAAGTTCGATCCAAACATGATGGACTTGATGCCGTCGATGGAAAAGAGCTTGAGGGCAAGTGGCGAGGCCGCGGCTTCACGTCCGCTCAAAAACTCACGCGTTTCATTCTCCTCAAGAATCTTCATCGAGGGGAGAAACTTGAGCGCGTGTTCGTTGGGAGTCTCCACAGTCTGGATAAAGAGGTTGCGGAGACCTAGCAAGGGCCTGGAGAGGACTCGTGGTTTAAGTGTGGTGGTGAATGTTCTTAGCATAGTGATGAGAGTTTTTTCAAAAAGTCGCAAGTAAAGAAATGCACATTACGAAATCAGTGTTTTTGGATAAAGGTCTGAAGTCATCAAATACTTAGTGAAGCGGGTAAGTATGAAAGTGTGTAATGGGGGTGTCATGGGAAAGCATTTATTAGGAAGGTACTTAGTGGGGACAGTAATGGGAAAAGTAAGTAAAATATGAGGAAAACTAATGGAAAAGTAACTAAAGTATGAGGAAAAGTAATGGAAAAGTAATGGAAAAGTAAGGAGTATGAGAAAAAGAGGAGAAGAGTAATTGTAAACGAATACATGTTAAGCCATTACATAGCTAATTTATCAGCATAAGTCTGAGTAATGAACAGAACTTTTATGGAATTTCCCGGGTAGAATTTTTCGGTCCGTTCACAACCGATTGGAGTAAAGCAAGAGTGGTTAGCAAGAGAAAGAAAGAAGATGAGGAGGGAAAAAGTAGAAAGATATAGAGGAAGAGAAAGGATGGACTATCCACTTAGTCAATTTGATTAGATTTTGAATCATGTAACTCAACAACGCTTCACCTAATACTCCGTATCCGTTCTTCGGACATAGTCCGGGATACTCACATGACTATTTGCAGAATAAACCAGAATAAACAGTCATGATTAAAGGAAACGGATATGCACGAATATGAGCAAACGTAGATCAAATCACCTGTTATGAACGTGAATCTCTACTTTTCTTTTGCAGCCATCTTCCCAAAAGGGAAATTGTGAAGACATAATTACAAAGCAAAGGTTACTGTTCATTTGACACTTTCAAGTTTATCTTCACTATCCTCCATTCTTCATTCTCATCTAGTTCCATATATCCTCTGATCCTCTCTTCATTCTTATCTAGTTATATATCTTCTGATCCTCTCTTCATTCTTGTCTAGTTCCATACCTTCTACATCCTCCATTCTTCTACATCTTCTATTCATTCCTTTATTCTTGTCTAGTTCACCATTTATCTTCATCTCCCTAACTAAAAACAGAACCATGCCTGTCATATCTTATGCTAACTCCATCAAATCCGATTGTTTCAATCTACCTAAAGCAAAGTCCCTGCTCAACAATAGCCAAATTATCCAATCAATTGTTCTTCAACAATCAAAGTGAATTTATTCATATCAACTTTTATCCAACTCTCAGACCTTTAGAACTCTAAAAGACCTTCAAAACTCTAAAAGACCTTTAGACTCTAAAAGACCTTTAAGAACTAAAAGAGGAAGGTCTCAAAAACACTCGCCGTCTTCTCCTCGGCCTTTGCATCTCCCTCTGCACTTATACTCTGGTCCAATGCCAACTTGTTCTCTGCCAACTGCAAAATATTCTCCTCGATGGTATTCTTCACAATGAGCTTGTACACCGTCACTGGCTTCTTCTGCCCCACTCTGTGTGCACGGTCCTCCGCCTGCTTGTCGTCATGAGGATTGAACGACTGATCGTAGATAATCACATTGTTGGCCGCAACCAAGTTGATACCAAACCCTCCCGCCTTGGTCGAGACCAAAAAGATGGGAATCGTGTCGTCCTCGTAGAAACGATCGATGATCTCCTGTCTGGTGTCCACAGAAGTGGTACCGTCCAAACGCACAAACTTGTACTTGAGCAATGTGAACGCACGCTCAAGAATGTCCAACATCTGTGTGAAGAGCGAGAATATAAGCACCTTCTCCTTTCTCTTGTTGATGATATCATCAAGAAGCTTGGTCAACTGCTCGATCTTACCACTCTTCAAGAACTCGTCCAGCTCCAAGATATACTTGGACAAAGTGTGTGGGAACTTTTCACAGAGCGCATTCAACTCGTAGTCACACATCACTTGCATGTCTTCGTAGATGAATGTCTCGTTGGCCTCAACATACTCCGGCTCGTTCATGATGGCCTTGGCCATCTCCTTCAACTGCTCGTCAGTGTACAACACCCTGAAAAGAAGCGGGTGCAACGATGCTTTACGCAAGTACATCAACACATTCAGCGATGATGGAATCGGCGATTTACGGCAACGGTCAATCTCCTTCTTATCGGTGAGAAGCTTTCTTCTTTCACGCTCAGCACGAGTTTCCTTGGCTTTTGTCAAGTGCTCCTCGTAAATCTTCCTTTGGGTGCTCGTCAACTCACACATGACAATCTCGTGGCTCTTCTTGGGCAAGTGCTGCAACACCTGGTCCTTCTTACGCCTTAACACAAACGGCGTCATCATGGTCTTTGCTTTACTGATGGCCTGAATCGACAAGAGCGGGTTGTACGTGGTGGGAGTCGACGTCGACGACGACGTCACTGCACCCACCTTTTGGTTGAACAACCCATGGAGATCATCCTTCTTCTCGTGGAAAAGCTGAGGTAACATGAACGAAAGCAACGATACCAACTCCTTCAAGTTGTTCTGCAATGGGGTACCCGTCAAAAGAAGTCTAAAGTGACCCTGGAGACGCATCAACTTGGTGTACCTTTCAGTCGCAGAGTTCTTGAGAAAGTGCCCCTCATCGTAAACGATGATGTCACAGTTCAAGTTACGCAAGAACTTGAAGTCGTTCAGCGAAGAAGTCGTCAATGTATACGTGGTCACCAACACATCGAACTCGGCGTCCTTCAACCCGAAACGCAACTCCTCTCTTTCCTTCACGGAACCATAGTACGCCTGGACCACCAAAGCAGGACAAAACTTTGCAAACTCACGCAACCAGTTTTCGATGGTCGACGCAGGCACAACAACGAGGTGCGGTCCTCTTTTTTGACCAATTTCCTTCAAGTGAGCCATGAAGGAGATGACTTGACATGTCTTACCCAAACCCATCTCATCGGCAAGAATACACGAAAGTCCGTTTTGGTAGAGCATATTGAGCCAGTTGACACCAACTTGTTGGTAGTTGTTCAAGGTGATTTCATCCGAGAGCAACGAGGGCTTTTCACTGATGTACTCCAACTGAGGATCTTCAGGTTGAATGGCCACAATGGTCTTTACCTCAATATCAGAGTCGGAGTCCTCCAGATCAACCTCAACTGCTTCTTCATAGTCTCTTTCGTCCTCGACCTTTGCTTCTTCATTATCGACTTCAGGCTGGGCCTCTTCCCCGTTTTCATTAACTTCGTTTTCAGCAACAGCCTCAGCCTTCACATCAGTGTTAACATCTGTAGCCTCAGTTTTGACACTCTCGACAGCCTCACTCTTGACGCTTTCGCTTGCCCCTTCGCTTGCCCCTTCGCTTGCTCCTTCAGTCGCCTCAGTTTTTACACTTTCAACACTCTCAGGAATCACCTTTGGAGCCTTCTTTTTAGGCATTGCCTCCATGTTTGCAATCTCAACCATGTCCATTTCACCGTCACCCGTCACCGAGACCCCCCATCTTTCCATCTGGTGTGCAATTCTCTGACCGTACTCAGAACACGTTTTGATCAACGAGTCCACTGCCCTGTATCCCTTCAATCTGGACTCTGTGTTTTCAATCAAACGCAACCCCACCGTCTTCTTCTTCTTCAGGGTCTGCTCCTCCGAAAAATTGTTTTCTGCAATCTCGTAAATCGAGTTGAACGGTCTCAGGGCAATCACGAGGTCTGCGATCGCAGGCTCAATCACACAGATTTCAATCATGTCCAGTGCCAGACAAGTGTTGACAAACTGAAGAATTTGCGAGTCGATACTGGTGATTCCCATCACTCTCATGTCATCTTCCTCGTCGCTCATGGCATCACTCACACCGTCACTGCTATATTCGTCCTCAGAGTACTTTTTACGCCCAACCTTCCTCTTACGGTTTTGCTTAATTCTCTCTTCAAGAAGATCAAGATCATCGGTCTTGCCCATTCTCGGGTCCCCATTCATCATCTTGAACGTCATCTTCTGCATCTGAGGGTTGGGTGTTTGGAACTCCTTGAACACCGAACCCCTCACCAACTTTCTCTTTTTCGGCGCAAATTCATCCTCCACCATCATGGGGTACATGCCCATGGCATTCAAGGTCTGCTGGGGCTTGGGCTTGAACTTGTACTTGTCCAAGATCGAGACCCTGGGCTTCTTGATCTCAACCTTGGTGGACTCGGGAGCTACTCTGTGGGGCGGGTAGTTGAAGTTGGGGTAGTTGGGGTAGTTTGCAAAGTTTGGGTTGACATTGGGGTTGAAGTTTGGGTTCACGTTTGGGTTCACGTTGGGGTTGACGTTTGGGTTGAAGTTGGGGTTAAAGTTGAGGTCCTGGTTCAAGTTGATGTCCGGGTTGAATTCAAAGTTGTTGAAGTTTTGATTGTTGTAGTTTTGGTTGTAGGCCGGGTTTGCGTAGTTCATGTTGCCTTGATTATAGTTGGGGGGGTAGTTGTTGTACGCTGCCTGGTACTGCTGGTTGTAGTTTTGGTTATACTGCGGGTTCTGGTAGTTTTGGCCATATGCCGGATTCTGGAAACCCTGGTTGTAGGATGGATTAGGGTTATATGCTTGGTTTTGGACATTCGCGTTTTGAATATTGACGTTTGGATTCATGCTCATGTTGGGAGTCATATTCATATTACTTTGGATGTTTTGAATGTTCATGTTTGGATTCATGTTTGGATTCACCGGGGCCGAATTCATGACGTTGACATTCATGTTGGGGTTGATCAACCCGTTTTCCCTCAACGCGCCGTCTCTCTGCTCGTAGGACGAGCGCATTCTCTGCTGGGTCTGCATCTGCCTCATTCGTTCGTCCTCCAATCTCTTGCGCCGTTGTTTCTCCTCCATTCGAGCGAGAATTTCGTCCTTGTTGTAGTTTTCCGTCAACCACTGGGAGATTTCGCGCACATTGCCCTTTCCTTTGACAAACCCCTTGAAGATGTCGCTCTCTTCAAGATAGTAGAAGCTGCGCGCAACAAAGGGGAAGTCCTTGTGTTGTCGGATGGCCTGGCGCTTGGCCTCCAACGCACGTTCTCTTTCGGCATCAAGAGCCTTTTGCTTGTTGGTGATGGACGGCGTGGTGAAGGCATCGTTTTGCGGCGACGAGTCTACACGGATGGGCAGCGACAGCGGGACCTGGACGTAGTTCTGCTCAGGCGTCTCGCTCATCTTCTCGAGATTGGGGTTGTTTTTGGTATACCAGCTCATCGAAAACGCGTAAAAAACTGAAAAGAACAAGCAAAGTGAGAAAAGATAACCAGACAAAAGTTCTCCCCCAAGAGTTATGATCCCCCAAATACGAGATCTGCTATCAAAAAAATTCCCCACCCATCTCCCATCTGATTCAAAGTCACCAGTCCAAGTACCTAAGCTGTTGTCAAGAGCAAGTTTACCCGTGATTCGCAGCCATTAAGAAAATGATAGAAGAGTGATAGAATGATAGAAGAATGATAGAAGAATGATAGAAGAATGATAGAATAGAGTGAATAGAATAGAAAAAGAATAGAATAGAGTGAATAGAATGAGTGTTGGGTAGAAAAAGAATAGAATAGAGTATTGGAATAGAAAAAGAGTAGAACATTGACTATTGGAGTAAGAAGTAAAGACATGAACGCTTAAAAGGAGTAAAAAAAGAGTTAGTAGACTAACTACCGACAATTGAATATCATGAAAATTATGAAATTAACGACAATCAGTAGGAACGAAACTGGTATTTCAATGCAAACCGTTGTACAAAATGTGATGAATTTTTCCTAATTAATCAGCACTCCCACTTGAAAGCCTATTTTGAAATATCTGAAATATTTGAATATTCAACCTCTGTTATGTTCGGCTATAATCTTGTAGGTTTCTGTAAAAGGAGATTTCCTGAGATTTCCTGAGATTTCCTGAGATTTCCCTCGATAAGTGAGCAACACTAACCGAACTAATTGCAACAGTTATGCTTTTGTGGTGCAAAAACGTGGCTTATCATGCTACCCTAATACACTTCACACGTAATACACTACACGAAAGCTTCTCAAGTGTGTAGGGGCATAGTATGTGGGAGAGTAGTATATAGTAATAGTATATAGTAGCATAGTATAGGAGCACAGTACATAGTAGACTATATAGTAGCACACTATATAGTAGCACATTACATGATTGTAGGACATGGCAGACTAGCACTAGTCCAAAATTCTGACTCTCACCCGCGTCTTTCAAACTCAAATTGTAACCGTAATTACCTGTTACCAGTTGCCATGAAACGTCGTCCACTGCCCCATCGTCTTTTGCATTAGTAAGAAATGATGTAATCAGCACAGACAAGGTCAAAAAGCAATAAGTAGGTTGGCTTGGGTACGGATGATGTAGGTGGGCTTGAGTACAGGACGGTGCGTTTCTTCTCAACTTTATTCTTACTGGTTTTAAGGTGGCCTTGTTACTCTACCTTATTCTACCTCTACCTTATTCTACCTCTACCTTATTCCTTATTCTCACATTTAATCATTATCCTATACCCTATCCATTATATCATTTCTCTCATTTACTCGAGTAGTTATTTTTTGCAAGATCTCGCTTCGCTCGATCTTGTACTTCGCTCGATCTTACTTCAAGTATGTCTCATCATTCAAATCTTTCAAGTCCTCAACCGGTCTCTCTCCCTGTGGGGACACCCTCACCGCATGTCTCAAGACCGGAGTATCCCAGTCTATAATCGCAGAGTGAATTGTTCTTCTGTTATCCCACAACACCACCGTATTTGGCTCCCAGCTGGCTCTCAATTGCAAGTCGTGTGCGCTCTCGATATGGTTAAACAAGAACTCAAGGAGGTTATCCGACTCGTCCTGCTTCAACTCCACAATCTTTCTTCCAAACTCACGGTTCAAGTACAAGTACTTTTCTCCCGTGACAGGATGCTGCCTCACCAACGGGTGCACGTTCGACACCGGGTCTCTTCTGATAACACCCCCAGCCGCCAAGTTCACGTGTGCCTGGTCCTCGGCAGTGTGTAAAACGTGCAACCCACTAATCATCTTTTGCATGGTGGGACTGAGTCTCTTGTATGCCTCCACAGAGTCTGCGAAAATCGTGTCTCCGCCTGCATCTGGTCCCTCCAACACCGTGAAAAACGTATAGTGAGGCGGGTTGAGCTCGTACGACACATCAGAGTGCCACGAGATGCTATTGGTTCTGGTTTGGAATGCACTCTCCAATTCCACCTTGGAAGCTCCCCTAAAGGTCACATGGAGCTCAGGCACACCCTCTGGAGACCCCGAGGTTGGGTGGACGTGTAAAGGTCCAAAGTACCTGCCGAAATCAGCCATGAACTGGGGACCGTGGCTCGCAAAGTCCTGGTCCCGGAGAACAACAACTCCACGTGTGGCCACAAGTAACGCAAGATCGTTTTTACCAGCATCATCCAACGCAGACAATTGCAAACCGCCCCGAATCTCAGTGCCAAACTTGGGGGTGATGGGCTTCAATACACTATCGGGACCCACAGACAACAAATCGCGGTAATTGGGGTCGGCCAAGACTCCTTTGTCAAAATGCTTGAAAAACTTGAGCGGACTAAGTTTTTGTGTAGGGTCCCAGGTGGGCAAGAAATCGGGGTAGTTGGACTGCGCAGAGTTCTTTCTGCTAATAGTATAAGCACCAGACTTGGTCACCGCATTGTGCTCCTTATTGAACTGCGAGGGATCGTACTTGGTGGCAGTAGTAGCAACGGGCATTTTCAGGTCAAGCTAAGGTGCTAAGGTTAAGCTAAGGTGCTAAGGTTAAGCTAAGGTCAAGTTTCACTAAAGTCAAGTTTCACTTGTTTGAAGAAAGCTCTTGAGTCTTGTTAAGCTGGAATATTCAGGGAGAAGGTCGTTTAAAGCTCCTTTTTATATCCACTGCTATATTTCCTCTGAGCACGAGATTTTGCAGCCACATTTTTTTCGGTTTTGTGTCATTTTGGTCGACCCAGGCCGAGCCGATGCGAACCGAGCCACAGTAACGAAAGGAGGAGCATTGCAGAGCCGAAAAATGGAGTGAAGATAAGTATTAAAAGTAGAGAATAAGAGAATTATAGAGTGATAATGAGTGAAGTTGATGAGTGAAGCTGAAGAGTGAAGCTGAAGAGTGAAGATGAAGAATAAAGACGAAGGGTAGATGAAAGATGAAGAGTAGGGGTGCGATTAGTAAGAGAAGATCTGTAAAAGGGGAGCATTACCCAACATGAATGATCACGTAGTGGCTTTGTTTGTTGTTTCATAAACGAGTGTTTGCGACTGTGGCAGCAAAAACTGTGGCTCATGTATTCGAACCCTGTCAAACGTAGATAAGGATCAGACCAGAAAAGATGAATTAGTAAGTGAGGTAAATAGAGTGTATTGCTAATAAAAGAAGGAAGTGGAAGTGGAAGTTAAGGAAGTCGAGGAAGTGGAAGTTAAGAAGTTAAGAAGTGGAAGTTGAAGTAGTTAAGAAGTGCAAGAGAGTTGAGGAAATTGAAGAAAAGTAGTGAGGTGAAGAGACGCAGTGAGTGAAAGTGAGTTGAAGAAAAACTTACTACCGGAACATGAAAAGTTTACGGACATTGCTGAAACCGTTATTTTTTCACTAGTGCGATAGTGAAATTTATCGGCCATTGTCATTCTGTTCGCCTGCTTATATTGAACCATTGCAACGTCAAAATACACCACAATCCCGAGAGATTTTCTAATCTACTAATCTATCTACACTCCTAGAATAGAACATTTATGCTTGTGCTATCTCAGCTTTGTGACTAGGTTCAAATATCGAGGTATCGGGGATTACAAAATCGCTCCGATGTAACAGCACTCATACAGAGTGTACTGGAGACGATAAGAGTACTGGAGACGATAAGAGTACTGGAGACAATAAGAGTACTGGAGACAATAAGCAAGAGTACAGGAACTGATAAGAGTACTGACTGATAAGCAAGTATCGTCTATACGAAACCTCATTGTTCTTCTTACACTAGCGTTATCATTTCACGAAAATCGTAAACGTTTTCATGTGATGGTTGGGACGAACGAACGAACGAACGAGCGAAGCGAGTGAGTGAGTAGTGAGTGAGTAGCGAGCGAGTAGTTAGTAGTGGACTATAAACTGTGAACAATTACACTCTATTGTGAACTAAGGTTATAGAGAGTGAATAATGAAGAGTACGAGAAATGAACATGAATATAGTTCATTTGTTATAGTTCATTTTGTTATAGTGCATTTTTTTATAGTTCATCGTATTATATTTCATTTCCTATCCTTTCATTGCCTGTATTTCTTCTCCAACCCTCATTCCAACCCTTTCCTCCCATACCTTTGGTCGCCCTGTCCTTCATGTGCACCTTACATAAGCGTTACATAATCCAGCAACTCTTACTTTTTTAGGTCTTTACTCCTTCTGGAACTTTTCGTACTCCTAACGTCTCCACACTAAGTATAATGGTGACTTTGAAAATTATCAACAGTTTCACAGTATCAGTTTTAGTTTCATAGGATCAATAGTTTCATAGCTTCATAGTACAATAGTTTCACAGTTTCATAGTACAATAGTGCAATAGTAATAGTTTCATAGTACAATAGTGCAATAGTAACAGTATCAACAGTACAACAGTACAACAGTACAATAGTAATAGCATCTATATTATCAATATATAGTTTACTATCAAAATCAATAGTATCCATATCACCGTATCCATATCATCATAATACAATGTTCAACTGTACCTTTTATGTGGGGACTTTCATTTCTGTTAAATTTTTCCCTTACATAATCTTGCCAGCATATGAAGTAATGACCGACTGGATATCAACCTTCCCAGGATACACCCAAGTCACCAAACTAGCCAAGCAATTCTTTGGCCAGGTTCTCCAGACGGGACCCATCCCCCAGCATGTGGGCATCATCATGGACGGCAACCGGCGGTATGCCAAAACGCACAAGATTGAGCTCAAAGAGGGCCACAACCTCGGCTACGACAGCATGGCCAAGATCCTAGAGACCTTGTACCACAGCGGCATCAAGTGCGTGACGGTGTATGCGTTTTCGATCGAGAATTTCAAGCGCCTGAAGTTTGAGGTTGACTGGTTGATGGACCTTGTCAAGCTGAAGTTCCAGCAGTTGTGCCAACACGGCGACCTCTGCGACCAGTTCGGGGTCCGCATCCAGGTGATCGGCAACATACGCCTTTTACCAACCGATATCCAGAGCATATTGTACGAGACAATGGAAAAGACAAAGCACAACAAGACAGTGGTGTTGAACGTGTGCTTCCCCTACACATCCCGCGACGAGATGACCGCGCTGATAAAACGCACCGTGAGTGAGTCGGCACTCCCGGGCAACTCGTTCGAAATAGACGAGAGATGCATTGCCGCCAACATGTACACAGGAACCTCCCCTCCATTGGACTTGTTGGTGAGAACATCCGGCACGTATAGACTCTCGGACTTTTTGTTGTGGCAGTGTGTGTCGTCGGAGTGCGACGTGGTCTTCAGCGACAAGTTGTGGCCCGAGTTCAGGCCCTGGGACATGTACAAGATATTGGTGGAGTGGAGCTTCAATAGGTATTGGAACGGCACACGCAAAAGAGAGGGCCTGAGCATTGAAAAGAGAGTGGTGTACGAGGAGGAGGATGAGGATGAGAGCACAGATGATAGTGAGGGGAAGTACGAGGTGGAGACAGTGACATCGGAGGAGGAGGGAGAGCATAAATGAGACACAGAACTGAACTCTGAAAAGAGTACTCAGGTACTCAGGTACTCAGGTACTCAGGTACTCAAGTACTCAAGTACTCAAGTACTCAAAAAGTACTCAAAAGTACTCAAGTACTCTGAATAAATACTGAAAACGAGTACTATGACGAATACTCTGAAGGACTCTGATCAGAGGATCTCTGAAAACGAATACTCATTGAACACTCATGAGTGAGCAAAAATACCGAGAATGAACATACTTATAAGAACATGCTTATGAGAATGAACATACTTATGAGAATGAACTCATGAGGAACAAATACACTCAAGAGAAACTAAGATTGCGTAAATCAAACACTCATGAGACCTCAATGATTAGTGAACTATCAAACATCTGCTCTGGACAAATCCTCACTGGAAATAGAACCTTGATGACGAGAAACCGGTGGGCAACCTCGTCACTGAATACAAAAACGATAGGAAAGTCATGAATTCAAAATGATGTTTATGATAAATAGTCAGGATAATAGGAACGATAACGTCGAAAGTGTAGAGGGGGAGAAATATGAAGAGATGAAAAGATGATAAGATGAGTAAAAGATGAAGAAGAAATGAGTAGGTAGGAGATGAGGAAACGTTAAGAAATTAGAAATAATGAGAAATGAGAAATATCATGAAATGAGAAATACATGACAAACTTCAGATGACTAAAGATTCAGTTTGACTGGTGTCTTCGATATACGTCTATCTGCAGGAACCGATAAGAGGTCTTCGTCTTTGAGTCACTCGTTATCACACGTGACCAATGACTCTTATGAAGAGTACATCCAAGCACAAGAAGTTCTCAAGAGTTCTGAAGTCATATGGAAGGATTATGAACAGTTATTGCGAATCACGGCTTGCTGCTGCTCTAAGTCTCGCCTCCTCTATCATGATGTTTTGTGTAATGTGTTGACTCATTGTCGATAGGAAATTTGATTTTTCAGTTTCATCACCAACACCATGGACTTAGTCAACCACCTTCCAGATCGCTTACTATTTGCCGTCCCAAAGAGTATGTAATGATGAGATGAGCTAATGGAAACTTTAACAAGGTTAAGTCACTGATGGTGGCTGTTCATGGAGATACTGTTACTACTCTGTTACTACTAATGAGATAACTGTTACTACTAATGAGACGACTGTTACTATGCAAATTCCTGTTACTAAATGCTCAATTATCTTTATTGGTACTGTTATGGTACTCTGGTACTGTCATGGTACTTTTGCCCATCATTTACTATGAACCATTTACTAACCTTCAGAGGGTCGTCTTTATGAGAAATGTTGCACACTTCTCAGTGGTGCGGACATCCAGTTCAGAAGATCGAACAGATTGGACATTGCGCTTTCCACCAACCTCCCAATTGCACTTATATTTCTCCCCGCTGCCGACATCCCCATTTTCGTCGGTGAAGGTAACTGTGACTTGGGTATCACTGGTCTTGACCAGATCATGGAGGCCGACATGTTTGACTCCATCAACGATCTTGAGGACTTGAAGTTTGGCCAGTGCAAGTTGCAGATCCAGGTTCCAGCCGAGGGCGAGTACTCCGAGCCCTCTCAGCTTGTTGGTAAGAAGATTGTGTCTTCCTTCACCAAGTTGTCTTCTGACTACTTTGAGAAGTTGGAGGGCAAAAAGGACTTGAGCACCCACATCAGATACGTTGGAGGGTCTGTGGAGGCCTCGTGTGCGCTCGGGGTGGCCGATGCCATTGTGGACTTGGTGGAGAGTGGTGAGACCATGAAGGCTGCTGGACTCAAGGCCATCGAAACAGTGTTGGAGACGTCTGCACACTTGATCTCGGCCAAGAAGCCCAAGTTCCCAGAGTTGGTTGAAAAGATCCACCAGAGATTCGAGGGTATTTTGGCAGCCAAGAAGTATGTGTTGTGCAACTACAATGCCCCACGTTCCATCTTGAGCAAGGTCTTGAGCATCACCCCGGGTAGAAGAGCCGCAACCGTGTCGGCGTTGGAGAAGAAGAACCCAGACGAGGAGGACTGGGTGGCAATCTCGTCGATGGTGGAGAAGAAGAAGATTGGAGATATCATGGATGAGTTGAAGGCACAAGGTGCTTCGGACATTCTTGTTTTCGAGATACAGAATTGCAGAGTATAGAATAGATAATATAGAGAGAGAAGATATAAAAAATAGATAGAGAGAGAGAGAGAGAGAGAGAGAGAGAGATGAGATAAGATTTGAGATTAAGAGCAAGCAAAACACCTTCATTGAACATTATAAGCTGAATTTGACAATATGCAAACAATCATCAACTATCGATCTGCTCACAATCACACCCAAAAATCATTCTCCAGTTTACATTTCCATACATCCTACAAGACACGATGAAAGTTTCAAACGTTTATCTATCCTCTTACGCTTCTTCTCCCCACTATTCCTTGTTAATTCTATTCTCCTTTTTCACTTTTTCACTTCTCACTCCCACAAGCTCTATTCTTATTCCTTCTCATTATTCTTAATCCTTCTCATTATTCTTATTCCTTCTCATTATTCGTCTTCACCTTCTAGAATTAAGCGTAGCATGAGCTACGCTCAATTGTATGAAAGTCCTCCAGTTCTACACCACCTCATTAACTCTACGTATTCATTCCTATAAGACTTCATCTCTCCCCTTATCTACTCTACCTCTTTCAATCAAACTCGATATCCTTTATGCCGTCCTTCGTGACTGCCTTCACGTACACGCCCTTGAAATCAATGGGCATTCTCATCTCCAACTCCTTCAAGCACATTCTCAACAACTCCAACCCATCTGCCAACACCATATCCTTTCTATAATGTCTGTCCAAAAGCGACGAGGCGTAGAACGCAGCGTACCCGTGGGCACCGTAGGGTATTTCGGCCCTGGTGCCGAGGTAGTCTATCCAGTTTAACGATGCAGCGTCTGTCTTGGTATCGAAACCCGCCAACAAGACATTCACCTGGTATGGTTTGCGCGATCTTATGGAGGTGGCCAATTGGTTTCTCACAAAGGATGCGGTGGCACTGGGGCTCAACACATGGTCGTTTTCACGCATCGTGTGCAATTGCACGTTGGCCTGGATGTATTCTGCAAACTGAACAGTGTCTCCACTTTCACCAGTGTACGCAAGGAGGTTGTGGGAGTTCAATGCTCTGGTTTTGTCGTCGTCAGCTTTTAAAATGGAGATACCACGGGTGGCAGCTTTGGACGTGGCGATAATGGTGGCATCTTGTACCTTGATTCCTAATATGATATCCATGTTGATAATTTGCCATCCAAAAATGAACAGCGAAAAAAGGACTCCAAACAACGAGCGCAGCGAGTTGTTTGGAGACAAAAAGCCAAACAACGACAAACAACGACAAACAACTAGCGCAGCGAGTTGTTTGATAGTTAGAATAGGAAGTGAGAATAGACAGTGAGAATATTTAATGAGAATTGATGTCAAAATCATACAAATACTTGATTATACAAAAAATGGCCTTAACATTAGTGCAAGAGTGAGTTCATTTCACATTCTAGTACCTTCTTACCTTCATAATCTATTTTATTATATTTACATAGTTTCCCCACTGAGAATAGTAAGCATAGCCTCAATCCAGAAGGATGGATCTAAATAGGTACAAGTTCTTGTTCGTAGTATTCGTTTAATTGATAATTTCGTTGACCATGGATCCTCAAATTATGAACAATTGAGCAAGTGAGATTGTTCATTTCTTCATTCCAAACAATTGGGAGAAGGACATTCAATCGTCATTCTGGACATTGAGAGAAATGAAATTGTTCATTTCTTCATTCCAAACAATTGAACGATTGTTCAATCGTTTTATTTATTCAATCATTCTCTTGATTCCGAACAATCTCGCTTCGCTCAATTGTTCTTTCACTTCGCTCAATTGTTCAATTTTTGTCTCTTCGAACAATTTCGCTTCGCTCAATTGTTCGAAAGTATTTCTTTCACCTTCCTCTCCACCACCCCATCTATCAACCTCCTCAACGGACTATCCTCATTATCCACCAACCCCCCCAAACTCACCTCCACCTGCTTTTCAATCAACTTTCCCGTGAGGTCAACCTCAATATTCACCCAGTCTCCCAACTTCTTCTCCGGAAGAATCACCTTCCCCTGCGTGTAGCTCACCATCATGATACTAAACTCCTTCTTTTTGTAGTCCACCGCAGTCACCGTCAACGACGTACCGTCCACAGAAATAAAACCCTTCTCCACAATGTACTTGATGTACTCCTCCTCACGCAACTTGAAAGTGAAGGTGATTGCATTCCCGTCTGGTTTCCGGTCCACAATCGACGCAACCGTGTCCACGTGTCCCTGCACAACGTGACCCCCCAAACGCACATCGCTGGTGACTGCCCTTTCCAAATTCACATTGGAACCCTTCTCCAAGTCCCCAAGGTTGGTTCTACGCAAGGTCTCTGGAGCAACACCGACTTTGAACTGCGTCCTTGCTTCGTCAAACTCCGTCACAGTGAGACACACACCATTGGTGGAAATCGAGTCCCCGAGATTCACATCACCGAGAATTGACGAACAGTCTCCAATGACAATGGAGACTCCATTTCCTCCAGATTCGGAAGTGTCGAGGTTCTTGTATTCAAGAATGGTTCCTATAGTTTCAACAAGTCCAGTGAACATAGCAGTAGTAGAGTAGTGGTAGTAGAAGTACTAGTAGTGAAAAGTATTAATAGTAGTAGTATCAATAGTAGTAAAAGTACTAACAGTGGTGGAAGTAGTGGCGGCAATTGATCTCAATTTTAATCAAGATTTCTAATTTCTTAGTAATTGTCGCTCTAATATGATCAATGACTATCAATGAATCAATGAATCAATATCAATGAATCAATATAATATCAATGAATCAATATAATATCAATGAATCAATGTAATACCAATGACAAATGACCAATGAATCAATATAATAAATATATATGAAGTAGGAATTTCCCTCCTTTATATGGTGATCGCTTATTGTTGAAATTTTGCGACCTGAATTTTCTGAAAATTTCATCATGGTTTTCAGATTCCCTGTCTTCTTTGAGATCCCCAAGCACTCCTACGTGAATGCCAGGGTTCTCCGTGACCAGTTCAAGAGACTCCAGGTGGCCGAGCATGAGGTCACCAGAAAGGCCTTGAAGTACATTGCCAGAAACACAGAGCTTCCCGCCAGGGCCAGAGTCGAGGCCCAGTTGCAGTTGACGTCCATGCCAAAGTATACCTCGGAGAACCAGATCAAGGACAGGTGTGTGGCCACGGGAAACTCCAAGTCTCTTATTAGGGACTTTAAACTCAACAGAGTATGTATAATTGAATGATCATATTGATCGATGAGAACATGAACATTGGTGAACACTAGTGAATGAACATTGGTGAACGAAGTGAACGAACAGTGAACGAACAAGTGACAAATACTAACAATAGACTGCTTTCAGAAACAGAGCTAGGGCTGGCCAAATTCCAGGTGTGAAGGTTGCATCTTGGTAGTGTAAATAGTGTACAATAGAGATTTAATGAGGAGATGTAGGAAACACCATGAGAGAATGAGAGATTAAGGAGAAAAGGCAGATATTAAGAAGGAGGATGCAGATAAGGAAATGGGATGGATAAAGGGAAACAGGAGAAAGAAGACAGAGAATAAAGTGCTATGCTCCCAATCATCAATTGATTGACCATTCATTGAATACTGAAAATTAGCAGAGTCTAAATTACCAAAACTGTCATACAGTCAATATCTACTAGTCGACATTGACACTGAAAGTTCCTCCAAAGACTCATCTTTCAACTCTTCTTTAGTAACTCTTCTTAGTAACTCCTCTTCTCAGTAACTCCTCTTCTCAGTAACTCCTCTTCTCAGTAACTCTAACTATCTTCACTCATCTAAGTAAGTGTAAGTCTTCTTCTCTTCTCAGTACTCTAACTCTTCTTCTCTTCTCAGTCTTCTCTTCTCAACTCTTTTCGTACTCTACCTCTTCTTTAGTATCTAGCAACACTAATCTCTATTCTACATAGCATGATTATTCACAAATATTGGAGACATTCATCTCTTTTTTTTGCCAAATCTTTTCACCATGTTGCGCCCACTCAGAAGGCTGATCACGTTCTCGAGGCTGATCTCCCTCAAGCCGGACTTTTCCAAGCTCAAGAAGATCGAGCAGCCGCCCGGGTTCATTGTGGGCACTGTCAACGAGCCCTACAAGGCCCCCGAGCCCGACTTTTACGAGGGCGGCTTCCACTGGACGTATGAGCGCGCACTCTCGATGGCTTTGATTCCGTTGACCGTGGCTCCGTTTGTGGTGGGTGTTGAGTACCCGTTGGTGGACACGGCGTTCTCGTTGTCGGTCTTGTTCCACTCGCACATGGGCATAAAGTCCTGTATCATTGACTACATTCCAAAGCGTGTGTACGGTGTGTGGTACGGTGTGGCCACAAAGTTGTTGACTTTGGGGACGTTTGTGGGGATTTACGGGATTTACTTGATAGAGACAACGAATAATGGTGTTTTTACGTTGTTGAGGGATATGTGGGGGGCATAAACAACAACTCAACAAACAAGAGCGAAGCGATTGTTTGTTGCTACAGATAAGAGACTCAAAAAGAGCGAAGCGATTGTTTGTTGCTTAACAGATAAGAACTCAAACAAGAGCGAAGCGATTGTTTAAGAATCAAAGGTCAAGAAGAGTTGAGAACAAGAGAGAAGCGACTGTTTGAGTTAAGAATCAAAGACAGAGTCAAAAGAGAGCTACCGAGCCAACAATCCTAAGACTAAGAATAAAGAGTGGCCAGTTGTGCTAAGACTATAAGCTCTACCCAGTACTTTGATCAGTACCAACCCAATAAGCATGACGCTACCAAGCTCTCGGTCTTTGTGAACCATATCAACAAAGTTCACAGAACAACTATGGCATACTAGCAACTTGTAAATAAAATATCCTAGACAACATGTACTTTCTACTACTTGGTCTGATAGTTCTACCATTACTAGTTCTACCATTTTTATTTCTACCATTTTTAGTTCCACCATTTTTAGTTCCACCATTCTAGTAGCTTCTACCAGTGTAGTCAACGACTTGTTTTAGTATAAGCTATCATCAAGATATCATCAAGATATCATCAAGCTAGTGTCACTATCAATATTACTATCAATATCAAGCTTAGTATCAGCTTTTTTCTACCCTCCACCACTCTCGTAATCCACCCACTCTAGTTCCCATGGTTCTGACCGGCACAACCTCTCAACCTCTAAGAGAAATTCAGTACATTTACAACGATACAACAATGATACAACAACAAGTAAATTGAGTAAGACAGCATGAGTAACAATTGAGTAAGACAACAATTAAGACAACAATTTAGTAAGACAACGATTAAGACAATTTAGTAAGACAACGATTAAGACAATTTAGTAAGACAACAATTTAGTAAGACAACTGAGAACGACAATTTATCAACAATTGAGTACGACAATTGACTGAATTTGAGCACGTATGAGTAAATCGACAATAGTCACCAACAATCAAACAAAGGAGATTCAAGTTAACAGAGATACTAACCACACACTAGTAGTACTTTTCCACAATACTATCTCATTAATCACTTTTCAACCAACCTTTAACTACCACTACCAATACTCACTATGATACACCACCACTCACTATGATACACCACCACTCACTATGTTCCACCACCACTCACTATGTTCCACCACCATTCCACCCTCCAATTCTTGTACTTTTCTTCCCTCACAAAATAAATAGTAATTTTCGTTCACTTTTTTTTCATCAACATGAGCGACTACGAAAAGCCCGACCACGAATCCGACGACTTTAACGGCGACCGCGACAACGAAATGGACGATGTCCAGGACAGACTGAACGACGATCGCTACAACGACGACTACCAGAATTACCGCGATGAAAGTCGCGACGACAGGGATGTAGTCGATAGGGATGGCGACAGAAGCGTTGATGACAGAGACGAGCGTATGGATGACCGTGACGACCGCGATTCTCGTGATTCTCGTGATGATCGTGATGCTCGTGATTCCCACGATGATCGTGATGTTCGCAGAGACGATCGTGATGTTCGCGACCGCCATGACCGGGACGACCGCCGCCGCGACGATT
The DNA here is from genome assembly GCA_030558435.1 of Kodamaea kakaduensis. Classification (NCBI taxonomy): domain Eukaryota; kingdom Fungi; phylum Ascomycota; class Pichiomycetes; order Serinales; family Debaryomycetaceae; genus Kodamaea; species Kodamaea kakaduensis. The sequence continues at coordinate 181,894 of JAJMSN010000018.1, forward strand.
ACCGCGGTTCACGCCGTGGACAACCTCGCAAGTCCCGCCACTTCCACGAGAGGTCTGAGCCCGTCGACCACCAGGGATTATCGACTACTGACGAGGAGGAATTGCAGGACCAAGTGCTTTATGACGTGAAGGAAGAACCATCGTTCCATGTCACGCGTGCCTTGTTCATTGCCAACTTGCGCCGTCCACTCAATGCCATTCACTTCCAGCAGTACTTGAGAACATTGGCTGACCAGGCCGGTGGCTATGTCATTGAGCGTGCGTGGCTCAACAGAACAAGGAGTCATGGTATTGTGCTTGTAGACAAGGAAGAGGGTGCGGCGTTTATCCGTGAAAAACTCGTGGGCACCATCTACCCACCTGAAGAAGAGGACGAGAAGTTGCGTGTGGAGTACGAGACACGTGAAGTCGAGAGGTACGAGGCTGAAATGCGCGAGTTCTCGCCAACTGACCCAAGGTACAAGACCCCACAGGAACCAAGAAAGTTTGTGACGGAACGCCACCCATTGTACGTGGACTACATCCCTGTGAAGGCCATCAACCAGTGGGTGTTTGAAGAGGACAAGGGTGCGAGAAACGGCAAGTGGAAGATTGACTATGAACGTAAGGGAGACGATGTCATTGCTACACACACTCTTTTGAACGGTAGCTTTATTCCTCGCTATAACCCGTCTTTCAGAAGAGGCGGTCCTCCTCGTGAAAGAAATAGATACAGAGGTGATAGGGGAGACAGGGGAGATAGGGGTGACAGAGATAGGGGTGACAGGGGCGACTACTATGGTGACAGAAGATCTGGTTACAATAGAAGAGACGGGCCCCCACCTTATGGTCGCCGTGGAAGAGGTGGCTACAACGGATACGATAATGGATACGACGAAGGTCCCCTGGGACCAAGACCCTACAACATGTATCCCCCAAGAGACCGCTCGTACAGGAGGGGGGAGAGAGATACGTACATGCCAAGAGACTCGGGCTATAATAGGTACCCTAGAGACTCCTACCGTCCCAGCAGAAGGGGAGGTAGGTCGAGAAGCAGGTCGAGAAGCAGGTCGCCTGTGAGGTCGAGAAGCAGGGATGATTATAGAAGAGATTTGTCAAGGTCGCCATAGGGTGTATACATTTAGCGTCAGAGTGATGACAAAAGAGATAGAGAGAGTGTAGACCACCTCACTTACGATCGAGCGAACAATCGAGCGACCAATCGAGCGAAGCGAGATTGTTCGCGAGATTGTTAGCGAGGTTGTAAGTGAGGTTGTGGAAAAATAGAGATTGTGAGAAAAGTAGGCTGGCTGACAATCGAGCGAAGCGAGATTGTAAGCGAGGTTGTAAGCGAGGTTGTAGAAAAGTAGGCTCACAAGCTCGCTTTGCTCGATTGTAAGCGTTAGAAAAGTGGAGAAATAATCTGAGCGGAATCACGGAATTCACTAACGGATTCACTTACGCATTCACTAACGGAATTCACACGGAATGCAAACAGGGTGAACGGAATTCACACTAACGGAATGCAACGAACGATTGAGATAAGGACTCTTAACTTTTGTTCTTTTGTCTGCATTTACTTACACATGGCCTCAGACAACTTTGATTAAACCGTTGTAGATTTGGACATTGTTTAAACCTTATTCATAGTTTACAACAATTACCACAATTGAGCGAAGCGTAATTGTGTGTAATCGAGTCGCTATTCGATAGTGCACAATTCACTTCGCTCGCCGCCCGTTTTGTGACAATTCTCTCTATCCATTGCTCGAAACAGTACTCACAATTCGCTTCGCTCATTGTTCGTTTCGCTCATTGTTCGCTCTACACTATTCCCTTATTTATATTACATACTTACCTACATGACCACCGTCTCCTCGTCTATCCTTGAGACGTTCTGCATCTTGAGCTTCTTGGGAATACTATTCGGAGACTCAAGCTTTCTATGCTTCACAGACACCAGGTCCGAAAGCTCCGGCAGCGAAAGCGAGCCCAGGTCCGACCCGGAACTGATTTCCTCGGCCCTGGGAATCATGTTATTCGGCAGTTCTGATTCATCATCAGACCGCGTTTTCCTTTTCCGTGGTGTTCTTTTCCTTTTGGGTTTGTCTTCTTCTAGTATTTGCACCTTTTTCACCTTGGCTTTCTTGGTTTCATCGTTCACCTTTTCCTCTTCCTCTTCAGTCGTATCACTCTCACTAACCGTATCACTGTTTGTCTCACTACTGTTTGCCTCGTTTGCCTCGTTTGCCTCGTTTGCCTCATTTGCCTCGTGTGTCTCACTAGGACTACTCACCTCCTTCTTCAACCACGGTATTTCCACTAGTATTGCTGTCTTCTCATCAGTTGTGGTGGTGTGAATCTTGTTCATGTGCGAACACACACTCACCAACTTTGTGAGCGAATGGTAGAATTTCAACACGGATGCATTACTCTTCAAGTCGTACCCATTGCTGGCCGGGTCACTGAATATCTCGGCCAACCTCACCACTGTAAACGGGGGGTTTTCCTGGAACTTACTTCGCAAATGGTGGATTATTTCGTCGTTGGCCGCACTTATCAGTGCCTTCAAGTCCACGCCTCGGTGGAAACACTCCTCGTATGCAAGTGCAGCATTCTTGATTTCGTCAAGACGTTTAATGAGGGCTTCTACTATCTTGTTACGCCACTGAATAACATCAACTTGGAGTTTTTGTATCACATGTTTCAAGCTTTTGGTGAGGCCCTGATCAAGAGGACATATTTCGAGCGTCATGAGTGTTTCTCCTTAACTTGTTCTTTGGTGTTATAGTTCTTTGGTTGTTTATAGTTGTTTATAGTTCTTTCTTCGTCGTCCTTTCTTCGTGCTTTCCTTTGGTTATATATGTTCCCTTTGGTTCTGTTCCTCCTTTGGTTGTTCCTATTTGTTGTCTTCCCTCACTTGTTTGTTTGTTCCTTTCTTGGTTGTTGCTTATCTTTGACGATTACCTTTTGTCCTTGTCCAGTCTTCAGCCTTTCTAGTCTTCAGCCTTTGTAGTGCCTTATCTTTCCGTCTATATCGTTAGTTGTTGCTGATATCCTTATCACTTCTGTTTCGAGTGTTGCTTCTTTAGTGTCACTGGTACAGTTCTGTTGTTGAAGCTTTTATGCAGCTTTAATATGCTCGTTGGGTAGACTATCGAAGCGATCCTTGTATTGTCTGACGTCTGCTTCAAATCTTAATCGTGTCGAGCTTTGGGTGTTGTTGGTGGTGTTTGATGCCTGTTTTCTTCCAAAGTCAAAATGTAGTGACTATGTTATGCTGTCTGGCGGTTCTAATTAGCAGTCAGGGGTAGCGCACCAGGAGTATCTTGATATTTATTATTATACGGCTCGGTTGCGATTGATTGCGATTTGTTTGAGACCCTTTTGTCAGTACTGCACATAGTCACGCGTTGCTCATGTCCAATATCACCGAAATCCCGATCAATGACGGTGCTCAGTTTTACGCGCAGGTGCGAGCGCCTGCGTAAATTCTGTTTTTTTCCAGACTGCATTTTTTCAACCATCATGTTGAGGCTGTTGCGCTTAATCAGATGCTTCCAGACGCTGTCGCTCCGTCTTCAGTCCGTAAATAAGCCCAGGCCCTCTTCACCCATTCCATCGTTGACAGCCCAGGTCTATCCCGTGGACAAGGAGTCGATAAGTGAGGCCGATGTGGACGAGTGGTTAGCTGCCGTGAGACTGTTGAAGGCAGGCGGCGCCGATGCCCATGTGGAGACCGAGGCCGAAGTTTACCTTTCCACACTCGCACACCCCGAACCATTTGTGAAGAGGGAGTTTGAGCCAACCGAAGAACAATTGGCACAGGTTGAGGCATTTGCTGAAAAGGGTGTTCCTCTCCAGAAGAACGAGGCTGTTGCTGGTTTGACCAACTTCATAATGAGACACGGTAAGAAGGCCCAGGCCGAGAAGACTGTGTCGAGGGCTTTGTACTTGATTTACTTGAAAACAAGGGCGGACCCAGTCGAGGTGTTGAGCTCCACCTTGGACAAGTTGGGACCGTTGGTGACAACAAGAACAGAGTTGACAGGTACCGCGAAAAACAAAATCGTGCCAGTGCCGTTGACAAAGAAGCAGAGAGACAGATTTGCATTCAAGTGGATCTTGGAAGCATCCAAGAACAAAAAGTCCCCGGAACTCGCAGTGAGGTTGGCAGAGGAGATTATTGCTGCGAACGAGGGCAAGTCCGCGGGGTACGACAAGAAGGCACAGATGCATAAGACAGCTACAAGTAATAGAGCAAACTTGAGGTTGTAGTCAAACATTCGAACATTCGAACAATTGAGCGCAGCGAAATTGTTCGACAGAGTGGTTCAAACAAAGAACATGGCAGTAAATTGTTCGAGTAAAAACAGGTAAACTGTCCGAGTAAGAACAACTCAGTGAAATTGTTCGAACAAGAGTAATAAAGAACAATGAAGTTGTTCAGAAAGACTGAACGAGTGATGTTCAAGACAATCGAGCGAACGCAGGTTGTATACAAGTTTAAAGCTTGATGTAAATAAGAGTGAATATCACAAGAGTATTTGATGTAGAGGAAGAGTCGGTCTGAGTACTGATATTGTGCTCGTTGACTAATCAATGAAGTATATTTGATTGCGACTTGAGTAGCAAAGAGTAGAGGCTCTAGTGAGGCCAAACAAAAAGTCTAGAGACTAGAAGATTTCATATCGTTCAAGACGGATTAATCTTGTGTGAGAGACTTATGTAGAGGATTACCTAATGTACTGTGTTTAGTGTAGATTTCGTAAATTTTTTGCAACTTCTTATTTTATTTGTGGCTCTGTATTTGCACCCAAATTATTGCTGTGCCATGGAACAGTTACAAGCCATTCAAGCGACTGTTTCCGATGTCAAGGAGTCGTGGCAGTACCTGCTTCACAATCTACGGTACAAGATCGACCACATGAAACTCGACTACCGGCAGCGATACTACAGCAACCGCAAGAACCCTCGTGTGATCCACACCAAGCTCAAAAACCAAAAGCTCGTGTCGCTCAGAACTTTTGCTAAAGACAAATACGTGATAAATCCTGGTGATTTCTTAGCAGTAACAAGAGAGATGGAAGAAAGCTCGCTAGAGAGTATAGTGGAGGAAGAGAACGTGGAAGAGAACGTGGAAGAGAACGTGGATATGGAAGTTGAGGAGGTTGAAGAAGTGGAAGTGGAAGTGCATGAGGGAAATGAAAACAAGGAGAAACTTGATCAGGACGAGAAAAAAGGGTACTCCGAATACCTTTTAGAGATGCTTGGGATTCGTACCAATGAGAACGAAAACCAGGAATACGAGGCCCCAGAATTGAAGAACCGCATTGCCTGGCTCCGCCCCAGAATCTTTTCGGCAAATAGCGACAAGAGCTTTATTTCTAGAGAAAGAGAGTCTATTGTTGAACCGACCCCGATTTCCCAGGGAGTTACCACGGAGCAGCAGAGCGTGTGGAAGTCTGTAATCAACGAGGTTTCGTTGAATGCAGCGCGAGTGTCGACGGGGCAGGCGTCAAAGAAGGCGGCGGAATTCAGCAACTTGAGGTGCGACTTTGTGGATGCAAAAATAAAGGAGGATTTCGCAGCCAATTTGGAACAGGCAATGTACAATGAGAGTTATAGAGGGAGTATCTTGTCGCTATATTTAGATTAATAAGATGAATACAGATAAAGGAGAAGATAGAGAAGATAAGAAGATAAGAAGATGAAGATAAGAAGATAAAGGACGAACATATTATAAAGGAAAAACGTAGGTTATAGAAAGTTGGATGAAGATCGAACAGACCCAACGCCCCAGCAGCACATGTGTGCTTACAAACTACAAGAATAATCTTGGTGAGTGTGAAAAGAGACGAACACGAGGAAAAAGTTGGTGGAAATGGAAGTTCGCTTGATTACAATTCGACGGGGGATGTAAGATTCCAACAGTGGTGATGACCGAAAGGACAAAGTTGGATGTCAGTGCTCCTTCATAGATGGAGCGGTCGGTCATGAAAAGATTTAGGTATTAATGGTGTGGTGAATTAATGGTGTGGTGTATTAATGGTGTGGTGTATTAATGGTGTATTTATGGTGAATTAATGGTATGGTATCGTATTGTTATATAAGTGTAGGCGTATTTTTAAGGGTGATAGGAAAAAGGACCAAGTGAATTGATGTGAGAAAAGTTAGACTCAAAATGACAAGATGAGGACAAGGTGAGGACAAGGTGAGAGCAAAATGAGAATGGAATAGAATGAATGACTTACGAAATCATCGAGGACTAATTATCAAGTTTTTGTTAAGCAAGTGGGTCGAGAAAGAATTGCAGTACAACTGAGCGTAGCGAATTTGTTAGAAAAAGAAAAAAGTTGGTTCATAGTTTTTCTAGAGTACTAGAGAGTAGAGTGTAGAGAGAATAAAGAGAATATTTTAAGAGTTTCATCGTTCTACTCATTTGTTGATGTACTGGACTTACTGAACAATTGTACTGAAGTTTTCTACATGTACCTGAGTCTTCTATTGTACATTTCTACACGTAGAGAGAAAGTGTAGAGAGAAGATGGAGAGAAAAATATGGACTGACATCATTTACTATCCACTAAGCTTGAACTTGAATGAGGGGGTTTTTGATGTACTCACGCAACACACCGGAAATCCAGTAAACAACCAGAATGAGTCGATTGTGACTGACCTATTCTCTATTACCTCGCTTCTCTATTCTCTATTCTACTCTCTACTCTCTACTCTCTACTCTCTATTCTCTATTCTCTATTCTACTCTCTACAATCTAATCTCTAACCTCTACTCTATACTCTATACAGCTAGTCTGTCTCTCCACAGATTCGCTTCGCTCACCCTTGTTCGCTCACCTGTGTTCGCTCATCTGTGTTCGGCCATCTGTGTTCGCTAGCCCAATTGGGATGGCTGCGAAAACTTGAACTCTATCAATCGAATAAGCGAGATTGCAAAATTGAATAGTATTGTCGATATTCGAAAGATTGCCAACAATACAGCGAAGAACCAAGAATTCGCTCATTCGAATGAGGAAGAAAATAGTCTCATAGGCGAGCGGAGCAATTCTATGTTTTGATCTTGATATTTTCTTCATATGCTCTTTATTCTCTTCATGCCCCTTACATTTTCTTCTTTTCTACCATATATTCGTTCATCTATGCTATTTGATCACGGTACTCGTGAACAATCTTCGCTCGAATGTTCATTCATCACTATAAAGCTATCAAGTATTCGACATTATTGTGTGTGTCAGAAATCCTGCAATACACATGGATCAATTAATTTTTGAGTCACTCACTCGTTTGGACGTCGAGTACATAGGTCAAATTGGTGATTAAATTATGACCCGAGCGTGAAATATAAAATAGTCTTTTGTCCATAAGTGATGCATGGTCGTTAATGTACAGCCGAGCTCCTTCGAAGATTCCAGGAGGACCGTCTCGACTAAACGCAAATTTCAAATCCCCTTCAACTTTGTCTCCAACTCTGTACGCTTGTACCATACCCTCCACCAAAAGTTTTTTAGTAGGATCCGGACCCCTAGGTACTATCCATTCAAGTCTTGGTTTTTCAAAGTTAGGTTGATTCGATGACATGCCCTAAAAAAACTGGGCAACTGCCCATTTTATATTGCTTCTAGCAGAGTAGAAATGTGAGTATTTTTTTTAGATATGTATAGATGCAAAATATGCAAAAGATGTAGATGCAAAGAAAAAGACCATGCACCAGATTGAATAAAGGCACTTTCTTATTTTCTTTTCTTTTCTTCTCTTTTCTAATCCCTATTCCCTATAAAGCCTCGATAACCTGTCTCTCCACATATGAGCGATGCGAATCTGTGTTCGCTAGCCCAATTGGGATGGCTGCGAAAAAACATACACACCTGCATTTGGCTGCGAAAACTTGAACTCTATTCAATCTCCCCTCGAAATCGAATAAGCGAGATTGCGAAATTGAATAGTATTGTAGACATTCGAAAGAGGGCAAACAATCTTATATTTCCTGCTCTTATACTTTCTTTTCCACTACGCTTCACTCAAATGCTATCTTATATTTTCTTCTTTTTACCATATATTCTTTTCGCTTATCTATATCAATCACGATGCTGTGAACAATCGAAGCTCGATTTTTGTACTTTTGAGTCACTCACTCGTGTGGACGTCGAGTACATAGGTCAAATTTGTGATTAAATTATGACCCGAGCGTGAAATAAAAAATAGTCTTTTGTCCACATTTCGATGTTCATAAATGTGCAAATAAGCTCCTTGAAGAATTCCAGAAGGACCATCTTTACAAACCACATATTTCCTTTTCGTTCTAACTTGGTTTCCGACTCTGCGCGCTTGTACAATACCCCTTACCATAAGCTTTTTAGTAGGATCCAGATCACTAGGTACTGTCCCTGTAGCACTTGGTTCTTCAAAGTTAGGTTGATTCGATGACATGCTCTAAAAAAACTGGGCAACTGCCCATTTTATATTGTTAACAGAATATATGCGGCAGAAGCAAAACATGCAAAAGATTTAGATGCAAATAGTCAGAGAATGCATTATAGGCACATGATTACACTTAAGGTACCGCATGGAATATTATCACCGTGTTCCTATACATGTAATAGATTTTCTGGTTGGTTAGGTAGCAATAATAGCTTAAGCTGTTGAGTCTTACAAATATCCAAAGGTGATAATCAAATTCAAATTGTATTGCTCCCTCGTTCTAAACTATATGCGGATTCGGCCCCTTTTATAATCTTCTGAGCTTCTTTCTTGTCAGAATCCTACTTATTGACCTCCTCCTTAATCCCTCAATGCAACCCCACGTTCCCTTAGGTTGCAATCAGCTCTAGCAGCTGTTGAGGTCACTCATTTCTTTATCTGTCCACCTTTCTGGAAACATTCCTCCCATTTGGGTCTATCTTCTTCTCTTTGGTGTTATCTTACTGTTATCTTGGTCGTTGTCTTGTCACATTTTACCTCTTGTGCTTCCTATCTATCTGGCTGGGTCCTTGGTATGATCCCATGATATTTCTGCCATCCCTTGGCTCCTTTCTGGGTATCAAGTGGATATCTTCTAATTCTGATAATTCATCTTGATTCTCACCCAACATTATGTAATCGTCCTGCATATTAGTATGGTAGCGTCCTGATATTCCAATTAAGTGAAGTATGACATTAACAGACCAACTACGGTCACTAGAAGGGTCTCTTCCATCGTAGGGGACTCCACCCGAAACCCAGACCCCTGGGGTCCCAATTGACCAGGCGTCATCAGACGCCCGTGATGATCCCAACAAGTCATCTCAACCATCCTCTGCTGAGGAAAATTTTTCACAGAATTCTTCTGTTTCGACAAATTTGGGCTCTTCTTCTTCTGCGATTGGCAGACAGAGAGAGGCAACCCAATCAGCTACTTCTCTATCTACCAATTCTTCTTTATCTACTGATACTACACAAAACATACAAAAAACGCCCACAATAGCAGAAAACCTCAAAAACCAAAAAACCTCAAAAACCAACAATTGGAAAATCAAAAAAATCAAAAAACCCTTGAAAACCCCAAAAAAAGAAAATACAACCTTCTTCTGGAGGTACTTGATCCCATTGAGCTTCAAAGAGAGGAACAATGGGAACGTACTTTCGATATTCATTTGAACTTCCGCGAGGCTGACGACCTTCCTGTTCCGATGTCTATTCCTAAACCGACGGACAGGGAGCTCGCGCTTCACATTCTCCATTTCGATATGAAATTACCACACAAGACTTTCAATCAGACAGAAAGTTTTATCAGATATCAATTGAATAAGTATGAGAGCACCAACCCGTCTTTTGAGGATTCCGTGGAATTTCTCAATAGCCTCCCAGCAGGCTCCACCTCTTTGAAAAGACAAATTGTATTTACGAACCGTGCAAAGTCATTACCTAATGCGAACCAAGAACGCATTGTTAAGCGTACGGCCGCTATTCGACTCCATGAAATTCGCCTCCGCTATGCCGAAATCCGTCAACAGTTGAAACATTTCATGTCCCTCTCTTATGATCAAATTCCGGATGACCTCTGTCCCAAAATTTTGTATGTTTTCAAGGAAGCCTGTGTGCTTGCCAATCAAGCGGTAGCGTGGATTTTTATTGGAAATTCTAAATTGATTAATGATAGAGCCCATTTCTTTCATATTTTGTCTCCTTTAGCCTACAATCAAGTAGCCATTGCAAACAAAATGGCTTTTGATAAATCGGTTACCCCCGAGCGTTTGATCGCTGCATTGAACTCAATTTTGGACAATACCACCTTTTTCTCTCTGGATGGTTGCCATTCGTTTACCATTGAAGATGTCCCTGCAGAATCTCCTTCTCGGTATCTTTATGGCCGTTTGACCTATTCCGATGATGCCTATGATCCAAAAGAAACCTTCACCACCAGTTTCATCAACCCCGCTGACAAGATTACCAAATGGATCGATAAGGATGAAATTCCAACCCCCGGATACCGGGTCGCCGAAATTCAACTTGACCTTGGCTCAGGTAAAGTCCCAAGTCGTCAAGCATTGCAATTAACCTTACAGGATACCTATCTGCAAAAAATTGATGACTTAGGTTTCTTTGACAAATTGTGTCGCCCTAGTGTTCAGGAGAATTTTCCTGACCTTGTCGATTCTACGAAGGCATCAATTGCGTCATCGAAGGAGGGTTTTGATTTATATTCCCAATACCCAGCCCTTTCCAAACAAAAAAGGGATATGACTTTTGACATTATCTACTGCCATAAATATTGTCGTTACTGCCGTGGTACGCTGCACATTATGTCAGCATGTCCCATTATTTGTTGTCACATTTGTCAACTTAAGGACCACAACGGCCGCTACTGCCCCAATGTGTGTTCCTGCAGAACCTCCCCAAGACATTCCACGTTCAACTGCAAACACCACCCCCAAAAAAGACCCATGGATAATGACACCATTACCCAAAGCTCAAAGAAACCTACTTCAGATAAACATCATGACGTAGACACCGATGGATTCACGATGACCATCCGCAAAATTTTAAGGCTAAAACCAAGATTCCAACTGAATCCAAAACTCCTATCACCCCTCCACCTCAGGGAACACAAAACCCCTTTGACATTCTTGAGGTTCAGGATACTGATCCAGAGGCTATTGACATTGATACCGAGGATAACAACATCCCAGGTTACGCCCTGCCAACACCTCTGCCCCCCGAAAAAACCAGCTTCTGTGCTCCCACGCACAGAAATTGTTTCCGGGGACAAGGAACCTTCTTCATCCCCTTCCAAACCTTCTCATAAGGTTTCCAAAAACCAGAAGAAAATCCTTACCAAAACCGCCCCCCCAAAGGCTAGCTTGTCTCAAGTTTCTAGCCCACAAAAGCCTGAAACTAACTCTTCCATGACCAAATCTAAGGACACCCTCCAGAGTCCTACCAACACCATCGTACCAACACCATTGAACGCTACCGGGATTCTTTCCCAACCCGACACCCAAATTGAGAACGACGGGTCCATCCCCACGGCCGCCTTGGTGGCCACCCAAGTCGACACCTTTGTCGACCAAGTGGATGGTACCACGATGGACACTCAATGTGATCTTCCCCGTTCCCCTGATTAAGCAGGAGGAACTACCCGGGGTCAAACCCCACACCCAGGAGATGAGATGGAGATCGAGCAGGACGATGACGATCCTAAGGATCAATCGTACTTCCCGGGTTCATCTGACAAAGAAGGCCCTCATTCTAATAGTGATGAAGAAATGTTGAGCTCTCTGGAGTCTGAAGAGGGCTCTGAAGAACTCAAATCTTCATCTACAAAATCTGCTGGTAAACGTCATCTTCGTAGCTCTGGGCCCGTCGTGCCTCTTGATGAAACCCTTGAGGTAATCGTGGACGTACAGGTACCACCTAGAGTTGGTGATGATATTACCAACCTTACACATAATCTTTAACTTAAATAACACCATCTGAATCGAGCCCCTCTTTGGAGGGACTGACAACTTCTTCCCCACCGTATAGAGACAATCCACCGCACCCGGTGGTCTTTAATTTGTCTTCATCGACACGGTCTACCAACACATTAAAAATTACCACATGGAATATTCAAAAACCCTCATGGAACATAAAACCGGTAATAGACCTTGCGCTTGAATATGATATTCTTTTTATTCAAGAACTCAAAGTATTACCTGCACTTATCGAAGTTATTCACGATTTGACTCAGAACCTACCAATTAGGTTCTGTATGGCCCCCTTAGCAAAGAAAAATACATCTATACCGGGTATTTTTGTCAATACTCATTCCCTTCAGATTTTGGCCGAAAATGAACTCTCCTCTCGTCTTGATCATCAGTCTTATACATCGGATATGAGAGTCAAAACGAAATCAGGAGACCATCTTCTTCTAGTTAGTGTATATTTCCCTTGCAAGGGTCCACGGAAAATTCAAACATCTCTCTTATATGACATCACAACCAAATTCGACCAATTTCAACAAGATCGTTCTGGCCTCCAACCCCTATTAGGCGGAGATTGGAATCATTCGATTGGCCGCTCTACTCTAAGAAGCGCTGAAGACAAAACAGTGGAAGCTATGGCTCATCTCGACACAGTGCTCAACACAGCAGATATCGCGCAGTTCTACCCACACTTCGCGAACTTCCTAACGAACAAATCCTTGGTAAGATCTACTACATATGAAACATCTCACCGGCGTTTAGACAGATTTCATATACCCCAAACTTGGGGGGCTAGATTGTGCAAATACTTTTTGAAGGAAGGTCCACATACGTCTACCCACTTAGTTTTGGGAATTGAGATCTCTCTGAATACCCAGGGAGTCTCCCAGCATGGTCGTCGCCGCTGGATGTACCCTGTCCACCGACTTCGTCCGCTGGATCACCGTCATCGCTTACCTCCCATTCCGAGTCATTATACCATCACACAAGCTCTTCGCACCATCATCAATGACGGGGAAGATTACATCAACTTCAGTTACCAGGTTAGTAAACTCCGGCCCAATTACCGAGACGAACTCTTGAAAGAGATGAGAGAGTCTCCGTCTCCGGCTCAATTTGACCGTGCCACACAAGCCTTTTTCCAACCCACTCCCCGTCTCGACTCCGATGTACTACGAGCACTTAAGGACGGAAATCAAACACTGACTACGTCTACTGCCGAAATGTTGAACATCGCTACTTCTTACTACAAAGATTTATACCTGCAACCACAGGAACCCAACGCGAATGAACTAAAACAATACCTCAAAGTACTCACACAACATGTTTCCCCCACACAAAGGAGATCTATTGACTTCCCCTTCACGTTGGAGGAAATGACGAAGGCCCTCAAGCAAGCTGATCGCTCTACATCACCTGGCCCAGATGGAATACAGTACCCCGTCCTATCAGCTTTCTGGTCGGACTTGGGACCAATCCTATGTTCCTCTGCGAATAACATAATGAACGCCGGCACACTCCCGAATGTCTTCAAAAAAGTCTTGATTACTTTGATCCCGAAACGGGGATTTCAACAATCATCAGACATTAAAGACTTACGGCCCATTCTGTTGTCCAATACCTCCCTTAAAGTTATCTCGGTAGCGGCTACTAATCGTCTTCAAGAAGTTCTTGATGACTTAGTAGGACCCCTTCAATGAGGTTTCATTAAAGGAAGACTCATTAATCATAACACAATGGAGTTCTTCACTCTCAAAAAGCTTATTGTCGAGCTTGACGAAGATTCCCCATTGGCATTCTTGATGGCCGACTTCTCTAAAGCTTTCGACCGTATCTCCCACACCTTTATACGCGGTGTCTTGGAGCGCTTGAACTTCGGGCCCCGTTTCATTAACCTCATCATGCTGATCCTACAACAACAATATGGCTCGATCCAGATTAATAATTGCGAAGGCCCCATTTTTCCGCTCAATTGCGGAATTAGACAGGGTAAACCATTATCACCACTCTTATTCAATCTTGCAATAGAACCATTCCTCAAATACATCGACAATCACCTCACGGGGATACCAATTCTGTTCGGTCTAGTCACAATCACCAACATCAAATACCACGCATTCGCAGATGATGTTAACATCTATTTAGCCGACCATACAGATTATGAAAAGGCAAAACTCCAAATCTCTTGCTATGAATCGATGAGCAACAGTAAACTCAATCCGGACAAGTCGACCCTTGTCGGTTTCTCAGACCACTATTCAGAGCACCAACAAAACATACTACCATTTACACAATGCAACAGTACATCGGCGAAACACAAATACTTGGGTTTTCCGCTTTCTACACACAGTTGGAAAGCAAGTACTAAGTGGATTGCTTACTTATTAAACCAATCTGGTTTCCAAGCGTTTGATACAATTACGCAAGCAAAAGCCACAAACACCTTTATTGCCTCCAAAACAGTGCACAAAGACCTTGTACACCCGATGAGCAATAAAGAACTCAAAGACATCGACCAAAAAACATCTTCCTCCTCCAAAGGAATAGGCAAGGAAAATCTTTATCGGAGGCCACTTAAAGGGGGTTATGGAGTAATTCAGCTCCAACACCAACTTAAAGGCCATCGGGCCCAAGTGGTCGCCACGGTCTTCAGTCATAATCGATCCTGGTGGACACAATACTTCAGACTCAAATTGATGTTGCACACTCTGCGCCTCAAAGACGGTCAACAACAATCGGACCTCTCAATAGTTACCAATTTTGACATCGCAGACTTCCTTTTCCTGGCCATTGACGTCAAGTGCCTTGTGTGGACCTTCACGTCCGAAGAACAGGAATACCTTAAAGCCTGGAAAGAAATTATCAAGGGTACACGAACACCCATTGTTCAGATCAACAAGGCAGATGTACCAACACCTCTTTCTTCACGAGCGCTGCCGGCGGTCTGCAGAAAGAATATGGCCCTACTCAAACAACGAATTAAGAGTTCCCCCAACATTACCACCGCGGAACGCCGACTCATTCAAGCGAATAAATTTCGCTCCTTGAGTAAGAAGCACTGGCAAGCACAAGACTATTCCTCTCCCAAACAGTTAACTGCGATATGTAACCCACCTCCAACTCGACAGCGATGGCAACGGTTTTGGGAATCACTCTACCAGCTAGAGTGGCACACACAAGCCCGGTTAAGTGACTTACATTTATTTGACCACGGGCTGCGTGTCCCAGTACACGACCAACGCGACCCGAACCAGAACAACACACAACGAGCAACACAACAATTTACTACGCAAAGCGACTCACAGGACACCACTACGCAAAGCGATTCACAGGACACCAATACGCAAAGCGTCTCACACGAAACCAATACGACAAGCTACAACCAAGAGATCACAGCGCTTTGCTGGTTCTGTGCCGCTTCCGTCCCGACACATTCCTTCCTTCAGCACCTCTACCAGGACTGTGCCTGTAGTAAATACTGGTGGAATAAATTGAATCTAACCTCCCCACTTCAGGTTTCCGAGTTGTTAGCTCCGACCCAAGTGGATGGTCCTCATCTATACAAGATCAACAAATTTGTCTCTACCGTCTACCATGCATATATACGACAAAGCAAACAGAAGACGAGGAGTCGCAACATCGCCCCTTCCGTTGAGGATTGGGACCGGTGGTGGACTCAGTACGCTCCCACCAGTCGATAACCTTGAGCCCCACTGAAGAATATTAAGGACGAGCCATAGAGGTGGCCAATTGGATTGACCGAGCCGGGGGAACGGAGTGAGACCGATACAATTCGGTTCATAGATGTCAGGCGGTTGGAGAAAGCGGACATGGCCCAACTGTGATATTCAGGGGAAATCTAAATTACGAGGAGGTTTTCCCGTACCTAGTTATATAACAAGTATAGGTTCCTTCTTTGATAATATATGTCTAAAAAAAAAAAAAAAAAAAAATACATGATTACAAGTCGTTTGAGAACAGCGATCGAAGCGAGTTGTTTGAAGGAGTAAGTAAAACTACTAACAACTCACTAGCATATTTAAATAGCTACATGTTTGAACTAATTAGACCGACTTCACACACAATTATCGTGTGTATCGATATCAGACCGGAGAATCCTGGTCTATATTTTCGCCCAGCGAATCTGACATAGATGCTACTGAAGACCCTTCTAAAAGTTCTAACCTGACATCAATGGGGGCTGCCAATCGAATTTGAATCCAACATTTCCAGGACAATCACGTCAGGAGAGGCACGAGTATTGTCTACGGGAACAAAAGAATCTGCTCCTTCCTGAGGGTTAGAATTATTGTTTGGGACATCATTATGGTTTCTCTCTGGTGCGACTGGCTGGGCAACTTCTGCCTGAGGGGCAGGATTATTGTTTTGGGCAGGATTAGTGTTTGGGACATTATTAGGGTTCGGGAAAATCACACGCCAAGCTATCGTAATATCCTGAACTATTAAGCTTGAAGTATAACGCCCGTTCTGAATTGAATTCGTAATATTCCGAACTATTAAGAATGGATTATAACGCCCGTAGCGGTTCTGAATTGAATTAAAGACATTTCCCACTTGTGTATCGCGCAAGGCAAGGAATCTCAAAGACTCGACCACAAATTCAATATCAGAACCGCTCCGTGTGATTTCTTCCGGAATATTCCCAATTGAACTTAAAGCGCTCTGTATGATGTCTTCCGGATTTCTCCTGTTGAAGTCGTCCTTTTTTGATTGACAAGCACTCCTTGTTCGGTTCAAGTTGAGAACTGAGCACTCTTCCCATAGCAACGTCCCGTTGCTACTGCAAATTCTTCTATTCCTGTCCCTGTCCCTGTCCCAGTTCACGGCGTCTGCGTCTACTCGAAGACTTCTGAATACCCACAATAGAAAAATCTCTATGAGCGTCCACGGTCTTTTAATCTCTTGGGGAGGTACTTCGTCTCCGGGTTCTGGGACTTGATTAGAGCTCATGATATCTGAAATTACTTTGTGAGCACCTTGGGAATTGATATGGATGTAACAAAAATTTGGTACACAAACAGGTTTGATAGAAAAGACAATCGCGCGGAGCGAGAGTCAACTGCGCTATGAGAAATTTCACTATTAATGGCAAAAAATCAGCCAACATCTTTACTCCTTTATATCTCATCCTTTATCACTGTTAAATTGCTTGATTCCCTTCTTCCCTTTTTGAACGTTCTTTTGCAGCCATTTTTAGAGTGTGCAACTGATGGCCCAATATTAAACAAGTAGAATATATGGGCTTTGTTCTTTGGTATCACGACATATTGAAGTCTTTTCATCTTGAATTAGGACATCTTATGTGAAAACTTTGTGGAGTGTCCTGAGATCGAACTCCATACATATCTAAAAAAAAAAATTGGCTGCGAAAAATTCCTTTAGGGGGTTGTAGGGGTTGGATTTAAAGTACTGCGAAAACTTTAGAGTGTTGATTGTCAGTGGAGGAGTAGGAGGAGGAGGAGAAGGAGGAGAAGGAGGAGAAGGTGAGGAGGAAGAAGAAGACGATTACAGTGTGGACGAGTAATAGAATTGAAGCAAAAAGTAAACGAAGAGAGAACGATGACTACTTCCCCTCACTTCTTCCATCGCTTCTTCCTCACTTCTTCCCTCACTTCTTCCGTCGCTTCTTCGTCACTTCTTCCCTCACTCCTTCTCTGAACTCTTCATCAAGTATCAAGACACAACATTATACTTGGTCCAATTATCTCATTGTGGAAGGCACTCACTTGCACGAATTTCGGGGTTGGCACCCTTACCAACTTGCACCTCAGCTCGACCAGCTCCGGTACTTTGCCAAGGTTGCCATCAAGAAGGTTGAACCTTCTTGATGGACATCGCGTGCAACGATCTCGAGAACTTTGAGTTGAAACTCGGCAAAAGCGAGTGTCCTGGCGACCCAAGGATTTCAAAGTTGCACTACAGGATCTGGACTGGAAGAAGCATCGTATGTACTGGAAGAAGAGGTTGCTTCTTTGTGAGGAAAGGAAAAAAGACGTGGGGTTGGTGTTTGCATTGAGAATATGTTCAGAGAACAGGAACGAAGCAGAGTGAACTGGTTTAGAGAATTTGAGTGAACTTTGAATGCAGCCAATTTGAATGGACCCAGCAAATCTACATGGACTCAGCAAATGGACTCACCTAATTTAAATGAGCTCAGCCAATTTGCTAGAACGGTTCCCACAAACTGTTGATTTAGTCGTGGTGACATTGTGTGTGAGTAGTAATGGGAAGTGTGTGAGTAGTATAAGAGCACTCATAGGTTCAGTAATCATTAAGCCACAAATTGGTCTGTTCATCAGCTGACCCCATTAATTAAATGGTGTTAATTTACAACACAAGTCCATTTGAACTCGACAGTGGCTCGAGTACTATACTTCGTACTCAAAACACCTCTTTATGGGTGATTTGAGATGTCGTAACCATTCTCTATTCGCTGGTGATCCTCCTGCATATTGTTTTGTAATTTCACTCGTTCCCATTGGCCAAAAAAAAGCCATAAATTTTCAGGTTTTAAAAATTTAAACAACTTCACCCAGAATGATTCGTGGATCCCGTGTTCTCAGATTGGCAACTGGCCGTCGTTTTGCCTCCACCGCTCCCGCTACCACCAAGTACACCACGCTCTCGAATGGTGTGACCGTGGCCACCGAGACCATCCCCCATGCCACCACCTCGACCGTTGGTCTTTACTTGGGCGGTGGATCCAGATCTGAGCACCCTCTCAGCAATGGTATCGCTGCCTTGACCACCAACATCCTCTCTGCCTCCCAGTCCGACGCCATCAAGGCTGGTGTTTTGTTGAGCAGCGAGAATGCCAGAGAGTACAATGCTGTTGTTGCAAAGAGTACCACATCGAACACCAAGGAAGCCGCCCAGCTCATTGCCAAGATTGCCTCCAACTCCGAGTCCATTCTCGAGCAGAGCAACTTTGCCGTTGCCAGAGGTGTCCTCGCCAACGATGCTGCCAAGATTGAGACCAACCCATCTTCCAGAGTGTTGGAGCACTTGAACGCCTCTGCCTTCCAGGGCTACTCTCTCGGGTTGCCAGTTTTGGGTACTGAGGAGAGCCTCAAGGACCTCGAAGTGCAGGACTCGACCCGTTTCCTCGAGAAGTACCTTGTTGGTGGTAACACTGTTGTTGCCGCCTCCGGTAACTTTGAGCACGAGGCCTTGGTGGATGCCATTGAGGGCTCCTTGCAAATCAAGCAGGGCTCCAAGCCAGAGACCAAGACTGCTTCTTTCTTGGGTTCCGAGGTTAGAATGAGAGACGACACCATGGAGAAGGCCTACGTTGCCATTGCTGCTCAAGGTGAGGCTGTCTCTTCTCCAGCCTACCACGTTGCCAAGGTTGCCGCTGCCATTTTCGGTGACTTTGACCACAAGAGCTCCATTGCCAGCTTCACCTCTGCCAAGTTGGCCTCCATTGTGCAAGAATACCACATTGTCGACAAGTACACCCACTTTTCGCACTCCTACTCCGACACCGGGTTGTGGGGATTCAACGCCGAGATCTCCAACGTGGCTGCTATCGATGAGTTCACCCACTTTGCCTTGAAGGAGTGGAACAGGTTGTCCATTTCCATTACAGACGCCGAGGTGGCCCGTGCCAAGAATGCCGTCAAGACCGAGTTCTTGAACAAGTTGAGCACCACCGAGGGTGTCACCAGTGACATTGGTGGCAAGGTCTTGTTGGCCGGCTACAGAAGCTCGCTCACACAGTCTTTGGAGAGCATCGACGCCATCACCACCAAGGATGTCAAGGCATGGGCCCAGGCCACCTTGTGGGACAGAGACATTGTCATTTCTGGTACCGGTAGAATCGAGGCTTTGCTCGACTACAACAGAAACAGAAACGAGATGGCCATGATGAGATGGTAGATAGAGAGCGGAGCATACATAGTTGTTAGTAATAAAACATGAGAAGAATAGAGAAGCATTGAGCGAACAACGAGCTAACAACGAGCGAACAACGAGCGCAGCGAGTTGTTCGTGAGTGAGAATAGTGAAGAACGAGTGAAGCGAGTTGTTCGTGAATAAGAGACTAGCGAACAACTCGCTTCGCTCGTTGTTCGTTAGAAAACAGAGAAGAGTGTACAAGCGATTTCCCAAGGAGCGAGTGCTAGTGAAAATGAGATACAAAGTAATATCAAAATATGAAGGCCTAATAGGATTTTTCAATATGCATACTAACTTTTTGTCACTGTTTATTAAATTTGATGTTATCTTTATGAGTCTACATTGCTATCAACCTCGTATCGCATGATGTTTCAAGAACAGACAGGTCTTCTGGAATCCATTAAAGAACTTACTAGAACTCGAGAGCTCACGACTTCGGAACTGCACATGAACATTGTTTGCAGAGTCTTGTTCACTCACAATCGCTTCGCTGATTGTTCGTAGAAAATCTGGCTCACTCACAATTCGCTTCGCTCATTGTTCGCTTGTTCGTTATAATATTCCACTCTTCTGCAAATTCGAATGTATCATCATATCCGTCACCGCCGAAAGCACAAACCTCATGGATTTCGTATCTGTAGCACACGTCCTATGAACATACATGGGCTTCTTTGTTCTGTTCAACTTCAAAAAGTTCTTTTCGAAAAACTCCACTGCCTCGTCCACATCGTACGGTTTCCCCTTGTAGTCTGGAAAGTACTTGACGAGCGGACTGGTGACCAACTTGCGTTCAAACAAGTCGATCTTGTTCAAGAAGAGAATAAAGGGAGTGTTTGCAAACCACTTGGAATTGCACAAGGACTCGAACAACACCACCGCCTCGTGCATTCTGTTCACCCTTTCGTCCTCGAAAAGCATCTGGTCATACTCCGACAAGGCAATCACGAACAAAATCGCGGTAATGTCCTGGAAACAATGGATCCATTTCTTCCTCTCTGAACGCTGTCCACCTGCATCCAACACCTTGAATTTGAAGGAATTGATGAGGAATTGGGTCTCGGTGATGCCCGTGGTCTTGATCCGTCCCTGGAGAATGTCCAAATCGCTCGAGAGGTAATTGGGGTCTCCAAACTTGAGAATATGGTCAAAGTAGTAGTTTGCAGAGCCCTCCAACTGGAACTCGTTGGAGCGACCGAAAATCTCACGGATTCCAGGATCTCGGTTCCACAACTCATTGATGGCCTCAGCAACCTTGTACCGCGAGTACCGGTCGCGCTTCGACGTCACCAACAACGCACTCCCATCACTAATGGCATCCAGGGGTTCACTCATCACATAATTATCCTCCCAAAAACAATTCTCCACTATACCTGTACTGTTCAACTTGCGCTCCGACTTGATTTTATCGTCGTACCGCAAGGCGTACTCGTTGAGGAAATTTGTTCCCCCCGCGGTATTTGTATCGACCTGCGACAACGGATCGGTACGCAACAAAATCTGCTTGAATCCCACCAACGAACTCCCGTTTTTATCACACTCCAAGGCCACACCCAATTTACGTGCCTGGTAAATTAAAATCTTCATCGACTGCACCGCATCACACCATATAATATGAGCATACTGGGCCCGTTCCTGCTGGGTGAAACCGCCCTTGTGCAAGAGCTTCAATTGCTTCAACACAGTGGATTTACCACTCTCACCAGTTCCCAAGAGAAGGAGTTTGACCTGGGTCTTCTCGTTCTGCTTGCTCATTCGAAGTCCTTGGTCAATGGCATCGTTGATCCGCTTATCGTTGAGGTACGGGTCGTTCTCGTCGTTCTCGAGACTGCTAAACTGACACCCCATAACAATCGCTGAAATTGATTCATGGTGCGATTGCCTCGATTTAATTGTTGCAAACGAGCCGCACGAAAAGTCCCACATCCAAAAACGGAAGTCCCACATTTTTTTGCACCCAGTCACGTGAACGAAGTGGAGGTTGACATGATCACAGGTATCCAGTGTTTTCAGCATCTTAAAAACCTTTATTGTTCACATTAGCATTCACAACTCAGTCTTATCCAGTATTCGTATCTTCAGTATTCGTATCTTCAGTATTCGTATCTTCAGTATTCATATCTTCAGTTATCTTCAGTTCTTCAGTTCATATCTTCAGTTCATATCTTCTGTATTCATATCTTCAGTTCGTATCTTCAGTTCATATCTTCAGTTCATACCTTCAGTTCATATCTTCAGCTCATATCTTCTGTTCATTCCCAAATCTTAGACCAATTCCAATCCATATTCTGTTTGATAATTAAGGTCATGTTTGTTCCGGAAAATATCATTCCTTAGCGCTACCATGATACCACTCAAGGTCCAAAACCAAACAATTGGTATTCTATTTCAGGAAATGATCGTATTGGATGGCCATTTAAACAATAAGCTACAATCATCGTTGTCATGCACATGGCGATTGATAAAAATAGATAAAGTTTGATCACACATTGACTTTACCTTCATTGTATCCGCAGACGTTGTTACATCCACTCACTACACTCACTACGCTCACTACATGTGCTTATTACATCTTTATTAGTCGTATCCAGGAGTACCTGTACCCCGGAATATACGTACTACCCTGTACCCTGTCTAAATAGCCGTGAATAAGGCGTCTTCCTTATCTTTTTTCCTTATCCTCAATCCCTAATCTGAGTTTTCTTTATCTTGTTGAATTCTGTTCTTTGTTGAATTCTTTGTTCTTTGAATTCTTTCTGAGTTTTTTGTTGAACTTAGTTCATTGGAGTCTTTGTTGAGTGTTTGAATTCTTTGTGATCTTGTTCTATCGATGGTTCTGTGCTGTCAGTCGTACAGTATGGCTTTCTGATAGTCGCACAAACATCTCGCTTCGCTCGATGTTAGATCGTCACACAAAACGCAACATACAACAACACCACCAACACACCCAACAACAAACATTGATGGGTCGAGTTCACCAAATTGTATCTCTCTATAAACAGCTCATTTTGTTTCTTTGTGTATGCCGTTGGCGGAAGTTGCACATTGGTACTTTCGGCTTCCTGATCACGCAAAAATTGTGTCACCTTCCTGTATGTAGGCAAGCCGTACGCTGACGGTTTGCGCTTCCAGTTCCAGTACAATATACTCACTCCAGACAAGACCGCGAGTGCAATGTAGCACGCCACATTGTAGTACGGCGTTGGGAGGTAGCAGATCTCGGTCCCGTACGCGAAATCATGTGCATCGGGCCGGAACGAGAGGAGCTGTACAGCAGGGTACTTGATCCCCATCGCCATGCTGATGGACTTGACAGTGATCTCACGCGATTCCTTGCCATTCTCTCTATGCGTAACGTCACAGTAGTCGTGGTCGTCACCGGAAAATATAATGTCCGGGTGGATCTTGCGCAACAATTCTTGCGAGAGGTTCGGATCAAGCGAGTTCTTGTACTGGTACCCGTGTCCATCTACATCAAAGCGTTCCGACTCCCTGTTGGGACCACAAGAAATGCCTGGATCACGGTAAAATGGTACGTGTGAAAGAAGAATACGGGGGTTTAACGAATTCAAGGACGAGACGAATTCATGTGCATCGGTATTAATTTGGTGGTTGGTAGAAGATATCGACAACGCATCCAACGTGACCACTTCCACGCCCCGGATCATGCGCACTGAGTTGGGGTTCCCAAAAGTTTCCGCAAAACGACTGCGGTAGTCTGTGCGAACACCATCGCCGAAACCAAGGTCGTGGTTGCCGGGAACATTGGCAAACCAGTTGACACCGGCTTTGTAAGCCTTCTTGTACTTGTCGTAGAACAAGCGGTTGAAACGGTCGAGCTGCGAGTAGAAATACTCGTCGGTGGAGTTGCGGCCGTTATCGAATAAATCACCGAGCCAAAAAATGTAGTCTGGTTTCAAGGTGGTCACCAACGCCCTGTAGTTTTTGTTGAGATAAGCGTCGACCGTGTGTTGGGACAACGAGAGCAAAAGTCCGTTGCGACCCGGGTATGTGTGGTTGTCGATCAACTGGGGGTCGGCAACCAATAAGACATTGATGTCACGGGCCTGATCAGCCGAAGTATGCGCTGTTTCGGGCCATTCACATCGCGCAGCGGCCATCCAGGGAAGGAGCCGCTCGTGCACAATGAAGGCAGCGAGCCACACGGTCGCTATCGCTAGAATTACGTGCTGTGAGGATCTTAGGGTGAAAAGCCTCATGATGCCACTAGTACGCGTAGAAAAAAAAAAACATCACCACTTGGCACGACTTTGGCTGTAACGACCAAATCCCAACATTTCTCCCATTGTCTCTACAGTCCCGTCGTATACACCCCGCAAACCTCGTTTAAAAAGGGGGTCTGTTCCTTGAAGAGTGTTAATTTTGACTTGTATTTAACAGACAAAAGTACTGCAAGACAGACACCAGACAACACCAGACAACAGATAACGAAGACGCACTAAACCTACTCAAGACTACTTAAGACCTACTCAAGAACTACTCAAGACACTAATACAACAAAAGACGTTGTCTTGATCAACCAATTGTACATCTCAGTACCACAACCAATTGTACATCTCAGTACAAGTCATCAGGAGCATTGATAATTGTTACAACTATTGTCAAAACAACTAACTTGATTGTCAAAACAACTACATAAATACACAAATTAACGTCAACAACTTGAATCTAAGCAATGACAGCATATACGTCCATATTAGTGGCTGTTCTCGCAGCGCTATTCATCCATTACTTGTACCAACATTACCTCGATGTGACAAAAGATGTGAACGAGCTCTACCTCAATGAACAGTCGCAAATTGACGCTGTTCGAGAGAATGGCGAAAGTGCCATCTACAAAAGCAACAAGCTCGACAATGCCCAAGGAGGGCTTCGTGTGGGCTTGGATATTCGCTACGATTTCTACAAGTTCCGCAGCGGGAACTTGTCTGATGTGTGGGAGGTTTTGATAAACAATGTCCGTAAGAAAAACCCTGACAAGGCCATCACAGTCAATGGCGAGTCCCTACCGTACTTACGTATGAACCACGCGGTGCAAACATTGGGGGCGCACCTCAAGTCGCGTGATGTTCAAATCGTCAAGCTTCCTCTCGCCATGCTTAGCAATCTCAGTATCGATAGCTTGGTGGTCATTTTCGCGTGCTTCATCAACCAGATAAACCTCGAGGTGTTTGATGACTTGAACAATACAACAAGAGCTGAAAAAGTGGTTTTGGTGACAGATGCAGACAAGGAGGTTTTAGGGGGTGAGGAAATCTTGGATATCTCCACACAAAAAATTTGGGACACTTTCTCCTCGCTAGACACTTATGAAAACAAGTACAACTACGTCAAAGACCGTGGGATTGCCCTCACTCTAGTCCGCAAACGGTCAATTAAAGTGACCACGAAAATTGAGTTCACCCAATTGAATTTGATTAGTGCAGTGGCTTCCACTTTGAAGCATCTACCCCAGGGAAACGAATTGGGTGAGTGTGACCACATTGTCGTAGTACAAGGCCGCGATGCTTCCAACGAAAGTATTCTCAATAATCTTGTCAAGATCATGACTTCGTTCATTGCGGGCTCGGACTTGTCGATTGTTGACGAAACGTCATTGACCGATATCAATTCCCTAAGTGCATACGACGCCACTGTGTGGTCGCTCAATTCCGATGTGTGGCTGCGAATCGCGCGGAACGGCACCTTGAACTTTTTCCAAAAGCCCTTGTTCAACCACTGTATGGACATATTGAGGCGCGGTAAGTTCCCCTCGTTATACTTTGTGAGAAACCGCGTGAGACTCGTGTATGTCAACAAACTGCTTACGGGCTTTAATCCGGCCTTGTCTCAGGATAAACTCAACTACTGGCGCTGCTACTTGAACTCGCGTATCGTCGTGGAGTCGGGGTACCACAACATTGTGGGTCCCGTGATTTTGACGGACTTTTTCGACTACCGAGTGTCCAACGTCAAGTCGCTTCAGTCGTTTGGGTGCATTGCACAGAGCTTGGAAATCAAGCTAACCAAGTTTAGTGACAAGGGAGAGTTGGCGGTTAGGGGCTATACGATTGGCAAGACCACCTCGGAGTTGTTGGGAGAAGTGAGTGATAATAAGAACGTGATGAAAAAGTCGGATGGGTTCATGCCGTTGACGAATGTATTTGGCCGCTTTGGAAATGACGGATGTATGTATATAGTGTAATATTACAATCGAGCGAACAATCGAGCGAACAATCGAGCGTAGCGAGATTGTGTAGTAATAAAGTTTAGTGAAAGTTTCTTTCGTACTTCAATCGAGGAAACGAGATTGTGTGCACTCAAAACGTACTTCACAATCGAGCGAAACGAGATTGTGTTTACTAATCATTTAGCCCTTCACAATCTCGCTTGGCTCGGTTGTACTACTAATCTTGTGTATTTCACAATCTCGCTTCCCTCGATGTGCTATATCTTTCGTACTGCTTCGCTTGATTATCTTTACTTCTCACAATCTCGCCTCGCTCGATTGTGTTACTTCACTCAATTGTGTTACTTCGCTCGACTGTCTTTACTCATCACAATCTCGCTTCGCTCGATTGTGCTACACTCTCTAACTCCAAATTCATATACTATACGAACCTCTATCAAGGAGCTAATAGCAGACTCTCTTATTCAGAGCCAACTCATCCTCCACCACTCTCTTGCCGCCAAACAACGATGGCACCGGCTTCTTTTGGATCAACACCTTCTTGCCCAATTGGTTCAAGTAATAGTTGTTGAAATTAATCTTGATCATATTCAAGTTATTCACCTTCAAATTGTCGTGAAAAAACCTGAACCACTTTTGCATCTTGACCTGCAACTTGTCCTCATTCAGCTCCCAGTAAATGTTGTTGACCGTGTTGTTGATCAACTGGAACTTGATAAAGTCGTAGCCAAAGATAATCAAAATGTTGCACCAGTTCTCATAGTTGAGGCCATTGAGATACGTCTCGTACTTTAAAGCACCCAAACACTTCATCTCAATCTGTCTCAAAATCTGCACGTTAAAGCCATCGGCACTGACACCGTCCTCGCTGACTCCGCAAATCTTGAGCCACGACTTGAACGAGTAGTTGTAGTCCTGGTTAAACTTGGAAGCAATAATGAGCAAGCCCAAAAATAACTTTTTCGGGTTGCGCAACATGGGGTCGTTGGTGATCGTGCCAGCCGAATCATTCTTGATCAAACTCACCAAGTAGTAACAGGTCAATTGCAAGGACTGAATCGACGTCTTGGATCTT
The DNA here is from genome assembly GCA_030558435.1 of Kodamaea kakaduensis. NCBI lineage: Eukaryota > Fungi > Ascomycota > Pichiomycetes > Serinales > Debaryomycetaceae > Kodamaea > Kodamaea kakaduensis. The sequence continues at coordinate 209,011 of JAJMSN010000018.1, forward strand.
CTCAAAATTTCCACCACGAAAAACTTCAACTCCTTCTCATCCATGGGCACATGAAACTCATTGTCACTGCGGTGAAGAATCTTCATCAAATTGATTGAACAATTGATCAAGATGGTGTTGAACTGGTTCTTGTTCAAGTGCCTGGTGTAGTACTTAAAGTTGTTGGGGAGAAGCGACTCCTTGGGAGAAGACGCATTGGTGGGTGGTGGGGTGAGCAAGTCACCACAAGTCTTGTTTGTTTCTTTTAAATCATTTTCTACTTGATTGCCTCCAATATCGCGTTTCTTCTTCAAGCTGCTGCTTGGAGAGTTGGGGGAGTGCAATGACATGTTGAATGTTGTCAGCAAAAATCAACGGGAACGTTCGGTATACTCAATCAGCTATCGCCAATTGTTCTAGAAAGACATGTCGTAGTTGCGGTAGTAGTAGTAAAGTAAAAGTAAAGTAATAAGATGGTAGTGTCCTGTACTATTGTAGTAGTAAAGTGTGCTAGTGTAGTACTAGTGTAGTACTAGTAGTACAAGTGTAGTACTAGGTACTAAAGTGTGGTACTTAGTGAAGTACTATGAATACAAAGTACAGTGTACAATGTAGTAGTAGTGTACGTGTGTACGTGTAGTAGTATAGACTATTGTATCTAGTTGTATCTAGTACCAATAGACTTATGCAAACCCAAGAAAGTAATAATAATAAACCTAAGAAATGAAACCGATACCTTTATAAAAATGCCTGCTATCTATATTGGCGTTATTGTTGGTGAAGTGTAAAGACTGTGCGTGTGTTGTGTGTAACTATTCCTAGTCAACGTCAGCCCTCATATCTTGAAAAATTCCGTTCTTTTATAATGCCGCCAACTATGAGTAACCATCGATTTTTTCTCCTGCACACAGCGCAGCCCATTCAGTCATCTTTTTTTGTCAGCCCCTTTTGAAAAACTGTGGGTCACTCTGAATTCCAATTAGTCAATTTCCTATCGGAGAAAATCGGCAAAAGAAAGAAAATCTGTACAGCAAAGCAACTAATCTCCACGTGACGAATGAAATTTATCCCCACATCCGAGCAGATAAGCCGGAATCGCTTGCAATATCCGGAACTTGTGGAACAGAAAAGCCTCACCTACAGGGCTGCTCCGTCAAGAAGTGCGTAGTTTATAGTATTACTAGTTTACGGAGTAGTTTGCATTACACAACAAGTTTACAGTGTAGTTTGCTGGGGTATAGTCGTGCGTATTAGTATGGTAGCGTAATAAATACTGTATTCGTCTTGTTTGTACAGCCACTACGCCAATGTTCCATGCCTATTGTGTGCCATGATTAAAGTTTGTTACTCTACTGCACTACCGATATACTGGCTACTGGCCGTTTACTGGCTGATTCTTGCTGATAACTGATTACCTTTTTACTTTGGTCATGCTACGATCAAACTCTACTGACGAAAGTTACTATATGTGGTATACTCTATTATGTGGGATACTATATTATGTGGTATCCTTAGTACTAGTGATATTCCCAATATTTCCTATTTCATATTATTCCATGTCACCATCTATTGTTAATTTGTTCAGTCATAGTTGACGTCGCTTGGCCTTACTGCATTCATTGCTCCGTGACCGGCTTCATCACCTGTTCGCCTCCTTATCATGACTCAGAAAATCTGTCAATCATTTTGTGCAACCCCAAAACCTTTTTCTTATCGCGGGGTTACGGGTACGCACATGCGAAAGCTTATCATGAGCAAGCAACCCCTGGCTACTCAGTAGAGGGAGGGAAGGAGAGTTAGAGTAAAAAAGTAGAAGTAATGGTGTAAATTTAGTGAAAAGTGGAATACGTAGATGTAGGAAAGAGAATAGCATAGGACGGAGACAAATGGTAGCATAGGACGGAGTGGACAAATAGTAGCATAGGCCGGAGTAAGACAAATAGTAGCATAACAGGAAATACAGGACATTAGAACATTGACCAGCGACCGACCAAAACCTCATCCCTCGGTCTTGCTTCTCCTATTCTTTGGCTCGAACATCTCATAATCCCCCAAGGCTCTCAACGACAAGAAAATTGGAGCGCCAATAAAATCAACGTGGCCTCAGCCTCAGTTATCTGCCTAGCCTCGCAATCACGGAGTTGCGTTCAGGTGAACCCCATAATAGACCCCCACTTTGAAATTGCAAGTGCCGGAAGTGCACAGTGCACCTAAGGTGCACTGGAGGTTTCCAAAAGGAAAAGGAAGTAGGGAGAGAATGGTAGTAGAAGTGATAGAATAGTAATGGTAGAATAGTAAGATAGGAATAGAATAGTAATAGTAGAATAGAATAGTAATAGTAGAATAGAGATTAGTATAAAATGAGTGGATAGAGTGGAAAGTAGAACTAGGGGAATGGAAATACTAGAAAAGGCACTAGACACAAGAATAGGAATACCAGAATAGGAACTAGAAAGGAACACTAGAGGGACTTTAGAATAAGAACTAGAATAACTAGAATAAGAACAAACACTATGGAACTAGAAACGTAATTAGAACTCTAGAAGGACCACTGGGAACTACTAAATAATAGAACACTCAATATCTATGGATCTCCGATAAGCATTTGGTGCCGCACTAATGTGGTGCGGACGGAATTGAGACCGGCAATACTTCCTATCCCATTTCTGGAAATTATATCCCGGATCTTCGATAAGCAATTCGTCCGATTTTTAGGTCATCCCGTACACATGTACATCGCGTATGATATCGATGCTGGTGTGCACCGATGTACCGATATGGACTCGGCAACATCCTTGACGACTGTTGATAGATGACCGTGATCTTGAAAATTTCCATATCGAGACCTTTTTTCTGCATATACTTGCCGTGTGGTCCAGCATCATTAATTGGCAAGTGATGCTAATTCGAAAAAGTCGAATAAGCATCACGAATGTCGAATACTCCCTCTTCAGTCATTCACTGCTCCTAATATTCATTTTCCTTCTTGTTTCCTACTTCCCTTGTTCTCCTACTTCTGTTCGCTTGCTCTTCTCTTACTCTTCTCTTTCTTACTCTTCCCTTTCTCATACTCTTCTCTTACCTCTTTCCTTTCTTAGTCTCCTCTCGTTTTCATGGTCTTCTCTTTCTTGACCCTTCTCTTTCTTACCTGTTTCTCTTCTCTTCCTCTTCCCTTCCCTCTCCTCCTACAATCACGTATCTTCTTTTCATTCCTCATCTAGCTACCAATCCTCTAAACACGGAATCCACTAAATCCCTAATCTCCCTGTAGCTCACTATAATACAAGTCTTTTCGTCCCGGCTCACCAACAATATCTTCTCCTCAATCCCCGCGTCCAACTTGTTGAGGTTGGTCAACACCCGCGACAAGTCCACGCTCGGCTTGCCCGTCTCGTCCAGCTGGAAGAACACATAGTCTCTAAAAAGCTTCACCACATACTTGTTCCCGTTCTCAGCCATGTCCGTCTGCATGTCTGGTCTATCAATGATAAAGTTCAACTTGCTGAGCAAGCGGAAGAGTCGCGCATTCTCAATCTCGTTCAGCAACTGTGACTCCATGTAATCGTGCGAATCGCTCACCTCGTTGAGCGTCTTGAACATTCGCTTCACAAGGTACTCCTTCGAAAACACCTCCAAGTCGGTCACAGACCCACTCACCAACTCCCGCAACACCGTCGTGAGCTCGTTCGAAAACCGCGCAATCGACGATGTCTTGAGGTACTCAATCACCTTGTCATTGTCGTTCCGGAGATTGGTCGGGAGCGTCAACGCACACAACTCCACCAACACCTGCCCCAATCTCTGTGCATCTCCCTCCATCGGCACGCTGCCCTCCTCCTGCAGGAAGTTCATAATCTCTTCGATACCCACTCCACTGATCCGCACCCGGTTCTTGCCAGTGACAATGATTTTCGAGAGGTCCAAGCACGCACCCACACCCAACCCAAGGTCGTGGCACGAGATGACCGCACTCACCAACTGCACGAGGTAGCACCACACGAGGTCCTCGGTGATGGGCTCCACGGCCAACCCGCCCTTTTTGTGCACCTCCAACAACGTGGACGAGTTGGGGTAGTAGTCGTAAATCACAATCAACGACGATTTCCCAAACGCCATCGTGGTGAAACAGTCCTGGAGCATCACCACACCCGGGCTCTGGACCTTTTTCCATCTCTTGACATTTCGGAACGGTGTGTCGTTGGTCACGTCTGCCTTCAAGTCCAACTTGCGCATCACGTAGGCATTCCCGTTCGCGTTACTAAACACCTTGTACACCGCACTCGCAGTCTTCCAGACCTGGCTCACAGGCTCGTATGTTTTGTCTATGGGAACCAACGAGTGGTACACATTTATATGGTCTGGGAGGTTGGAGCGTGGGATGGTCTGCAACGTAGCCTCATTCTTCTTCAACAACGACTCGCGTAAATCGTTCGGAATGAACATGTCGTGCACGTTCGTGGCATACGGTGGACAGGGGAGTGTCATACGGGGGGGAGGAGCAGGCGCGTACAAGTGGTACTGCAATGGGTAACTACTGGACTGCGGTTGGGAAAAGTACATGTCCTGCGACGCAGTGGCTAGTGGAGTATTCGAGGCAAGGTACGGGTTGATCTCGCCAGAAAGCGATACACTCAGTCCGTTTGCACCCACATCCAACACATTCCCGCTGCTGCTGAAGGGAGTGGTGCCCTCGGAAAACGCTGGGTTTGAGAAGGCACTGGCGCCAAACGGCGTCGCACTACCGGAAAATGCCCCATTCGTAGCGTACGGAGTGCCTACATTGCTGTTGGAGAAGGGGAGGAACAGAGGGGTGGACGTGTCGAACTTCATCAGGCCGTCGAGCTTCTTTTCCTCATCCTTCACGTCTGTGGCGGGGGAGCCCGTGGAACTGGGGGCAGAGGGAACAAACACGGGGATCTCCTTCACACGAGGCGAAAGCGTGGAGAATTTGTTTGTTATGCCCTGGACGGACGCGGATGGCTGAAACGAGGGCGTCTTGAGGTTGAACTTGCGCTTGGGCTCGGGGGCCGCCACACCCGATTTTTGCGCCGCATTGAGCACGGCCATCTTGGACGAGTTGGCAAGAGCCGAATTGGACGTGGTACCGGGCGCCAGCACGTTGGGGGGCTGTTTGGGGGGCTCTTTCCCGCCTCTGGTGTGGCTAAACACGCATCCCTTATTTTCGTATTTGCAGTAGCCGTATATTAAAATGTTCTTGCAAAGCGTATCCTTCGCAGTGTCGAGGTTGATATTCATTACAGGGATCGTTTACAACACGCATGTATATGCTGTGCGGTCAAATGGTTGCCCCTGTGCTATGACCAGTTGTTGAACGGAATGAGAAAAACAAGAAAAGAAGCGTGTAGGCGTGATGGCAGTCACGAGAAGGAGACTATGTTTTCACGTGTCAGCACGTGAATAAACCACCATCTCCACCTGACCACAGTCACCTGCTCGTCACCTGCCCAACACATGACCACATTCAGCTGACGACGATCAGATTCTGTAAAAAACAAGACGAGGAATCTACAAGGAATCCAAGGAATCTACAACGGGAATATACGCTCTCGCTCAGTACCCTCTAGTACTGCCATTTTAAAACAGTAGCAACTACCACCCGCAGAAGGTGAATACACGCTTCGCTTCGCTTCACCTCAGCATCGCTGCTCACGCCATAAGAACACAATGGGTGTTGGATCGAGTAAAATATTGGACTCCTTGATGGAGGGAACCAACTTTGACAGAGACGAGATTGACCGTTTGAGGAAACGGTTTATGAAATTAGACAGGGACGGGTCTGGAACCATTGACAAGAATGAGTTCCTTGCGATCCCCGGTATTTCGTCGAACCCACTTGCCACGCGGTTAATGGATGTATTTGACGAGGACGGCAGCGGGACCATTGACTTCCAAGAGTTCATCACGGGGCTATCTGCCTTTAGTGGTAAAACTTCACGTGTAGACAAGTTGAGGTTTGCGTTCAAAATCTACGATATCGATAGGGATGGGTACATTGGAAACGGTGAGTTGTTCATCGTCATGAAGATGATGGTGGGGAAGAACTTGCAACAGGAGGAGTTGCAACAAATCGTCGACAAGACCATGATGGAGGCTGATAAGGACGGAGATGGTAAATTGAACTTTGAGGAGTTCAAGGAGGCTGTGGATTCGAAATCGGTAGCAAATAGTTTGACTTTGAATATGTTCTAATAGAGAAGGAAGGAAAGAAGATTTAGGGAGGAGATAAGTAGACTGGAGAGAATAGATAGAAGATAGAAGATGAAGATAGAAGATGAAGATAGAAGATGAAGATAGAAGATGAAGATAGAAGATAGAAGATAGAAGATAGAAGATAGAAGAAAGAAGATACAAGAAAGTAGACAGAAGATAGAAGATAGAAGATAGAAGATAGAAGAGAGAGAATATCGAAGAGAGAAGTTAGAAGATACAAGAAAATAGACAGAAGATAGAGAATATCAAAGAGAGCAAAGTGTACGGGGAGAACAAAAATGAAACTTCAATTACGGGGGCTTCGCAGATCCTATCAATTCACCACAGCTCTTAATCCTTGCGTCCCTCGTATAAATTATAAAAATACTTTTCACATTTCCTCTAGAAGGTTCGATTGAAACATGGTATCAAAACGTCTAATTGGGAAAAATCATTTCGCAACTTCTCAGACAGGGTCTTCCCTTGTAACCTTGCTTACTTATTCTATTACTATTCTATTGCTATTTCGTACCTATTCCCACTCTATTATCTATTCCATTTTATTATCTATTCCATTTTATTATCTATTCCATTCTATTAACATTCTATTAACATTCTTTCATGTGTATTATTCATAAACTTTATTACCGTTTATCTCCTTATTTTGTGGTTGATCCTTTTTTCTTATCTCCCCTCATGACTCAGCTTCTCGAAGGTTCCGAGCTCGCCTGATACTATTTAATGCTGCCGATAGCCTCAATGCTGCTGAAAACCTCACTTTCAAGTATCTCTCAAGGTTCTTTATCTGGCATTGCTGAGTAGGATGGTTGGTGCAATCTCTGTACTTCCTCAGTCGCATGAATGGGCCCCCAAAAAAATACGCAAGGCTGCGATGAGCTCCATCAGTGCTAAATTGAACACACTCTTTGAATGGGTCAACAACACCCAGGATGAAACCCTTTCCCCCTCTCGTCACACATATATCTCCCCAAAGTTTGAGGTCAAGGAGGTGAAAGGTTCCGGTAGAGGTCTTTACTCCCGCATCGCCCTCAATAAGAAAGAGCAGGTTCTCCGCATTCCACATTCCTTCTTACTCAACAAAACTACAGCAATCAGGCACATCACAAAGTACAACAAGGACATCTCCCTCACTGACCCCAGCTTCTTGCAGATTTTCGTGCCCTACAGCTCGCACCAAGACAGGTTTACAGAGATTTACGCCAAATTCTCGCTCGAGGAATTGATGGCCATGAGCTCGTTCCAGCTCATCTCAATGTACTTGGTCCTCGAGCTCCAGCGTGGTAAAGACTCGTTCTGGTCGCCCTTTATCAAAACCCTCCCGGAGATTGACGACTTCAACCTCACTCCTCTCTTGTGGCAGGTGTTGAAGGTGCCCGAACACAAGGATCTCATGGACTATCTCCCCCAAAGTACCCGGAAAAAGGCATATAAGATCTACGAGAGGTTCACCAAGGATTACGAAGTGGTCAAGAGTATTTTGGAGTCAAAGGTGGAGGATGTAGACTCGATTCTCCCATTGAAGACATATCTCTGGGCATGGCTTTCCATCAACTCGAGATGCTTGTACATGGATATTCCCCAGCTGATAAACCACGAGGATAACTTCACCATGGCCCCGTTTGTGGATTTCCTCAACCACTCTCAAGATGAGCACTGTACCTTGAAAATCGACTGCACGGGGTTCCATGTCATCACAACCTCCAAGTACCTCGAAAACGAACAGCTTTTCTTGAGCTACGGTCCGCACTCAAACGAGTTCCTTCTCTGCGAGTACGGGTTTACGTTGCTGGAGAATAACAAGTGGAACGACTTGGACTTGACAGATACCATCATCCCTCTTCTTAATGATAAGCAGCAGGAGTTCTTGAAGGAAAACGATTATTATGGAGACTACACGGTTACTCTCGATGGACTCTCTTTCAGAACAGAGGTGGTTTTGGCAGTGCTTCTGGAACTGGTGCCGGCAGAGTCCCAAAAGTTGAACGCTTTGATTAATGGTGTTTTGGACTCGAGTGCCTACCACAGAACCTCCTCCGTCCTCATTCTGGAAATGATGAAGAAGGTTTGCCACGAGTGTGACCAAAAGTTGTCTTTCGAGTACAACACCCACCACGACCGCGAGACTAGAGAAAGATACAAGGTCATTGGGGTGTTGTACAAGAACATGAAGCAAATAGCTGACAAGATTTTGGCTGAGAATAATTAGCACAGATACAGATTTTATCATGACGCATGACTAATGACTATGAACAGTTCTATCCATTGCATCTATTTACATAATAAATTACATCTTTCTATCTTCATCTTAGCTTCTCATCGCTTCCAAATACCCATTAAAACCTCTGTACCATGTATCAAATTAGAACCTTCATGTTTCTTGAATCACCTCTTCGTTCTCAAATCACCCTTCATGTTTCTTGATCTTGTTTCTTGATCAAGTGTGCTGATCTTAACGTTTTTACAACCCCATCAACCTTCTATTCACAGAATCCTTTTCAACTCCCTTATTGATGGCCAACTTTGTCCTCACCATTCCCACCAAAAACTTATTCGTTGGGGTCGATATCTTGTGCTTCCTGCCCAACTCCACAACGTACCCGTTAATCGAGCTGATCTCCGTATTGTTCAAGCTCCTCACGTCCTCCCTCATCGACGAACTATTTGCTGCGGTGGTCTTGCAAAGGTTCAATACAGACTCCAATAACTTATCCTGGTCCAAAAACGTTCGAGCTTCCGCAATCCTTTCCAATTGAGAATATTCCGCAAACAACACATCGTACACTTCTCTAATTGTGTTTTTTATAATTGTGAGCACATCGTCTCCATACATGAGATCTCCATTGTAGCAGTCCAAAATGGCAGTGAGTGGGTTGATACACGCATTTCCCACCAACTTCTCCATCTGGACCAAGAGAAACATATCGTAGTCCATGCCCGTGGCATTAATGCCCGGAGCCTCTATAATTGCTTTCACCAACTCTGGATATTCCTCACTCTCTTGATTTTCTCGGGGAATACAAGATATCAGTATCTTCCCTTGCGAACTATGGTGTACCGTGAATTTGTCTGTTCTATACGCCCCGTGTGTTGAGATGGCCTGGAAGATATTTGGACGGTCCCCTGAAGGCCAGTATTTTTCAACGAGTCTTTCGTACGTACCCATTCCGTTTTGAAGAATGATAATATTGGAGTCTTTAGACAAATGAGCAAGATATGGCTTTATAGCATTGATGGTTTGGTATGTCTTTGTTGCGATGACCAAGTTCTCGATGGGTTTGCGGAGTCCCTGTGTGTCGAAAGGTGGTCTGAAGTCCGCATCGAATACAGACTCCAGAACATCGATATTCTGATTCCGATGCTGGATGACTCTGATGGTATTCTTTGCCTCTCTAAATGCCTTGACTCTGTTTGTGTTGCTCATGAGTAAGGTGATGGGTGCTTTATCTCCAAGGGACTGTTTGAGGTTGTGGGCGAGAAGCGCGCCCATAGAGCCTGCCCCTAGGAAGTAGGTTCTGGGGATCATATATAAGATATTTTGTCGCTATGATATTTTGTCGCTATAGACTTCACTCACCTTTTGTCGCTAAAAAACTCTGTCGCTAGTTTTGTCACTAGTTTTCACTATTTTTCGCTGATCTTCACTATTTTTCACTGGTCCTCGCTATTTTTGTCGGTAAAAAGAATGCCACCAGCTTAGGGAAAAAAACAATCTCAAGACACTCTCGCTCGAGTGTGCTTTTTTCGCAGCATTTGCAGCAGCGTCTATCATGCTTATTGTTGGACTTACGGGAGGAATAGCCACTGGAAAATCTACTGTATCTTCTCGATTGGCAGAGAAACACAGGCTTACTGTGATCGACGCGGATCTTATTGCCAGAGAAGTTGTGTACCCAGGCAGGAAAGCATACCAGCAGATCCTTGATACATTTGGGGATGTCGAGAACTTGGTCAACGACGATAAATCTCTCAATCGCGGGGCGCTTGGGTCCGCGGTATTCGGAAACAAGGAGCGGCTTTCTAAATTGAATGGAATTGTTCATCCCGCAGTGAAGAAGGAGATTGCATCGCAAATAATCTGGGCATATATCAGGTTCAATCACTTGGTGATTTTGGATGTGCCACTTCTTTTTGAAAGTGGTCTCGATATGATTTGCGGGCTCACGATGACTGTGAGCTGTTCCGATGAAGTACAGATCGAAAGGCTTTTGAAGCGTAACCCTGAACTCTCGAGAGAAGATGCTGAAAAACGTATTAGTAGTCAGTTGCCTACAAGCCACAGAAATTTCAAGTCGGATTTAATCATAGACAATAGCAAGAATTTGGATGCCTTGAACGAGAGCGTGGATTTGACAGTACGTCAAATCACCCCGGGATTCTTCCGCACATTGGTGGAGTACTTTCCACCAATTGGAATATTTGCAGCTCTAGTGACCTTCACAATAAGGTTGTTAAGGAATAGAATTAGGGGAAGCGAACCCAAGAAGGAGGATTAACACTTCATTGCTAGCTATGGAAATGCAGAAAGTATCATTACTCATGTTTTCTTCAGGAAGAAACATGGGTTAGTTTTATTAAGTAGTATTTTTCTACTGTAGTCTCGTCTCAATACACCCCATTTTCATTTATTATAACTATAACTTTTATGCCCTCCAGTATTGTGCCAAACTGTGCAACCTATCAATCACCACAGGCAAGAATGCATTCACACTATCATTAATCAAATTCTGGAAATGCAAAATTGCCTCTTCCTCTGTCATTTCCAAACAGAACTTCTCTTCCACCTTTTCAATCGCACGCTTCGAGTCGATCTTGATGTCTGGAATATTTGCATCCACCATCAACTGGAACAAGTTCAAAATCAAGTTGCTATTCTTTCTCAACGTGGTATACGTTATGAAACAGTAGTTCTTGAAGATATTGAAGTTCTCATGCTCCATACCACCCATTCCATCAATCACCTGGATCGGGAGTTTCATGAGAGGTGGAAACGGCTTCGGGTCCCTGCCCAAAATGTAGCCAAAGTCTGCGTGCCAGAACTTTCCATTCGGCGAAAGAAGCAAATTATCCAAATGACGGTCTCCCACACCGAGAAGATATGTAATCACACAGTACCCGGCACACGATTTGACGTAGTTGTCCATCAAAGTGGGAGAAACTCCTAGATTGGATGCAATCGCAGGCTGTTCGTCGAGATAGTTGCTGCTGTTCTCTATACGGTTGTGGCTGCTATTCTCGAATCTGCTGCTTTCCAAGCGATTGGTCTCTAATACACTTCTTGATATCGGCTCCGATGGTGTTGCATTGTTGCTGTTGATTTGGAGGTATGTCAATATACCATTACTCCTCGCATCTGTGGCCGGAGTCGCATCAACAGGATACGTTGTCGTGAGCACTGCGTCCAATGTTTCGTTGGGTACAAACTGTATCAAGCCCGCCACCGGACTGGTTGCCAAGATCTTGTAGGGAGTCAATTTGAGGTCCAAGTTTTCATTCTTCAAAAGCTGGTCCATCAAGTTGATTATCTGGATCACCAATTGATCCTGCCTCAAATCGTCGCCAATCTTGAACATGAGCGGGTACTTGCCGTACTTGTTGCCCTTCTTGCCAAAAAGCTGTGATGCCGATGATTGCTGTTTTATCACAGTCTTGAATGTGATCTTCAATGGAGCCAAACTCGACTTGAACACAGATGATTCCTCGGGATAACACCCGCAAATCATAACACCTGGCTCCAATGGCAATGGGAAAGGTTCTGGGAACTTCAATAGCTCATTCGATGGGTTAGAGAGGTACTCTTTCAAGAACTCCTTCTTTTTGGCAGTGGCTTCATTCTTGCGGAAAGTGCTTCTGAGCAACTCCACCAACCCCGTGAGCTTCTTTATGAACCATGTTTGTCTCTTCAAGTGGTTGTAGTACGGTACTTTATTAGCAATCGAGTACTTCTTCAAGCTCTCGATGTACTTGTTGAGAATCGCAGAATACATTCTGGCCGGTGGTCCATTATTTCCCAATTGGTCCTCGTTTTCCACCTTGACGTACCAGTAAAAGAAGTTACCAAGATGTTCGTTTTCCACCGCACGCTCGATCAAAAACTTGGCCAATGGTGATTTCAACGTGCCTGCATCGTTGTTTAACTCGTTCACAAACTGGAACGTTTCAGCCGATACCTTTACCGGTTTATCGTACACCAAAGCCTCGTATTTCAATGCCTGTACAAGCTGCAAAAGATAGAGCTCAAGCTCTGCGCTGCTTGCAGATCTCAATCTGTTGACTGCAAACTTTCTCAAGAAAGTAACATAATTGTAAATCTTGACAAGTCTCGGTTCCTCGTTACTCTTTTTCTTGGACACATTCGCCTCTTCGCGAGTCAACGACGACCCCAAGGTGTATGGATTGAAATAGCTCGAGAGTAACTCGAGAGCGTCTCCGATCTGGAGCCGGTCCACCGCCCAGTAGTTGGGTATTATTTCCTGGAACACATGGTTCAACTCGTAATCGTTGTCCCAGTTTATAGACTTGAGGAACTTTGGCAAGAAGGATTTGGTTGATGTTGCATTATTTGGATCACTTATTGTGTTGTTTCTACTAAAGAAGTACCTGTACTTCCAGATCAAGTTCTTTTCCATGTCATTGAGCTCCATGTTCGATGGCTTTGCAAGGATCTTGACCAACTCATCTCTGATATGTGGAGATGGTTTCAACTCCTTATCCAAAATCGAATTGTTGTTGACATTTCTTTCGAGCTTGTGGTACTTCATCTCGATTGGTTCGAGCTGGGTCGGTGCATTAGAGACAAAGTCCGGGTCATGGATCTTGAGTTGGTGTTCAGAAACAGGAATGTCAATGCAGTTCATTATTGTCGTAGTTTGTGCGTCAGTCGTGACCTCGAATCCCTGCGGCTCTCTCACCTCTCTCTCGGGATAAATTATGTCGGAATATACTATTGGAAGCTCGAAATTTGGAAGCTCGAGGTAGAGATAGTAATCGTGTGCGCGGTCCACTTCTTTATTACCTCTTATTATAGGAAGTACAAGGTGATCTAGCCATTCCACTCTGTTATACTCTCCGTTCTCATACTTTATCAAGCATTTCTCGATATCAGTAAGACCAGATGAGGAGTGTACTCCCTCTTTAGCCTCTTCGTTCGTACCATTTCTACCATTTGTGCCATTGTCGATACCATTATCTGTCATACTCTCCCTAGTGCCATTAACTGACATACTCTCTCTGGTGCCATTATCTTTAATATTCTCTCTGGTGCCATTGTCTCCATCCTCCCTTCTCAATGGAATTTTCTGGGACCCTTTACGCAAAGTGGCTGAATCTTTACTGAATAGCGACAAGTACCCCACGCCAAACATCTTGGGCTTTGTTCCCACCACTTCGAAGACCTCGAACTTGAGATACGAGTCAATTGATACCTGGTTGAAGAGCACAGGCATCTTCAAGTAAGAGTTCCACACCCGTCCCTTGCTCCCAAATGCCTTGTAAGGCGTCTGTACTCCCACGCAGAGCGGATTGTTGTTTAAACCATCGTATATGGTGCATTTCACGTACAAATCCGAATTCTTTTGGATCTTGGACCTTGTTTTGAAGACCAGTGTGTCTGCAAACTTGGTGGAGAGATCCACTAGTTGGTTGTTGTCCTCGCCAGTGTACTGTAGGTAATTGATCTTGACTATTATAGGGACCTTGAGGTCCACCAGAAGACCAAACGTGGTGGTGTTGGAGGTGGACACCGATTCATTGCGCTGCATTACAAAGGAAATAACCAGACGAAATGTACGAAATGTACAAAATAGACAAGCGAAATGTACAAAATCTAGGCAAACTAAATGAAGAGAACAAAATGAATATGAACATTCATTGTGCTGTTGAAATCAATTATCTATTCAAAATCATTGATGATCTAATCAAAGGTACTGCATTCTCAAATCCAACATTCTAGTCCATTCTTAAATCTCATCTCTTAAACAATTCTCATGTGGGTCATTCTAAGAAGTAAACTTCTTTAATTGATCTTACTACGCCCAATTGTAGTCTTAAATCGAACAATTTCGCTACACTCAATTGTTCTCAATTGTTCTCTGTTCTTCTATCCACTTTTATCAATCCGTGTATTCATGCTTTCTAGCTAGAATGAATCATATCTATCCAAACCCATTTCACCAACGCTCGTGTAACATTCCAAGCGATGATAACTTGGATCGTGTCTCCTATATACTCTGCAGGTAATCTATATTTCCTGAATCAATGTCTGCAGAACATATGAATAAGGTAACAATTTAGCAAAAAAATTGTTCTTGGCTACTCACCATTCATATCCTATTCCCTAAATTGAATTGCTAGTCATTTGACTCAAGATTGATCCACAGTGAACCATTATCTTGAAATTCAAATGCAGGGTAAGCAATACTTGGCAGTACGACACACCTACTCCCAATTCTGACCGAACCATACGTACTGGTTCTTATCTTTTCTTTCTTGCTCTTCGTCACTCTCCGTTCCCTCACTTGCATCACTATCAAGGTTGTAGAAAATATGCTTCTTCTTAACCGGCTTGGATGGAATGAACTTGAACGAGTTCTTTCTGGACCTGCGAGGATGTTCCTCCTTCTTTTCGTCCTCCTTTTCATCCTTCTTATCATTCTTTGAATCCTGACTCCTGTCTTCCTTAAGACCGAGCGAGAAGAATCTCGAGTTCACACTGGTGTTGCTATTATTGTTGGAGTCTTCGTCCGCGTGTGTCTGTTGATATTTGGCCAATAATGACTTCCCTGTAGTGTAGCTCTTTTTCAAATTCAACAGGCGCGCCCTGCTCAAGTCGCTTATATCTTCCTTTGGCTCCCTGTTTCTCGCCTCGTTCGACTCTCTAATGATGTGAAGATCCTCGTCAGGCGACCCATCCGACGGCGTCGACTGCACTTTCGACACAATTGTCGATGGGAAGTACGAGTCCTTGGCATTGTGTGCCACTGTCACATTCAATGGTGGATTCGAAGTCGATCTTTCTCTTCTGACAGAAGTCAAGTACTTGGGCAAGTCCACAGACGAATTGTTTCCAGACGAATTGTTTGATTTAGAAGGCGTGCGGTTCAATGCAGCGAGGTTCACCTGGGAGTTCACCTTGGAGTTCAAGCGGTGGATCGGGATATCACCCGCGTGGGAGTACTTCAACCTCATGGGGTTGTAGATCTCACTATTCGACAAGAGCTTCGAAAGATCAATCACCGAGTTGGATCTGGTGGGCTCCGAGTTGGGCGACACTTCAGGGGTCACCGGCTTTTTCGGGTGGTGCAGCAAGTCAAAGGTTTTCTTGAACGACTCATCCTTCATCACCTTCATTTTAAAGTCGCTCTTGATTCTAAACAGCAATTTCCGCGCCGATTCAGGCGTCCAGTCTCGTGCCGCATTACATATATATGTTGTGGGAGGCTGTTTGGTCAGCAGTGTACTTTTGACCTTGAACGATGTTCTAGGCTCAAGGTCCGGTCTCGGTATCTTGAGCAATCCGTCGCCCCCTTCCTTGGCCTTTGCCTCCTGGGTCGACGATGCAGCAGCCTGACCATCTCCTGCCGCTCCTGTGTCGAAGTAGTCGTCCTTCTTTATAAAGTTTGTCTTGTAGTATATTATGTCTGTTTCGAGGTTGAGCAGTGAGTTGAGGTCCGGGTCCTTTTCGAGAAGGTCGAGCGAGTCCTTGAGGAGTCTCCACGTTTCGTCTTCACGGCGCGCAAAGTTGATTGTGGCCTCGGGGATCTCGTCAAAGATGGGGTGGTTGATAAAGTAGCTAAAGAAATTGTTGATCACGTAGCCGTGGCTCACCACAATCACCACATCTTCGTTTTTCGTGAACGTGGGCTTGTCGTACATGGCCAAAAGCTTCTTGAAATATGTCTTGATGTTGTACTGGTAGTCCTTGTAGCTGAGGTTGGGGCCGTTAAAGTGGCCGAGCGTTATGGTGGGCCGAAACGTCAGGCAACACAGCTTGTTTTTCAACTGCTTCACATTGGGGATGTACATGTTGTATGCGTCGTTGGAGTCGATGAATGGGGGTTTGTCCTTCATCTTCTCGTGGATCCACTCGCTCAAGGCAAAGTCGCCGAGAAGCTGGAACCGGATCTTGTAGTTGGGCCACTTCGCCAGGATCCGGGCCTTGAGCTCCGTCACTAGAATGTCCGCCAGCTGACAGCACCGGAGATAAGGACTGAAGTGTATGAAGATGTTTTTCTTGATGGTGTCGTCGCCACCTGCCTCAAAGGCCTTCGTCAGCGCAACTATATCGTCAGCGGCATGCTGGAGCTGCTCGATCGCAGTGGTGGCCAATGACGGGTCGTAGGGCTGGTAGTCCGCCAAGATGGGCTTGGCCTCGGGGTCCTGCTCCAACGCATGGTCAATTCGCTGTCCGTGCCGCAAGAAATACAACTCGGACATCTTGACTGGCTAGAGTTGTCACACACAAACAAAAAAATATGACACCGAAAAAGTAGGCGCCTATCGGTTGGTGCTGCGGTTGCTCGGTTGTATATATTTTCCCTTTTATACGCTGGTGCTGATGCTATCGTATCTACCGGCTGCTCTATTTGGTGCTGAGTATTTGTTTGTAATGTCTTGCTATTTCTTGACGTGATCCCTGGTATGATGTCATAAGCGCAACACAATAACGAATCGTACAAAATCTCAAAAACGAGGTGATACGGGGAGATCTCGGCAGAACACCAAAGACTCGGACACTCGGCCTACACTACTGAGAAAAATGCCACTGTACGTCGATTCGAGACCAAATCTTCGAGCACTCCAAAGCACCAGCTGAAATTTCGCCTGAAAATTCACTCTGGAAAAGATCTCATTGTATCCCGGATTTGGAAAGATCTTCATTGCGGGCGAGGCTTGCACCTGGGATTCCTTGCTTTTTTCATCTTTGCTTCCCTTATTTCCGGTGTTCCGTACATATTTGGCCCTCCTTCTCCTGTCCATTTCCAGTCTTCACATGTTCGCGTCACCTCATATCATTATGTAATCGATGTCAAGCGCCAGAGCTTCTCACCATTATGTAAGCGGGCCGTTTTTCACTTATGTAATCGGATAAGGCTAATACATTCCTATAATCCCCCATCGCCACCAATTGGTCCGCAGCATGAAATCACGAAGGTCTCGAAATGGCTGTTTGAGCTGCAAGCGCTTGAAAATAAAGGTAAGTAAAGCCCAATACCTTGTCTTCTCTACTAACATCAGTGTAATGAGGCAAAACCCAATTGCGAGTACTGCGTGCATACCAACAGAAAGTGTGAGTACCCCGAAAAGAAAAGTCATACTCCTAGCTCAACTAGAAGTAAGCAAGATGAGATTACAACTCAAAGTACAACCCAAAGTACAACTCAAAGTGCAACTCAAAGTACAACTCAAAGTGCAACTCAAAGTACCACTCAAAGTACAGCCCAAAGTAGTACAACTCAAAGTACAACCCAAGAAACTACAACCCAAATTCTTGAGTCAACCATCGAAAGAACCAACCAAAGTACCACTCCTACTTTTCCGTCTAGCATATCAACTACTCCAGGCATCTCCAACATAACCTTTGATATTCAAAACCTAATTATACAACCTGAAGATGGATTCGAGCCTGAGTTGAATCTGGGACAGGATTTAAATCTGCACAACTTTTCACTGCTTCTTCAGCTAACGCCCTTGACTGATGGCATTACACCGGGAAGTCAAATCACACATTCCTCACAATGGAGTAGCATAAATACACCATCCTTTCTTGATGATATGGAGATGGAGCTTGAAACGCACCCAAACAAGTTTGGGTCAAGCAGCAAGTATCAGTTAAGCTCAAACAACTACAGTAAGTCTGATCTGCGATACAATCACTTGATAGAAGATTTCGAGAACAACCTCACCTTGTCTCGGGTCGATGGTCAGAAAGCACGTTCTTTGCAATGGGACGAATCAAGAAGCGTTATTCTACAACCACCACAAGACCATCCATCTGCTTCTTCGGACTCAACCATAGAGTTGGTTGACGAAAACAAAGTCTTTTACTTGACAAAAGACGATATCCCATTCCACGTTTTAACTGCATCCTTGAACCTGCCCTCGGCCCATCTCAATGTGAATCGCTTTGAATTGGGGCTCGTCAATTTCTTCCACCATCACTGTATACGTCTCTTCACATTCGATGTGAACATGGTCACCAAGTTCATTTGGGAGAACAAAGTCCCTAGGTTATTCATGCAAAGTGACATGGTGAGAAATAGTGTCTTCTGTTTCTCTGCCCTCAACCTACTTCCCCTCTGTGACTTGACTCAATTGAACGTCGACGATGGCACTGGTGCGGGCACAGTGTTTGACCCACGCAGGTCCCCGGCCGAAAACTTGCAAGATTTACACATCAAGTCCCAGGCGTATTTCCTAGAGATGGTGAACTCACAGCAGCTGCTTATAACCACGGCCCAGGGTCCTTACGGACAGGTTACCGAAGACAACGCGGGTGAGTTGGTCATCTCCTCAATTCTCATGTACACTTACCTCTGCATAAACCCCAACAAACTCACTCCGTTGGTGAGCTGGGACAGAAGTGAAGCCGATATCCTTTCGATTACACGAGGTGTGAAGTTCACAATGACCCAATGCTACTTTATTCTAAAGGATACAAGTTTGAGAGGATTGTTCAACTTGATAGAAGAGTTGCTGGTACCGGGACTCGTACAAGACACGACGTTCCCAATCATGTATGATCTTTACTGGAATTTCAGGCGTGAGTACCAGGATGATGCAGATGCAACAGACGTTGCTGCCCTCAAAGATGCCATCTCTTCGTGTTTTCATTTGATGTACAGGTGCATCTTGGATAACTACCCTGTCCCGTTGTTCAAATGGTTGATCCAAGTCTCGGACCACTTTTCTGAAATGATTTATGCCAAAAATTACTATGCTCTTCGCACGCTATACATCTACTCTGCGCTCGCTACAATGCTCAGGTTCCAGATAGACAGAAACCTGACGGTATGGCGTGATTACGTGCATTGGTTCAAGTGCTACAATGAAAGCTTGGGTGGGTGGAAGTACCCCATGGATGCGGCTTTCTACGACTTGGCATATACGAGAGGCGTTAAATTCAAGTTCCCGGGGGTTTTGAGGGTTTTTGACCCCATCAACCCAGACGATGGGTTGTTGTGCCCGTATTAGGCACATATTAGGAAATAGGACATAGGTTAATGTATTATAAGGTAGAAGAGACTCAACATCGAGCGTAGCGAGATGTTAAGTCTCGATTGTTATTCCCCAAACATAGAGCGTAGCGAGATGTTGAGTGAAGAATACCCCAAAAACCCACTACACCAAAAACATGATTACCTTCACAAAACATGATTACCTTCACAAAACATGATTACCTTCAAACTAAACATGACACCTTCACACTAAAACATTACTTCACCTTCAGACTACTACACCTTTACACTACACATTCACACTAAAACATTACTACCTTTCATCACTACACCTTTACTACACCGTCACAAAACATGAATATATCATACTGTACTTCTATTCCAATCCCAAATCCTCCAACTGTTGGGTCACCTTCTCCTCTCTCTGTTTCCTGATCTTGCTTGTTCTTGCCTTATCATTAATAAAGTGTTTCTTTTCCATGTGCTCCGCAAACTCCTTGGTGGAGAGCTCGTCCTCGTCCACCTCTTGTTTTTGCACGAACCCAAAGTCGCTTTCCTTCTGCTTCAAAAGCTCCTTAATATCTTCGTTTGCCACCAACTGGTTGTGTAATCCAAAACTGAACACCCACTTGAGTGTCTTTAATCTCATGAACAATACCCATGTATTAATTGGCAACGACTTGTACTTGGACAATTTGATATACGTCGAGTCCATAATCTCGTCCTGTATTTCTCTGCCCTCTGCTGAGCCCTTGTACATCTCTATCCTCTGGCGACGGTTGGTGTATGCCCTCAATGTCTTCAAAATGTTACGGAACACCGAGTGGAATTCCTTCTTGTCCTTCTTGGCAAACCTCTTTGACGAGAGGTTTGTCATTCTCTCAAACACAGAGAAAAGGGCCTCCTGTTCGTAGTACGGCGCATTCGCATTGTAGTCCTCGTCATCGTCCACGTTCTCACCATCCTCCTCGTCCTCTTCGTTGATGGTGTAGTCATAGACCTCGTAGATAACCGCAATCAAACGACCCGCAGCTTTGGAGATGTCACGGAACTCGTCATTGTCCACGAATGGGACCACACGGAGCATCAAATCTTCCACAATCTCATTCAAGAACTCACCGGTCTCGAGCAACGTGAGCAACACGGCGATCGCATGCAAAAAGGAAATCGCAAGTGCCTCCTCCTGTGCAACCTTATCCCAGGCCTCCGCGACCAATTCCTTATCGACATTCTTATCAAACCAAGTGGAGTACGCTCTGTCACCAGCCTCTAACCTCTTCTTCAGTTCACCCACCGAGACCGCCAGGGCCTCTGCACGGTCCATCAACCACGCAATTTTCTCGTCCACGCCGAAATTCGAGGACCCGTGCTGCAACACCAACACCAATGCCGCAAAACCAGTGACAATGTACGACTTGTTGGCGTTGGTGATGGTGGTAGATGCTGGCTCATCAACCAACTCCTGCAAATGTGCCAAAAATTCTGGGGTCACGAACTGACTATTCTCCTCAATGTCACTCAAAATAGTGGCAATGACCGACCTGAACAAGTACAAGAACTCCAGCTCTGTTCTGTAGGTCCGCGAGTTGAACATCTCCACAAGCTTCAGAATCTTTCCTTCGTCGACGTATGCCGCAGTACCTGCGTGCTCCTCATTGAATACCGTCAAGGGCTTGCTCACCACTATCTTGAACAATTGAGCCAAAAGCAACTCTCTGGAGGACGTAGACACCTCGGTACGGGGTCTGCCTAAAGAAAAGATAATTTCATTAAAGGTCGTGGAGTCCGACTGGACTCGAGCTTTACTGAGCTGAATCACATCGTAGTGCTTCCTATCCTTCATATCTGTCTTGTCCTGGCCATTGGCAACGGGTTCATCGTGAATAACCTGCGCCAACGACGCCAATTTGTTATTCAAGTACTCTTGAATTCTCTGGTAGTCTGCATCTGTATCTTCCTCGTAGTCCGAGTCGTCCTCCGCAAGAGGTGTACGCGTACAGGACTCTGCTCTGGAGCTCGCATTCGAGGGTGTATCCCTGCCTAGGACCCTTCTTCTAAAGGACTTGGAGTGCATTGTGATGGAAAGCAAAAGCAATTGTTACCCCAAAAAAAGTCATGAAAAATCTTGAGTCACAAAATGCGTGGAACCAACAGAAGAAAAGAGTTAGTAATACAAAACCTGAGATGAGAACCAAAAGAAAAGACAAGATCTGAGTTTAGCTTTTGCCATCAGCTTTTGCCATTCATTTACATTGGCTGACACATCTACAGAATGAACACTCCAACTAGCTATGACTACCCTCTCTAGTCCAAGCCAAAAGTCTCTACCTCTCTACATTTCCCCCCACAATTCTATAATCCCTTCAGCTACACATCTTTAATCACATCTTTAATCCATTTATTAGTCTAATTACAACAATTGCCACCGCCACCTGTGAATTGCTTCATGGCTCCAACATCTAAATTACCCGATTAGGCCTAATTTGGAATGTCATCAGGTTTATGTGCGGCTCATAAATTCCAGTCATGTTCCTACAGTCATGTATCCACTTCTCGCCTCTTTTCACCATTCTTTCATCTCCACTTATCACTTTTCCGTCATACTTTTCACTACTTTTCACTATCGTCATACTTTTCTACCTTTCCCTTTCACTATCGTCATACTTTTCATACATTTCCCACTTTTTCTACATTTCCTTCACTTATCGTCATGCTTATTACAACCACCCTTCTCCTAAAACACCATTTCATTTGGTAGCACGTAAACCTTTTCACCATTCGGCCTCACCGTCTCGTTTTTCTCATCTCTGGGCTGCAGCTTTCTCATATCGAATGCGTCTGCCCGATCATCTATTTTATTTCTGTCCACAGGATTCGGGTCGTCGCCATAGTACCCCACCACTCGCCTGTAGACACTGTATCCGAGCTTTTCGTAAAGCTGTTTCCCGAGCTTATTGGTGACTTTCACAAACAAGTCAACGAAAAGAGTATTGTATGGGTCCACACTAGTCAACTTCTCCAACTGAAGACACAACTCGGACGCCAATCCAATGCGTCTGTACTGATCCTGGACTGTGACCGCAGTTATGTGCGTATGCCACTCCTTCTTAGACAATTTACCCTCGGCCTTCCCCATAATGTATCCACTGATCTCGTCGTGATCCAGACTCACTTCCGTGGATTTAAAAAACATGGCCGGCTCGTCTATGAGGTACGTCGTGTAGAAAGACACATTGAAGGTCTCGGTGAGGGGATCGAGGTTGATGGCGTTGAACTCAAAGAGATCCTCCGCTTGGAAGGGCTTGAACGACGTCATGGTGAAAAATATCCGGGTAACCGTGTGGATTTTTGCGCAATCTGAGAGTTGACTTTATAAAATTTTCAGTTAGTAATGTACGGAGGCCCTGAGAGTGAAGAGCAAAAGAAGCTCCAAGAGAGATACGCCTACGACACCTTGAAGTTCTCGACTTTGATCGCCGGTGCTTTGTGGGTCACCCCAATTATCTACCACTACGTCAAGAAGCAATTCTAAGAAACGGGTGAGACGGTTATAGAATGTCAACTACACTAGACTGTGCATTGACAGGCTTGTATATATTTCAACTGTGTACTTAACAGAAGATGAGAGATTAAGTGTAGTACAAGATATCTACAATTTACAACTACTTCATAACTACTTCATAACTAGTTCACATATTTTACAGTACTATAATATTTACACTACAATATTTACACTGAATATTCACAATACAATATTCACACTACAATTTCCACATCATCTGCAATTCCAACTACACATACTATCCACAATCATCCAAACTCTACACACTGTCTGCTGTCTACAATTACCACCCACATACCTTTTACTTTCTCGTAGTCTATTATAAACATGCACCTATCCAAGGAATATTCATCTTCTCTCTATTCATCCACAAAATCCTCACGGAGCTTGTTGATCTTGTTTGCCAAATTATTGAATTGCATCCTCTCAGAAATCTTGGAGGCAGCTGCAAGTGCCTTATCAGTCTTGATCAACTTGGCAATACTCAATGCTCGGTTGAGCTTGGTGTCCTTACACGACTCTGCAAACATTTTCAAGAGCGACTTGTCAAACATGATACTGTAGTTCGTTAGCCTCTCCATTATGGCATCATTATCACTCTCAATTGACTCATCGTGCAAAGAGTTGCTCACCAATTTCCCCATGGTGAGCGACCTCAAAAACTCCTCCTCCGGGTCTTCTTTCTCGGTGCTTGTATCGATTTCCTCCTCCTCGTTCTTCTTGTCGGGCACGCTTATAGGCAACTTGATATCCAACTCTATTGGCAACGGCAAGGGAAATCCAGGGTACTGGTTATTATTTTTCAAGATCAAACAGTTCAAGCTATCTTTGTACATTCCAAGGGGCCAGCATTTCCAGTTCTTCTTGTTGGGGTTCGTGCCGTGCTCGGTTATGCTATCTCCGCAGTTCAATATGGGGATCCACTTGGAGTTGTTTGTCTCACGCCACGAGTGCAACACCATCAAGGTGTCATCCTGACCTGACACCAAGCATGGGTCGTTGTACTCGTTAAAGAACAAACCCTTGATCAATAACCCATCGGGGCTGGCCTTGATTGGCAAGTGCACGTTCTGCTGCAAGAACTTGTAGTCCTGGTTGATGTCCATCATGGAAAAGGTGTACACCCCAGGACTAAGTTCGTGTATGAGAAACACCACCGAGTTGAGTGACGAGATTGTCGTCACTATAGGAAGCATCTTGATCACGTTCAAGCACACTCCATGGGAGTTGAATATCCTCACGTACCCAAAGTTGGTCCCCACCACCACATGCGCATCTTCATTCAGTTCCGTGCCTTCTGGCATGTGTGTCAAGCTGACTGAGGAAATGAACTCGCCTTTCAAAAGAGGGATCTTCTTTTCCCACGAGTCCTGCTCAGAGTCGTGGTTTCTGTAAAAGATCTTGGGCGTGCCCTCCTTGTGGCCGGAGCATGCCAAAAGAATGCCTTGGGCGTTTATGGAGCACAAGTCGAAGGAAAAGAAGTCGGATATATGGTAGTCCTTGTGTATCGATCTATCAAAGAATGACACAGTTATGCTCTGCACACCCCTCTCATTATTCACGTCCCTCACGGACCACGCGTACCCTATCGAGTTCATAAAAAGGTACCTCCGATCCGCATTCCCAGCCTCATTGATCTCCGAAGACCATGGCGTGGACCCCGGCGAGAATGGCTTGAGGGTTGTCTCTATGTATGGGGTCACCTTGACTCTCTTTCTATCCCTATCGTCATCCTGGTAACTTCTCTTTGGCACGGCAAAATCGTCCTCGTCCTCGTCATCCTCATCAATCACCAAAGAATCTTCCACGAACCCATTCGGGGCTTCCTCATCGTTATCACTCTCTTCAGCCTCTGAGATAAAAAGTGCCTTTGGTTTTTCCTGGCTCACTTTCAAATTCAAGGCCTCACCATTAGAGGTTCCAACCACCACACGACCCAGGTCCCACGTCAAGTTGACTGGTACCGATCCCTCTAAATCAAGCAATTTCTCTTCACTCACATCCTCCGAATCAAAACGAATTATCACGAGACTTGGGTCACTGTACAAAACAGCCACATTTGTTGAGTCCGGCGAAAGTTTAAAGTCGATGATTTTGCTCTCTCCCTTGATTGTCTTGACTGGGTCCTTCCAGTTATCTCTTTCGTAAACATTAATTGTATCTGAACTAGTGGGCACCAAGCAGTACCTACCATCTGCCGACCATTGGAGAGTGGTACTCACCAACTCTTCACTGTGTTCGTTTTCAAAGTCCACCTGGTCGGTGGACATGTGGATCTTTAGATGCAACAAGCCCGAAAATGTGTGCACCAAATTGGGCTCTTCATTCACGACCGAATAGATCTGGGCACTGGAGTTTGCCAAACTAACCGCGAGAAGTTCGCCTGTGAAGTTGTATGCCATGCCCAATAACTGCTCTGGGAGTGTTATGGTGGACACTTTCTTGTCGTTCTCCATGTCGATAATGGCCAACTTGTTGGTGTCTCCCCCACACACGATGCGCTTGCCCCCATTTATGAAAGCACACGCGCGTAAAGGGAGCTCGGACCGGTATATGGAGCCTTTGTTGGTGTTTGATTCGAGGTCTATCAACTCCAAGTTTCCACTCGTGGTAGCAACGATCAATGAGGCGCCATGGTGTGCCAAAGCAGTCAAGTTCTCAAGAATATCAATGGCCTGGGGTTCGACATCGGGTTGTTTCGTATCGAATATTTTGACGACTCCTCCGCTATTACCAATGACTAGTTTGTCGACACCGTCGCAGAAATGGACGTATGAGTTGCCATCTGGGAAGGCGGTAATCTTGTCTTCGATCATGACGCGTAAATGGTACAGTCGCGTAAAAATTTAATTGAGCGAACATTTCACTCACAATTGAGCGAAGCGAAATTGTAGTGATGAGAATACGAACCAAACAGCCATCATGAACCAGCCACTCAACAGACATTATGAAACAGTCACCAAAGAAATGAAAATTGTCAAAAAGGTACTAAGCATGTTTAATTGAAATGTCTAGCTCTTCCTTATGCTTCTATTCTTCAGATCTTCATCTATTTCTGTTCTTCAGATTCAGTTATATTCTCCAGATATTCTATGATTTAGTTCTCCAGATCTTTTCTTGGTTCTTTAGTTATTTACTCTGTTGCGATGTGCTGCATTTTTACTGTGGTTGACCATTTTAGGCAAATTGCAGCCAAAATTGCAAAAAACCACTGCCACACTTTTATAAAACAGCCAATGTCAATCCCCTAAATAATCATGAACAAGAAGGTTCTTTACGACGTCCGCGAACGCTCGAGCTTTTCGTCCATCGACGACGACGATGATTTCGCCCAAGAGGAAAATGCCTTGGTATCCAAACTCGACCGGTATCTCCTCACCTACGTTTGCCTAGGCTACTTTATCAAATCACTCGATGCTTCCAACGTATCCAATGCCTTTGTCTCTGGAATGAAGGAAGCGCTAGAAATGACCGGTAACCAGTACAATCTCTTGTCTACATTCTACACCATAGGCTACGTTGCCGGACAAATTGTGTCCCAGATCATTATCTGCTACATTCGCCCCTCATTGTGGCTTCCCTTGATGGAAATCTCGTGGAGTGTTCTTGTGGTGAGCCTAGTGTTCACCCGGGACCTTCACAAGTGGTACCTCATCAGGTTCTTCATCGGTTTGATGGAGGCCCTGGCATTCCCTGGCTTGATCTCCATCTTGGGCACATGGTACCCCGAGCCCAAGCAGTTGGTGTTGAGAAGCAGTATTTTCCAGTCATTCTCCCTGGTGTCCACCATCTTTGGGGGGATGCTTCAAGCTGCCTTGTACAGGTACTGGGACGGCTTTCTAGGGGTTCCAGCTTGGAAATGGATCTTCATCATTGATGGGATCATTGGGCTCCCAATTGCAATTTTCGGTCTCTACGCCATTCCAGACCATCCGGGAAACACCAGGGCCAGGTGGCTCAGTCCGCGAGACAGACAGGTGCTGATTGAGCGGATGCAAAAATACAAGAGACTGCTTCCTCACCACGAGTCCATGTCCAACGTGTTTCGCAAAATAGCCACTTCGTGGCCGGTCTACTTCTTTTCGGGGCTCTACATATGTCATGCCATCATCAGCAAGGCACTGAGCTTCATGAACTTGTGGATGAAGTGGACTGGTGACTTTACTGTGGAGCAGGTCAACATTATTCCCACATTGGGAAGCCTTCTAGTGGGAGGCCTAACTTTGTACGGAGGCAGTCTAATAGCCGCCCAGAAGGTGAACCAGACCACATTGATGCTTCTATTATTAGCAGCCACACTCGCGGGCTCGGTTGTGCTTTGGGTCTTCCCAAAAAAAGACCACAACTTGGTCATTATGGTGGGTTGGTACCTCCTCCACCTCGAGGGGTGTGCTGGGACCCTCATCATGACGTGGATCAACCAGACCATTAGCTATTCCTACGAGCAAAGGCTACTTGTCATTGGGATCGTGCAAACATTGAGCTTCCTAAACCAGAGCTGGGTCCCGTTGGTTGCATTCGATCTGGGCGAGGCTCCTAACTATAGATACGGCTACCAAATTTTAATAGTTTTCAGCATTGTGGAGATTATTCTCGTGATTGTGGTCCACCACTTGGTGAACCTAAAGAGAAATTGGGCCCTTAGCATCAAGCAGTAGGCTTAGCCATTGGGACATAGCAGGTAGATTGGAGCCCTAGCAGGTAGATTAAGCCCTCAAGGCTTTAGATTAAGGTATGGCCAGCCCTTTTAGGTTGGGTGGCTGATCTTAATTAAACTTCACCAGGTGGAGTGGCTTACATTTGTGGGGACCCGAGGGACTTATTTAGACGTGGTGTAAACAGAAACTTTATTTCGTGAGTGTAGTGAAACCACACATGCTTATCTGGGGGAGGGGAAGTGTCAACATGACGTAATGGAAAAAAAATGATAAGCCAGAGGTGAGGTGATTGGACAAGTTCGCGACAACCAGTATAACATAACCACTGTGACGAATAGGGGGAGGCTTACAATCCGAGGCAAGGAAGCTCGCTTAGGACAAGGTTATTGGAAGGACAAAGCGAATAGGAGAAATAGAGAGAAATAGATAGAGTGGATAGAGATAGATAGAGAAAAATAGATAGAGTAGATACAGATAGATATAGATAGAGATAGAGAGATAGTGAGAACTAGAGATAGAGTGGGTAGATAGAGATACAGAGGGTAGAGAGTGTAGATAGAGAGAGAGAGAAAGAAATATAGTAGACAGTAGAAAGTGTTGACAAGTGGGGAGTTAATAAAGTATGGTCACCCAAAAATAATGGACCATCTTCCCAATTTGAATGTAATATACTTCTATTCTCAAACATTTTTCCTTTCTGCCGCTCCATCTCTGGAGGAAAACCAGCTGAAGCAACGTTCGATGCGCGATTAAAAGATTTTTTTCTGGCACGCTCCCCAAACAATGTGCTGAAAATGGACTCTATTTTTTGCGGCAAATATTTGATAGGACCAGGCTTGCGTGAAATATTTGATTTGTCGAGAAATCGACACTACGAAACCACAAGGCTGTGTAGATAGGCCCAACGGATCACAACCCACACCCTGTGTACTATTGTTGTTTTGAAGCGAACAATGGATCGTTGGGGGCCAGATTTTGGTCATTGTGAAGCGAGGCTTAAGTGCGGAAAAAGAGGAGGAAAAGGGTGATGAATGGTGGTCAGGAATAATGGAAGGTCAGGAATAATGAAACAGTCAGGATTAATGCAACAGAATGACGAACAAGTCACAATTGATTGAGAATAGGAGTTCTTACCATGACGAGGTTCAGCCCTGCAATTCCCAAAGAGGACATGAGGGATTAATGCAGAAAATTGCATCGAAAAAAGTTAGACAAAATCGTATTTGAATTTGCAACCAAACATTTTGTCAAACGCCAATACGATACGCGGCGCCGGGCCGCACGATACGGTCGCCATTACATCATCGTGTTACACCCAATTGCCTTGTGATACCATGGTTAGTGTTACCCTAATTTTTGGACCCAAGCCCCCTAAGCCATGGCATCTATAAAACGCGTGCCCATCGTCGGTCATTGAAGCTCCACCCCATATGTCTACCTTAAAACAAGACCTCCACGACGAGGAATCCTTCAACTCTGGTTCCGTCAACAACACAGAAGTAGTTGATCTCCCCAACCAAGAATACAACTATAACACAGCGATAATGGAAAATGTCTTCCGCTCCCACGACGAGGAAGCCTCCATCGATTCGTCCGATGACAAGCCAGAGCCGAAAAAGTCCCACTGGCGAAACACACTCTTGCTCTCCTTCACGTCGCTCGGTGCCATTTATGGTGATCTCGGTACCTCCCCACTTTATGTGCTCAACTCCATCAAGTACAAGAACAACCCTCCCAACCAAGAGGACATTTACGGAGGAATTTCCGTCATCTTCTATGTGTTCACCATCATCGTTGTCTTCAAGTACATTTGCATTGTTTTGTTTCTTGGACCAAACAATGGCGAGGGAGGCCAGGTGGCCATCTACGCCAAAATTGCACGCCACTTGAAGATGGGTCCCAAAGGCGTCCACATCCCAGGTGCCCCCGAAGTGTCGGACCTCGAGTTGATATCCAGGCAGGATACCACAGCGTCGTTCCAGACCACGCGAAGCAACACGCTGATTGGCAAGCGAATCAATGAGTTCAAGAACAATCCCACCCTTCTCAAGATTATCCAGCACTTTATTCTCTTTTGTTGTTTTATTGGGTGCTCGCTCGTCATCTCCGATGGCTTGTTGACTCCCACCACCTCTGTTTTGAGTGCCATTGGCGGTATCCAGATCGCCAAGCCCTCGTTCGACAACGTCCTCGCAGTCTCGGAAGTCATCCTCATTGCCTTGTTCTTTATCCAGCAGTTTGGGTCCCACAAGGTGTCCTTCACCTTTGCGCCCATCATCTTCATTTGGCTCTGGGGATTGTTCATCTGCGGCATCTACAACATCGTCAAGTTTCACCCCGGCATCTTTAAAGCATTGTCACCCTATTACGCAATCAAGCTTTTGAGGAGCAACGGTATAGACGTATTTAGTGGTGCAATGTTGGCCATCACGGGAACTGAGGCTATGTTTGCAGACATTGGTCACTTTGGCAGACTTCCCATCCAATTGACACTCACGACCTTCGTCTACCCTTGCTTGATTATCTGTTACTTGGGCCAGGGTGCTTACATTGTCAAGCACCCTGACGCTTGGACTTCTCCATTTTTCTCGTCGTTACCAGGAGGCACGGGGTCCCCTGTTTTCTGGGTGATGTTTGTGTTGGCCACCTTGGCCACCATCATTGCCTCGCAAGCCTTGATTCTCTCGGTCTTTAGTATCGTGTCGCAGTTGATCAACCTCGACTGCTTCCCCAACATCAAGATCGTGCACGTCTCCAAGGACTATGTTGGAAAGGTGTACATCCCCGTCGTGAACTGGTTGCTCATGATTGGTGTGTGCTGCACTGCCGCCGGTTTCAAGAACTCCAACAATGTGACTGCTGCCTACGGGTTGGGAATCACTCTCGATTTCATCGTCACCTCCGCCTTGATCATCCTCTGTATCATTTACGTCTACAAGTACAACATCTTGTGGGCCGTTGGATACTTGCTCATATTTGTCCCCCTTGAAATCGTCATGGTTGTTTCCAACCTCAAGAAGGTGCCACACGGTGCATGGTTCCCCATCATGATGACTGCCATAGTGTACATTTTCTTGAGCACATGGCGCTGGGCCAGATCCAGAAAGGTTGAGCACGAGTACAGCACCAGGGTCAAGGTCGATAAACTCTTCCCCAGTTTCAGAAAGGCGCCTGTCACCGTGGCATTGGGAGACGATGTGGCCGATGATGTTTCCAGCGACAAAGACATTGCGGTCACTGATAACTTGCAAGTGTGCACCAGGTACGGAGTCACAGACCTCACCACCCACGACGGTATTGCCATTATGTATAACGATGCCCCGATGCAAATCATGAACTCGCCCAATAGACTCCCACAGATTTACGAGAAGATGGTGTCATCGTTCGCATCGATTCCATCTGTCTTCTTGTTTTGCTCAACCAGAACCTTGTCGATTCCGGTGGTTCCAGACGACGAGAGGGTGCTCATAGGAGCCATGAAGATTCCGGGGCACTACAAGTGCATTATCCGGTTTGGGTTCACTGAAAAGATCAGCATTGACCGCAACTTGAGCAACACCATAATCCGCTCGATTCCCGAGGTGACCGACTTGGAAATGAAGTACAACCGCGATGCAAAGTCAATCGAGGAATGCGACTTGTCCAAGATCCCAGTGCTCCATATCTTTGAGAACAACTTGGTGCGGTGCCACGACTACTCGACTCCAGAGTACAAGACCAGAAACCCTTTTACCAAGGTGCACAGATTTGTGAGGGCGTTGTTGATCAACCTGTTCTTCAGCCCATTGTCCTCGGTGACGCGACACCACGGTGAGTTTTTAAAGTTGGAGAGCGAGTGCGAGGAGAGCGAGAAAAAGATGTTTATCGGAAGTGTTAGTAGAATTTAGATGAATAACGATTAGAGTAATGATAGATGTAATGATGTAATGACTACTGAATATGACTGAATGATGAAGAGTACCCAATGATGAAGAGTACCTAATGATGAATAGTACTGAATAATGAATAATGAGTAATGAAACAGAATACTGGTTAATGAATAGTACTGAATAATGAATACTCAATAGTACTGTGTGATGAAAGCACTGAATGATGAATATGAAAGCACTGAATGAATAATGAATAATGAACAATGAAAGCACTAATACTGAATGATGAATAGTATTAAATAATGAATAGTACTGAATAATGATTAGCAATTGTAGCTTACTTCATTTACTAAGTACAAATAAATTTTACACTTAATGTTGGACTTACCTTTTTGATTACGAACCTTCTTCTTTACCTTTTGATTTACCTCCCTCACTTTTTTTTAGTTCTCCTATTCATACATCCTTCACCTTCTTAATTTTTCTATTTGATACACACCTACGCCCACTCTGGCTTCTTGTCATAATCACTTCCTCTTCCTCTACCTCTTCCTCTAAAGTTACCTCTTCCTCTGCCCCTTCCTCTCCAGTTACCTCTTCCCCTACCCCTTCCTCTTCCACCCACACTGGCCTCACCAAAAGTGTCCATGTTGAGACTCTTTTCCTCAGACCACCTCATGGCACCGCTCTGCAGGGTCGACGACGAAATGGTATCAAAGAACGACAGCTTCTGGTACCCACCTGCCTCAACCTTGTCCTGCTGGTCATCGCGTGAAAACCTAGCGTTCGCAGACTCAAAGTCAAACTCTTCCTTGGGGATCTCCATCTTCAGAGTCTTGGTTGGGGTTGGCTTGGTTTCCTTTGCTTCTCTTGGAGGCTGAGGACGCGAAACAGGCTGTGGCTGGGCCACTTGCGAAGCCGCTTGCGCTTGTGGTGCAGCTTCGGCCTGTGGTCTGGTTTCTGCACGGGCATCTGGCTGCGAAGTGGTTTTGGTGGGGGCCTCAGGCATTGGCGGCGCCTGGAACGGCTGCCTGTACACATCAGGCTTCACCTGGTCAAGAGGAGTGTCCAAAACAGACAAGTCCTTGACGTCAGACCCTCTGAAAACAACATACTCGTACACATCGTTACCAGGCATGACTTCTGCATTGGGGTTACCAGCTTGCGCCATTCTGCCCTCAGTACCGAAGGAACGCACCGACTTCAATGCGACTGTGGCGTCATCCGCATTGATGTTCTCCAACAAACCAACGTAGCGGAGTCCCTTGTTGGAAATCAACGATATAGTTTTGCCAATGTATTGGGACATGATGTTGGACAAAAAAAGTTCAGGAATGAAACAGTTTATTTGGATGGAATGACAAATGCTGCAAATGCTAGCATTGCTAGCATTTGCACATTTCATCAAGAGGTTGAGAGATGTAATTAACTAAAACTGACGTACAATCCTACGTAATTAAATATCATGAGTACTGTCGATGCTTGGGCGGCCAAATGGCTGGGCCAAAAAAGCCTTTTGAAGGCCAAAAAACATTCTAAAAAAACAGTGCAATGTCCGACACTATAGAACCCAAAGACGAGGTGGTATCCCGGGAAGCGCTTGGATCTGATGGATCAGATGATGAGTTTGATCAGCCTATAAAGGGGGAGTCCAGAGATGGTGTGGATGGAGATGACGTGAATGATGGTGATGGAGATGGAGATAATGCAAATGATAACGATGATGACAATGGAAATAATGGTGATGACAATGGAGATAATGGAGATGATGGAGATGATGATGCAGAGCTTGGTGGTGATGGAGACGATGACAACGACGCCGACTCCGACGAAGACAATGTCTACTCCATAAAAGCACACAAGTTGTCGAACCAAGCAGAACGTACCAAGAAGAAGAATGTGAGGAAGAGAAACGTCAACAGCATGTTTTCCAAAGACGAAAAGCCTGTGTACTCCAAGCCATTAGAAGAGGCTCCTGCTGCGTTGGAGGAGTACCCCAACGAAGACCCATCTTCGAGAAGAAGGCGGTTGTTGGAGGAGAAGATGGACCAGGCCATCAAAACAAGAACCGTGAGGCGCAAAAAGGACGAGGACGATCTCGAGAGAATGCAGGACGACAAGATTGACGACTTGAAGGACCAGATGATCAAGGCTGCGAACTTGGATGTCGAAAAGAACTCCCAGGGCCAGATTGCCACAGAGAAGATGAAGTTGTTGCTGCAGGTGGCAGATATCTTGTCGAGAGCCGACTTGGCGATTTCGATATTGGACAACAATCTCTTGGAGGCTGTCAGATTGTGGTTGGAGCCATTGCCGGATGCATCGATGCCAGCGTACCAGATCCAGAAGGAGTTGATATCCAGCTTGGAGACCTTGCCCATAAAGACGGACCACTTGGTTGCAAGTGGGATTGGCAAGGTTCTTGTTTTCTACCAGAGATCCAAGAGAACGGAGCCGGGCTTGAAGAAGATTGTGGACAAACTCATTGGAGACTGGACAAGACCCATTTTGAACAAGTCCGACTCGTACAAGGACCGTACCATCCAATTCAACGACTACGACAAGAGCACCTACTCCAACAAGTTGGCTTCGTCGCGTGCATCCAGACCCAAGGAGGCCAAGACGTTGTACGAACAGAATGCAGCAAGAAGAAAGAGAGCTGCCATTCCAAGTGCAAGAACAGCCGCATACAAGATTGCACCAAGAGTGGATCCAAGCTTGATCAGAAGACAACAAACAAGAAACTTGGGCACGAACGACGAGAGGTTCAAGAGATTGAACCTGACGTTGATGTCCATGAGTGCAAAGAAGAAGACGACAAAGAAGGGCGGTCCTTCGATCGAGGGAAGAAATTTGGCGATGTAGAGGTACAGTGGCTGAGCACACTGTATGTGTAAATTGTATAGCGGAATATAGTACGTGTAATGAGGGATGTAGACAACGAGCGAAGCGAGTTGTTCGAAGGGCCTTGACGAGGAAACATGAATTACAGCTGAAGCAATGATACTTCTGAAGCACGAAGTAGGATGAAGCAAGTAGGATGAACGGAAAGATCAAAAACCATTACACCCCTTCCGTGTTACGAATGTTTGACATATGAAATCATGAGTGTGAAATTACGTGGTGTGGTGAATTAAAGTGGTGAATTACATGTGGTGATTTTACATGTGTGAATTACATGGAGTTTGGTGAAATTTGTAGTGTAATTTGAAAACCAAATTCTTTAGGAACGTGGCAGCATGATGTTTACATCTTGTTCACTTACAATAGTTGTTAATGTAGTTGCTTGTTGTAGTATTCTTTTTCAGATCTACAGATATTCTCGCTGTCGTAACTGATAAAACCTTTATTAGTAGTATATATGAAAAGGAAGATTGATTCGTTTACGATCTTGGCTTTTCCTTCTTCTCCTTCCACAAAGCCAACAAGGAGACACCGGAAACCTTGACGACCTTGAATCTGACACCTGGGATATCACCCTTGGCCTTACCTCTTCTACCGAAACCGGCCAAGAGGACTTCGTCGTTCTCATCGACGAAGTTCAAACAACCATCGTTTGGCACGAAAGCAGTAACCTTCTTACCGTTCTTGATCAATTGAACTCTGACACACTTTCTGATAGCGGAGTTTGGCTGCTTGGACTCAACACCAATCTTCTCCAACACAATACCCTTGGCGTGAGAAGAACCACCGAATGGAGAGGACTTGAAGGCAGTTCCCAACAATCTAGCCTTGTAAGCTTGGTCGGCCCATCTGTTGTTACGACGGTGAACTCTCAATTTTCTAGCAGAGTTAAGACCTCTAGGTTTACCTTTACCCATGATTGATTATTCTTGGTGATACTTTCTGAAAAGAACTGGTAGAAATTTTTTTTTATAAAAGTGATCGCGAGACTGGGCACAATTCGCATCGAAAGATTTTCAAAAATTTTCATCGCTCTGGTCGCGTGATATGCACGTGAATTTGAGAGGGTATAACCCTACACATACAAAGTACTCTGTCAGATAAGATATATTATTGTTTGAGCTTACAAAGTGGTTTTTAAACATTTTGATACAGTAAGCTATGAAGTTATTATGAAGCTACCAAAAGCTATGAAGTTATTATGAAGCTACCAAAAGCTATGAAGTTATGAATCCACTATAAGGCTCGTAGAAGATATTCGACCTTGACTATTCTTTTGACCATTCTGCTGATTATCTGCTGACTATCTGTTGACTACCTGTTGACTATCTGTTGACTATGTTGACTATTCTGTTGACTATTCTGTTAACCATACAGTTGACCTCTTGATCTATTCTGCTCTTGATCTATTCTGCTCCAAAAAATGTCTTCCTCTACCCTCACAATCTCTTTCTCTCAATTGTTTGCTGATCACTTCTTCCTCCAATCTCGCTTCGCTCGATTGTAGGAAGAACTCATCACGTTTTCATTTAAGTTGGGGTGCAGACCACGATGCCACCAATCAATAATCTGCAAATAAATCCTTCCCATAAACGTTTCTGACGTTTTATCTCCCCACATTATTTTCTACGATTTCTACAAATCTATTTTGAGTACGATTGTGTCGAAATTCCAATTTATTCAAATCACAAATTTCAGCCGATAGGATCTTCTATCGAATCTTCTATCGAATCTTCTATCGAATCTATGTCGTCTCTACTTTGCAATCTTTTTGCCCTTTGCCAACTTCAACAAAAAGAGGAAAAGAAGGTCCAATTGATCCTTGAACATAAATAATAACCCCTGCACCAACACTCCCTTCAATAACTGTGGGGCAATGCCTTTGTATAATCCCCTAAACTTCTCTGTTTCCCACAAGTGAGCCAATGCGTGTGAGAAGTACTTGAACTTGACCTCCTCGTCCACCTCCTCGCCCTCCTTGGCCTTCTCGTTGGTCTTCTTCTGCATCATGGCCTTGGACACAATCAAAGGCTGGGTAGCCAAAGTAGCAAGGGACTTGGCCAAAACACCAATCGAAAACGCCTCCAAGGGTCCCAAGTACTCCTTGGATCCGTACAAGAGCAGCTTCAATCTCTCGTACGAACCGTATGTGATGGATGGGTTGATGCACAACACCAAAGAGACCCTCAAGCCCTTCCACAAGCCGGTGACACCGTCGTGCTCCAAGACCTCCTTGACCAAGGTGACCCAGCTTCTCGCAGACTTGTCGGTCTGCTGCTGGGTGGTGATGACACCAATGGGCATGGTGAACATCTGTGAGATTGCAGCTGCAAGAGCACCAAGGAACAACTCCATGGCGGTCGTGGGCTTATGATTGGGGATATGCTTGTTGATGTTGGCGTACACACGCTTCACTATGGTGTACCAATAAAAGTAGGAGAAGTTCTGGGCTGCGGTACCAAAGATGGAGGCCGACAAGCCGTGGTACCATCCCAATATGCCTTTTTTCTTGTAGATCTTCTGCAAGACATCGACGGTGTTCTTGTAGCGCTTCTCGTCAATGATTTCCTTCTCGAAGCTGTCCAATTTCTCTGGAGAAGAACCCGCTTTCCCAGATTTGTCGGCCTTTTTCACCTGCGTCTGGATCAAGGTCTTACTGAGGTCTAGTGGGTAGACCAAGGTGTTGGCGATGGCCGACGCCAATGCTCCACTAGCGGCTTTCTCAAAGGGCGAAAGTGACATATTCTAAAAATTAATTTCCCCACTGTGCAATTCAGTCTTGCCCGTTACATATATACAAATTATCAGTTGCTTGTTTCCCCATCTTTTGTTCCGAGGATGTGCTCCCGATCGCCTGTGTGCAGGTTTGTTAACATGTGCGCCAGACCAGTTTTATAGCCGATCGACCGAGGCCCAAAAGATGCGCGATGCGATGAGAGTCTACACTGGATCTGCTCAATATATATACAGCTACCGAATATTTAAGCCCTCCACACCTGCGTTTTCCTATCGACCCCGCTTGTGACGAGAAAATCCGGGCCTACACAAAAGTCCTTGATTTTCCCAGCGTGCGATGCCAACAGCACAATGGTTTTCTGGGTCACCAAGTCTACGCCCCGTATTATTCCGTCTTCCCCCATGATCCAGACCCCCAGTCCGTCGCGTCTCCATGCAATTAGCGGCTGCGAGAGCTTGTCCTGCGGCGACAATGTCGCCAAGTTCTTCACTATCTGGTTCCTCATGACACCCTCCGAAGTCCCAAAGTTGCGCAACAGGAGCACAATTAGCCTCATGTAGGGCTCGTGAGACGTCCCCACGGCCACAAGCGGCACTCCGTCCACCGTTGCGATGGCTATGGCACTTGGGGAAAACCCGGCGTGCGTAAACTCCGCGTCGTTCACGGAGAGCTTGTATTTGGCCGTGAGCACCCCGTCAAAAATTACCACGTCCAACAACGTGTGCTGGTCCTTCCCCACCACAAACACCAAATTGCCCTCGTAGTGTGTGTAGTCGAAACTCGTAGGAATCTGCTCCAACTGGAGCAGCGACAAGAGCTGGAGATCCCCGTCAAATATCTTGAAGGACATGTCTCTGGAAATCGAAGCATAGTACAGGCGTCCCTCGTGCACTACGTGCTTGCAGTCAATCACAAACTTGGAGTGTAGCTGTGCGGTACTCTCTACTTTTTCAGACGTTGGGTCATATATATGCCCCATGCCATTCATACCAATGAGCAAGAGGTGTTGGGACAATGGGTTATACACCACCTTTTTGACGATTGCACGGCCAATGGGAGCCAGGACCGACACGAGACTTGTGGTCTTTACATCTACTTTGGCCAACTTCATGTCTGTAGTGCTGAGGTAGACGTGCCCATCTTCATCGTAGGCACTGGAAATGACCAAACCATTGAGATTTTGGACAGTGGTTGCAGTTTTGGGGTAGGGCGAAGACCACGGGATACCAACTTGATAGTCGTCGTGATCGGGGTTGGAGAGTTCAAGCAGTCCGATGGGGATGTCTGTGTAGCGCACCCGGTCCTTGACAATTTCCTCTAGGGTCTCGCCATGGAGTTTCTGGGGGATGATGGCGGTACCGCAGTCTTTTTCGAGTGATTCAAGAGTGGCAGTGTAGCCTTTCGACTCGAGAAATTGAGCAACCAAAGAGTATATGGGGTCCATGAAAATGTTTTGATCCACAAAATAAAGAGGCTTGATGCTGGTTACAGAACAATAGATCTGACCTGCGCAAGAAATGAGGCTGAAGCGATGGGCTGGAAGATGAGCAGGTGAGCGGATGAACAGGAATAGATGAACAGAGACAGAATTATAAGGTAGAAACATGAACAGAAATGTAGAAGACCCAAGTAGAAAGTACCATGTAAGCACTAAAGCATTAAAGCACTAAGGCACCATCACAGCACTAAAGCATCATCACTATAGCACCATCACTAAAGCACCACTAAAGCACCACGAAGGCACCACGAAAGCACCATAAAAGCACCACTAAAGCACAATAAAAGCACAATCAACCTTTATCTACCCCCACATCGGTGGGGCACGCGATACAAACCAGATAAGCTGATCGAATGTTCAACGGAATGTAATGAAATTCGAGGCTGATGATTACTTGGATACACTGTCCAAATAACTCAAGTCAATTCATCATTGGTCCACTATCTTTTCCGTTCTCGACATTGCTCTTGATCAGATAAGCAGTTGATCTCACTATAGCTTGTACTCTCTGTCCACTTGTCTTGTCCTCCACTTTTACTGATCCTCCACTTACCCTCCACTTTTACTCATCCTCCACTTCTCCACCAGTCATCCTCTACTCATCCTCAGTCTAGCCTTACACTGCCTGCGGACTATCAATGGTCATTGCACCCCTTTTTCAAGGCGAAGCGCGTCCCAAAATAACTTTTTTTTTTCCTCCTTCGTGCGCTGTTTCTAATTTAAATGTGAAACATCTTCACGAATTCTTCTCCACGAATTGGACATATCTTTTCCACGGATCCATTTATACAGCCGCTCACCAACAGAAGAACACACAACAGAACAAGAACAGACATGTGGGTTGAAAAAGTACAGGAATTAGTTACCAGGGGCATTTCAGACGATGTCACCTCCACCGCAGAATCCTTCAAGAGCTGGGACTCTTGTATGGCTAACAAACCATGTAAGATTGTCGCCATCGTGGGCATAATCCTCGCGGTATTGTTTGCTTTTTGGATGATCTCCACCGTGGTCCGCTGCTGCTGTATGGGCGTGGCGTGTCTCGAGGCCTTGTGCTGCTGCTGCTGCAGGCCAGCTAACACCATGAGGTACCAGGAGAAACAGGCCCCAAGTCCCTTTGAGAATCCAAACATGTATCCAGCGGCACAGGCACCAGTCTACCAGACAAGGGCGCCGCCACAGGCTTACTTTGCCCAGAACCAGGGTTATCAACCGGTGAGTACGTCCTACGAGGGGGCCACTCCTTACCACTCAGAAAGAACATACTACGATGATGAGAATCCGTTCGATGACAAGAACGATAAGACAAACAACTATCATGAATCGTCGTACAGGTACCATTAATGTATAGTAAGGGAAGGTTAAGAAGGTAAGGAATTTTTGTAGAAGGAGCGACCTGTTGAGTCCCTGTTGAGTGATTATTGAGTGATCACCAAGTCAACAGTAAATTACCCACATTTTTACCCATTTTACTTTATTACTTCCTCTATTATACTTTCTCCATTATACTTATTATACTCTCTATTACTATCTGTCCATGTTTGCTACCAATCTGTTATCACTTCCCCTTGTAGAAATGGGTTAACTTTTGACTTGATCGAAACTTTCCCAAATTGGAACTTTTAGCAACAAATCGTCCAAAAACGCCAAAATCTAATTATTTCATTTGACGTGAACCCCTGGCATGTTATCGCGTCGCTTGTAGTGTTATCTCACACGAAAGATTTCTTCAATCGATTTGTACTCTCCACTTACTACTCACTCATCACTCTCACTTACTACTCTCCACATACTCACCACTCACTCACTTACAACTTACTCACTCATTACCCACACTACCCACTCACTACTACTCTCACTAGTCATTCACTTCTACTCACGACTAACTCGCTTCTCTCGTTAGTCATTTACTACTCACGACTAACTCGCTTCGCTCGTTAGTCGTTCGTGTCGTTCACTCTCATCTATTATCTAAAAATATGCAAACTGGTGGCTACGCCTACGTGAATGTCCCTCAACATACGGAGAGACTCCGACCAGCGGGGATAAAGCAACGCTGTTAAACAGCAACTTTTTCGGCGTGCTTACGGTGGATACCCGGTTTCTTTTGGGTGTTTGCTGCTTAGCCTTCCTGGGACTCCCCTGTGCCACATCCAATGCATTGAGGTTGAGTGGAGCCAACGGCATTTGTTGGCTCGCTATAAGTTGTGTTTGTAACCTCGCATATGGCTGTGGTGTTCCTTGGAATGATGCTGATTGGTATGGGGATTGTGCCTGGTATGGTGACTGTGCATGGTATGGTGATTGTGGGTACGGTGATTGTGCCTGGTTGAACGAAGTTATTGTTGGCGAGCTGAACTGGCTCGTTGCCCTAGAGTCGTACTGGAGAATAGGAGTGGCTGGAATTGCCATCGTGGGCATCTTCATCGCAGGATCAAAGTCCATGCTTCTCTTATCCAAAATCAAAAACCCTTTACCCCTCAAGTAAAGCGTAAAATTCTGGATCGCCATCTCCAAGTTCTTCAGGTCATAGTAACTCATAATGATTTGGTGGTGCTCACTTTGCGTGGCACTGGCTCCCAAAGGTACCTCGTTGGCAATGAGCTCAACACCCAACAATACCTTGTATGGAATAACAACCGTTTGTACAAATTCATCGTACATGGTGCTTCCAGGCATGAAATTCTCCTCAAACTTCCCCGGCATAAAGGTGATCTTGAACTCGTAGCTCTCAGGGAGAAGCTCCTTCAACTGCTTGAAACATTGCTTCGTCTTCAGCTCAGATCCCATAATGTCCAAGGCAACATCGTTGCCCTCAAACACATCGATTGACTCGGGGAAGTTGAAGTAGCAGTTGTTGGCACCTTCAATCTCACTCACTTGCTTCAACTTGTTGTGGTTCACAAGAAGCAAGTAGTGCGACTTCAACAACCTAAACTTGAGCGTGCTGTAGATCGCAGAGTTGGGCATAATGGATGTCTTGCTTCTCACAGGTGACGCCATCACACTGGGCACAGTGCACTGGTGAACCAAGTCGTCAATCTCGCTCTTGACCAAGTCAATGTTCTTGCTGTTTTTACGTGGACACTTGATCAACACGTTGTTGGAGCGCTCAAACGTGTACATGTCCTTGTGCAGCGCAGCGTCGGAGCTACTCGTGAACTTGATAAAGACATTGTACTTTTTCATCACCGATTGGATTATGGAACCGCCGTTGCCAATGATGGATTTGTGGAACACTTCTGGGATGTTGAACTGCAACTCGGCAGGCAACTCCAACTCAATCAACTCCAAGCCCCGAATCAAGACATTGAGGTCAGTGCCACCCATAATCTTGATATCCACAAAAAAGTTGTACTCGTTAAAGGGCTTGAACATGATTTGTGGAGCCTGGTTCAACTGGTTCATGATCTTGATCAACTTACCATTCTTCTTACCGCTGATAAAGTCTCTTTGGGAGTTACTCAACTCCAAACGCAAGACTACACTAGAAAAACCCTCCTTCATACGTGCAAGCTGGCGAAGTGCTTGCTTGACTTCCGGCGCACTACCATTAATGTGCAAGCCGTACTTGTTGGATGTGAAGGTACATGTCTTTTTCAAGTGAACAAGCAGCAAGAGCGAGTACTCACTCAATCCCATGTCGTCGCTCGACAAGAAAACCGAGTAGAACTCGGAGCTTATAGAGTTGAGATCGCTTATGGCGTCTTGCACAGCAGACTCCGTGGCACCTTGGACAACAATCTTGAAGTTGTCGCTTTCGCCAAGACTTGGCAATTGCACAAACACCCCGTGCTTGAACATTACGCTAAGAATATCGGACTGCTTGTACAAAATCATGGCGTCGATCTTGACCTTGTGAAGATCAATTTCCTTCACCACAAACTTGGACTCCCTCTTAACCAACTTGGTCAAGATCTCCTTTGCCAACATCACCTTTTGGGCGCTTTTGGATGTGATGAGAACATTCAAGTTCTTTGTGGACCCCAAGACATTGGAGTTGAAGAGATTAGGTAACAAGTCTGGGATGAATATGCTGGCGTCAGTTTGCTTGGCAATCTGGGTGAAATTGTTCAATTTCAACCCGCCAATGAGTGGGATCGTGGACAAGTCTACACTCACGGCATCGAGATAGTGGCCGTGTACGAGGCTACTGATGAGGACTCTCACAGCGGGTTCTGCGAGTGTGATATTATCCTGGTACCCCACGATATGGAGCCAGACATCACTCACTGAGAAATGGCTGGTGTCCATGAGGCGATCATTGTTGATCACCACCTCAACCTTGTATTGCCTGCAAATTTCGATGAGGGTGCATGTGAATTTTTCGTCAATCTTGAGAAAGTCACCGTTTGTCAACGGGATCGACTTGTAGTTGACCTGGTTGTAGTTGCGGAGCATATGCAGCCGCGCGTAGTCGATGAAGGATGCGGACCCATGGAAGGTCAATGTGATCATTTGGCTGCTCAACAGCGGCTCGATTATAGAAACATAATCCGTGGCGGTAGCCCCAGCGTTTATTTGCTGGAGAGTGGTGAGAAGGGGCGATAAGTTATCGATTATTCTATACGATCCCGTGCTCCACAAGCCTGTGTTGGACTCAAAGTACGAGTTGGCGCTTGGGTGCGCAATGAAACTGTACTCAAGGTTGAGTATAGAAAGGTTGGATGAGCGCATGCAGATTCGTGTGGGTTATTATGTTGTCTGTTGTGAGTTGTTTAGAGTTGTTTAGAGTTGTTTAGAGTTGTTGCAGGTTGTCTGTTGTTGGCTGTTGTGACTTGTTGTGGTTGGATAGTTACAAGATAACTAGTTCAAGATACTAGTACAAGATAACTAGTTTGAAAACCTTGTGACACTCAGTATATATGTACTCGGCAAGATATTTAGAGCGGCCCAAATAGGAAATTCTGGAGCACTGGAAAACAGTGTCACAAATAAGTTACGGACCCAGTCCAACGCTCATCCCAGACTGCCGAAAAGAGCATGTATATTGAGTACATAGCAACACCGCTGCAAGTCAGCGTATCGATGGTATTTACCATTGCCACTAATCGAGTAAAAAGTGCCGTTTTGGGAAGGAATTTGGGAAACAAAATCACCATTGCGGTTTAGGGTAATAATGGTGTTTACCTTTCCGTAACGGGAGATGCAAGAGAAGAGCTGGGGACTTTGAAAGCAGGGGTGGCCAATGCCACTGTAAAGCAATGTTGACCAATGTAGTTGAGCGTAGTTGAGCAGTAGTTAAGCAATGTAGTTGAGCAATTTAGTTACAATTAGTGAATGTTGAACCTACAAAAGCACACCCTACACACATCAGCTATACACCAAATCATCTGCCCAATTAGAACACCCACTACAGAGACGAGATTAACAAAGGCTATTGACAATACCAACAATGGGAAAATTAACTAAGATCAACAAGATTAAAGGGGGAACAGGGGAACACAGCCTTGGATGGCTGGTTGTCAATAAACTTCACTTCAAGGGGTCGCAAGATAAGGTTTATGATGATCACTAGTAGAAAATAAAAAGCAAACGGTAGAGAAGACAAAAGTGAGAAAAATATTTCATGGCGAGATGAACCCATTCCTTCCAGCCTGTGGTCATCTGTCAGCAATCCATAATGTGGTGTGAGCTGATTAAACTGTCACAGACTTGTTTGAGAAGTTTATTAGCAGTCCCCAGTGATATTAACCATGCTGGCTACAATGTACGGACAGAGTCCAATGTAATGTAATTGAATTCTGTAATCATTCTGAGTTCAATTCTGTAATCATTTCTGTAATTATTTCTGTAAATTCATTCTGTAAATTTTATTAGTGCAATTACTGATGAAAATTGTCCATGTGAATTGTAATCGTATGTAAATTATCGTTCATGTAAATGAAATCTTCATGTAAACTGAATGAATTGTTATGCATTCTGCTATGGTATCCTAATACTTGATTGTCCTTTATTTGAACTATTTCCTTCTATTACAAGTTGTAACAGTCATGGTTGGATGCCATAAACGGGAACCCTCATTGCTTCGCTCGTTCATTCGTAGAGTCATGGTCTGATGA
This sequence comes from Kodamaea kakaduensis, assembly GCA_030558435.1. NCBI lineage: Eukaryota > Fungi > Ascomycota > Pichiomycetes > Serinales > Debaryomycetaceae > Kodamaea > Kodamaea kakaduensis. The sequence continues at coordinate 253,683 of JAJMSN010000018.1, forward strand.
CCCATGATTCTTCACTCGCTTCGCTCGTTCATTTACAGTCTTGATGAGATGATCCATAATGGGGATCCCTCTTGCTTCACTCGTTAGCGTAGAGGGTATGGTCTGATAATCCATGAATGGGATCCCTCGCTCGCTTCGCTCGCCTCGCCCGCTCGCGAACTCTACACCCTCTTCAGGTCCCAAACGTACAACATCTCATCCCAACCCGTTGTAGCCACCCACCCAGGTTCTCCCCACAAACTGTAGTCACATCCAATCACAAACTCCTTGTGGTTGTGCATCACTCTCCCCCTGGAATTGGTGAATCTGTTCCCTCTATCCAGCTCGTCTCGCCAGACCCTCGCCGTCATGTCGTAGGAAACACTCAACAACTCCTCTGCATCGTGCGGAGACCACTGCACCTTGCGCACCGCGAACTCGTGCCCCAAAAGCTCATTCATGGGAGTGGGCCCACGGATATTGGCATTGGGATTGGCAGGGATTCTCCGCAAGTCCCACACACGAATAGACTTGTCTGTCCCCGCACTGGCCACCACCGTCGACTTGTATTTGTTCCAGTCACACGAGAGTGTTTCCATACCACCATGTGCAACAAAGCTCAATTTGAGTGGCTGCGGCTCGCGGATATCCCAGATCTGGATTCTCGACGATCCACTACACGATATGATCGTGGAGGGGGAGTGTGGCGAGAAGGTGGCGTTGTATACACATTGCGATGTATTCACCTGCTGGTGTTGCTTCTGGTGGGACATGGGCAACGGGTTGACCTTTTCAGGCCCAGTTTGTGCCTGTTGTGTGTTCAATGTCATGATGGAATCGGGTCTCTGTGGTGACCACACCTTGACAAGGCCGTCCCAACTCGAACTCACAAAGTTCGTCTTGTCCACAAGGTTCCAGTTGACTGAAAACACCTCGCGAGTGTGTTCCTTCCAATTCATCACGGGGAACTGGCCCACCGTCGTGTCAAACAACTTGATCAGACCATCACCCAGAGCAACAGCAGCTTGGTTCTCGTGGATCTCACTCCATGCAACGTCGAAAAGACCGTCCTGGGTCTCCCACGAAACCTCATTGTGGATGGCTCCATTGGCACCTATGCTAAGAATAAACAACCGTCCATTGCCCACAAGCCCATAGTTGGCAGCAGTGGCCACAGCAAGTTTGTTGTCGAAAAAGGGGGAGTACTGGACCCCGTACCCATTGTAGCCCGCCGTCCTGTACGAGATCATGGGCGTTTGATTTTTTACAGTTTACAGAAACAATAAAATGTAAATTGATAAGAAAAAGTACTTCTCCACTTTTAATTTCTACTTCTTCTGCCATCTTTTATCTCCTTGTAATACTTTCCTCCCAATACTCTACTATATTTTACCTTGTCAATTTCTATTTATCTATCAGCTCTATCAACTCAGTTAATCTTATTCTCTGTACAATAATAGTGGGTTTCTTCTGTCAGTCTTTTGCCTTAGTCTTTCGTCTTTTCTAGTCTTTCAAGTCCCTTTTCTTTGTCTTGGTCTTAGTATCCTTAGTCTTCATCTTCTTATCTCCATTCTTATCTTCAAAGTCTTCATAATCTTTTCTTCTTCTCACAACTCCTTTGTATCCAAATACTTGATGTGTTCCCAGAACCTCTCGTCCACCTCCTCCTTCTCTATCACTCCCAATCCAATCAAATCTCCCACAAACAACAAGAGTTTCTGCTGCGAGTACTTCAAGTAGTCGAAATCGTCGTCCGACGAAGTGATCTCATCCTCCACCACAACATCCTCCAAGTGTGTGTTTTCCATCTGTGAAGAAATAAAGTGGTACGTACTGTCCACACCAATATCCTCTGCGCTTGTCGGCAAAGGCGTGGGCACAGGACTCAACACAGTGCTGTTCTTTGGCTTATACTGCCCATTTTGAATCATCCCCCAGAGGTACCAGTATAACGACACCGTTGGTCTCCAGTATATACACTCATTGTACAACTTGTTTCTCTCGTACGTCAATGGGTCTTTAATCTCCTCGGGCTCATCCACTAGCTTGGTGGTTGGGTGCCTCAACTTGTACTCCACATACGACGAAATCAAGTTCAATTGCTCTTTTTGCGTCGGGAAGTTCTCGTGGAAGATGTAGTAGGACTGGGTGGGGTGGTAGTAATCCGACATCCATTCGGAGAAGTGGTTTGCAATATCAAACGCAGGAAAGTTGGCTCCCGAGTACTCAAAGTCAATCACCACCAACGCCGAGTCCTTTTGGGTTTCTGGTTTCTTGACATCAAACGCCTCGTGGAGCAACAAGTTACCGTACTGCGTATCATTATGGCAAAATTTATAGTTTTGGTGGAAGGACCTGGAGTCGTACTTTCCAAATAACCACTCCTTGTACCGCTCAATAATACTCTTGAACTTGTCAAAGTCCATCAAGAACAACTCCTTGAAATCGTACTCGTACTTGCGGTAATTGTCGAGGTACTCTGTCTCAAACAACTTGAGCCACTTGAACACAAGTTTCCACGCCATGGGGAGCGTGCTCTCGAAATCCTTGAGATCCAACTCGATCTTGTAGTGCAAGTCCTTCATACGTCTCCCCAAAATTTGCAGGATCACAGGGTCACGGATCTGCTCCTTGCCAAGGGTGATGAAGCCCTCTAAAAACTGTTCAAAGCGCCCATTGGCAAAAATTCCCAAGAGACGGGGGCCAATGTGCTTGGCCAGCAACTTGATCAAGATCGCAAGCTCGGATTCTCGGTCAATGATAGAATCCACATTTCTTCCGTACACCCTCAACAACAACGCAGGGAGCTGTACTTCCTCATCCCTGTACTCGAGCTTATAGATGGAGTTTGTCAACGCACCCGAAATACGATTGACGCCCAAGTTGGCGGGTACCAAGTTGTGCTTATGCCACTTGTGGATGCGCAACGCCTTGATCAAACCAATCAAATCCAGCTTAAAAAAGTCCAAGGGCAAGGTGTTGTCCAAAGTGGTTGCTATCGCAGCAATCTGGCGCTCGATATCGGCGCTGGGACTCGTGGACCCAGAACCGCCTGCCAGGGGAGTGAGCGTGACTAGTGACGTCGACGAGAGCGACTTCTTGTTTGCAAGAAGTGGTCTGCGTGTGGAGGAGGTTGATCTGGACCTGGAGTTGCGGGTCCGGGTTCTCGAACGGGACCTCGAGCGCAAGAGATTGGGTTTAATGGCTTCTTTTTCCATACTGGACGAAAGTGCGAAAGTGTGCGAAAGTGCTTGGTCAATCAAACTGCTGTAGTAGCGGTAATGATTTATTTGTTGGTGGAGAACCAACACTTTTTGTGGCTGGAAATTGCTATTGAGGCACGGGTTTTTGGTCGTGCGACCTTTACGATTTCACATGCACTCACAGTACGAACTTCAGCACAAAAGAGCACTACAGTGGGCCGTACAAAAGAACTAGCATGTACAAAAGTGCTAGTAATTGCAGTCATTACAACTCAACAAATTCAAATAACCACAGAACTGGGACCTTCGGATGGTAAGCCTATAAGCGCAAATGGCGTTGAAAATACGAGATGAAAAATATGTAATGATCCGAATCAGGTAATTTAGATCTACGCGAACGATTTGATGATATACCAATCACCTGAGCAGCCGTACAGAAATTTGAATACAAGAAGACAGGTGTTTTGAAGTGTTCTGGAAGAGTTGAAAATCTCACAAATTTTATTAGTAGAGGTAGTGGTGGTGGTGGTGGTGGTGGTGGTGGTAGTGTAGTAGTGGTAGTAGTAGTAGTGGTAGAGTAGTAGTAGTAGTAGTGATACTACTAATACTACTAATACTACTAATACTACTAATAGCAGTGGTCATAGTAGTACTACTAATAGTAATGGTAGTCACACATTCAAGACTAAGTACTCATTGTTTAGTCAGTAATTATGAACTTTAGTCACTTATTCTTGTACGATTTTCTAGACGACTATACCATTTTTTTGACGAAAAAATTGATCCACTAACATGGTCATCTCAAGCTACCTTGCTGCCTTAGGGTGTGTTTCTACTGCTGCCACCTACCAATTGTACCAGGCCAAAGTTGCCGAATGCGAGCAGCTTGCCAAAAGCATTGAAGAAAAAGCCACTGCTTCCAAGTCTTCGGAGCAGACCCTTTCCGATGAGATCAATGATTTGAAGAAACAAGTCGAGACATTGACCCAGGCCAACACCGAGAACGCCAACTCCAAGTCGCTCAATGACCTTTTGTCGTCCAAGCTCTCGAAGGTCGAGGCTCTCAATGCTGATTTGGAGAGGAATGCCACGGCCCTTTCAAATGAAAAGACCGATTTGGAAGCCCGCTGGAAGTCTTTGCAAGCCGAGGTGGACACCCTCAAGAAATCGTTGGAGGAAGCCACTGCCGCCGGCGAACAAGTCAAGCGTGACCTCAGCTCCAAGCACAGCACTGAGATTGAGAAGTTGGCGATCGAGAAGAATGGTGAGATCGATGCATTGAACATCAAGCTTGGCGATGTCAAGGCCGCTGCTAGCATGGCTGAAAAGAGCTTTGAGGACTACAAGCTTTCTTCGGTGAGACAGGTCCAGGAGCACAAGGACAAGGTGGAGGAGCAGGTAACAAAGTTGAAGGAAAGTGAGGCTAATGTTGCAAATTTGTTGGGGCAATTGAAGGATAACGAGGAGAAGACGAGTGGTATTAGTGAGGACTTGAAAAAGACAAAGAGTTTGGTTGTGGATTTGGAAAAGTCTTTGAAGGAGAGTAATGAGAAGGCGGAGGAGTTGAAGAGGGCTGTTGAAGAGAAAGAGGATGAGGTGAAGAAAATTACTTCTGGAAAGGAGGAGGAGGTGAAGAGAGTTACTGCTGAGAAAGAGGAGGAGGTGAAGAAGGTCACTGCTGAAAAAGAGGAGGAGATTAAGAAGTTGACTGACAAGCACCAGAAGGAGAGTCACGAGACCATGGAGCAGCTTTCCAAAGACAAGGACGAGGAGTTGGCCAAGGACAGGAAGGTTATTGCTGAATTGATGGCAGAGGCAGAGGATACCAAGACCAAGTTGGCCGAGGCAGAACAAGCATTGAGGGAGGTTGAGGAGGTCAAGAAGGAGGTTGAGGAGAGAAGAAAGGAGGCCGAGGAGGCCAAGAAGGAGGCTGAAGATGCCAAGAAGGAGGCTGAGAAGGCCAGAAATGAGGTTGAGCAAATAAAGAAGGAGGCTGAGGAGACCAAGAAGGAGGTTGCGGAAGCCCACAAGTCTATTGAGGCCTTCAAGTTGAATGTTGAGGCTTCTGAGAAGGAATTGGCTGAGTTGAAGAAGTCTAGTGTTAGTAAGGATGAGCATGAGAAGGTTGAGGAGAGTTTGAGGAAGGTGGAGGAGAGTTTGAAGAAGGAGAGGGAGGAGGCAGAGAAAAAGAGGGAGGACATTGAGAAGGAGAAGAAGGAGGTGGAAAAGGAGAAGGTGGAGGCAGAGAAGAAGAGGGAGGAGGTTGAAAAGGAAAAGAAGGAGATTGAGAACAAGCTTGCTGAGGAAAAGAGCAAGGTTGAGAAGGAAGAGGCCAAGTCACAAGAACTCAAGAAGAAGTTGGAGGAAGCCGAAAAGTCCAGTGGGAACGTGAAGGATTTGGAAAAGAAGAAGGAGGAGATTGAGAAGGAGAAGGAGAATGTTGAAAAGGAGAAGGATGAGATTGAGAAAGAGAAGAGTGAAATTGAGAAGAAGAAGGATGTGATTGAGAAGGAAAAGAGTGAAATTGAGAAGAAGAAAGATGCTCTTGAGAAACAGTTGAAGGAGAAAGAAGACCTTGTGAAAGAGAAGGAAGACGAGGTGAGCAAACTCAAGGCACAGCTCAACGATGGACACGTTGACAAGATTGAGCAATTGGAGAAGGAATCTGCATCATTGGAGGAGGAATTGACCACCACCAAAACGTCATTGGCCGAGACACAGGAAAAGTTGAAGGTCACGGAGGAGAATTTCGGCAAGCTCAAGGAGAAATGGGCCGCGAGTTTGAGAAGGGACTCTCCTTCGCCTAAAAAGGGCTCTCCATCGTCGGGAAGGGAGTAAGCCACGAATTAAGCCCTGAAATCAGGGTTCAGGCTCTGAAACTCGGTTAGCTTAATTAGGTAAAGTAATGAACAACAATGAGCGAAGATAACGATGAGCGAAGATAACGATGAGCGAAGCGAATTGTTGTAGAAAGTAGAGTGGTAGAGAGGTAGAAGAGGCAGAAGAGGTAGAGAGGTAGAGAGGTAGAAGAGGCAGAAGAGGTAGAGAGGTAGAAGAGAACAAGAACTAGAAAAAGAAGTGATTGCAAGTGGTAGTAGTAAGAAATAAGATTGCAAGTAACAGTAGTAAGATTGCAAGTAGTATGTATTAAGAAAGTAGATTTGTTTAAACTTTGGAGAGTAAAGTTCAGAACAGAACGGAGGAGGACAGGAACATAAGGATTGAGGAAGAGAAGACTAAGAAAGATGAGGAAGAGAAGACTTAGAAAGATGAGGTAGAGAAAGACTTAGAAAGATGGAGAAAGACTGAGAGAGATTGAGAAAGAAAGACTGAGACTGAGAAAGAAAGACTGTATAATCCGTTACATCATGACTATCTTGTCTGAGCAAGATAACGGTGAAACAAGATGTGAAACAAGAGAATGTGCGGAATATATTTTCACACACGCTGTACAAATAGCCCACGCGCTGAAAAATCAAGTGATTGTATCATCCGATCCACCCGTATTTACATTAGTTGACGTACACAATCTCCCAATCACATGTTCAAACATCAAACATTCATTATGTTCGGTTATAATATGCTCGATTAATATGATTGTGCCCGATGACAATATGCCCGATTACCATATCTACATGCTTTACACGCTCAATTACACGCTCAATTACACGATCTTATGACGAGTACAGCCCGTCCGGGCACGTAGACCGTTAGCTAGCACTGATGAGTGTGACTCTGATTGTGTGGACTTGTTGAGTGTACTTGTTGAGTGGAATTGTCGGAAAAAATACAAGCCAATCTGCCATCGCCAAAGTACAGCAAGATTGCCAAGGAAAGGGAGTGGCAGTTACGGTGGTGAAGTATTATTGTAGTTTGAACAATGCATGTTTCACCTCAAAACAAGAGTAGGTGCAGGATGCCGAAGAGTTGTAGAGTAGTCCATCACCCAGTCCATCACCCAGTCCATCACTACTCAACCCCACATAACTTCTAGAATGATGTACCCCACCCAACTCAAAAGCTTGCTAGGCAATGTATGACAGACATTTACGGTTATTGTTACTGTATCGTTTCACTCGTGAGGACGGTCCCTGAGCAAAAAATACACTGTAACAAGTTCCGAGATCAGGCGTGAAACAGATCCGACACAGGAAAGATATGAAGGATAGAAGAGGAATGAAGTAAAAGGAGAAGTGAGGGAAGATGTGAAGAATGAGGAGGCATAGAAGTAAAAGGAGAAGTGAGGGAAGATATGAAGAGAAATATGAAGATATGAAGAGAAATATGAAGATATGAAGAGAAATATGAAGATATGAAGAGAAATATGAAGATATGAAGAGAAATATGAAGATATGAAGAGAAATATGAAGATATGAAGAGAAATATGAAGATATGAAGAGAAATATGAAGAAGTGAAATATGAAGAAGTGAAAATATGAAGTGAAAATATGAGAAGTGAATGTAAAGATTATGAAAAAATATGAAGTGAAGAATCAAGAGTATCTAGGAAGAAAGAATAAGAAGACTAGAAGACGAGAGACGACCCCACAATCGTGAAATTGTATACTTTCAATTCGCGTTTCTGCGGCGGAGTAACGAAACGTAAAATTCGACTCAATTCACACACAAAAGGACTATACGAGCCACAAGATATCGGCGCAATCGGAAGAAACACAATAGAGTGCATAATAGATATTTATAGGCAGAGTAGATATGCGCAACACAGGTGTGTAGTGTGGTACTAGTACTAGTAGTCTAAGACATTAGTAGACTAAGGCTAGTAAGACTAAGACTAGTAGACTAAGACTAGTAAGACTAAGACTAGTAAGACTAAGACTAGACTAAGACACTAAGACTAAGACTAAGACTACTAGTTAACTACTAACTATTGACTATGAATACTGCGTGACGATGTGGCATTAAGTTTAGAGCGATAAGAGAGACGAACAGAAACAGGCTCAAAATAGCTGGTTCCGGACGCACAGTGATGTAATGAACGAAAGCGAAAAATGCATACATTCTCGAAGCAGACACAATGTTTATAGAGGACACAAAACGGCTGGGTGGGTGACGACAGCTGACATCCCCTGGTTTCAGCGCCGGTTTCAGTGGATGAGGATGGAAAATCTGGAAAATGTGAGGGGGGAAATGGGTCAAGGGAACGGAATGGAAGGAGTGAAAAAAGAAAGAGATTCGATTTGGAAGGAATTTAGATAATGAAGGGATGGGAATAGAGGGGAGATGAGAGGAGAATAATGAGAATAAGGGGAAGAGAATAATGAGAGGAGATGAGAATAATGAGTAAGGAGGATAATGAGAGGAGAAGAGAAAGAATGTGAATATGAAAGAATGAGAAGAATGAATAAGGGGAAGGTAAGGAGATAAGGAGGAAAGTGAGAAAAAAGGGAAATTCCGATGCACAGAAAGAATGTGGAAGAATAGAAATGGAAAGAATGGAAAGAATGAAATGAGAGAAAATGGAGGGAATAATGAGATAGAATAAGATGAGTGCAGAGGGGAAGGGCAGAAGAAGAGGAAAAATGAGAAGAGGAAGAATGAGAAGAGGAAGAATGAGAAGAGGAAGTTGAAGAATGAGTAGAACTCAAGACTTGACTCCACTAAGTATGAGCTCCTCCATATGCCATTTCTAGATTTTTAGGTACTTGCCGCATTTCCCCGGCATTTAGCACCTCGCACATTTCAGTGTTTCCCTTTGTGAACAAGTAGTTTCCCAATTTGTTGGATGAGGCTATTTTATAAACCAGTAGTGTATACTTTGAGTGTAATTAAGAAGTAGAGCTGGGGTTTTACGGCAGGTCCTGAAGAACCCTGGCATAACTGCAACAAATTTTCACCACCCTTTTGTGCCCATTCCCAGCCTTGCACACAAAGCCTGGTAGGGCTGTACATTCCATAAACCTATACCTCTTCATTACTTCTCTTCATTATTTCTCTTCATTACTTTTCTTCATTACTTCTCTTATTCATTTGGTATTCATCCTCCTCTTCATTCATCGTCTCTTTTCTCCACGTTTCTTGTCTGGGACCCTTTTAGACTCGCTCTTGCATAGACAGCAATCATAAAATGTCTGACAATTGAAATGGAATATTGGGAATATTGGGAATATTGGAGGGAATATGAAATGTAAAGGGAGGATTTGGACGATTGGGACGATGGGAGGAAGGAAGGAAGGAGCACAGAGTAGGAAGAAGAGGAAGGAAGAGGAGGAATTTTTGTCTGCTTCTCTAACACGTTTCACATTCCCGTCTCCAGTCATCGACCATCTGGCACAGTTGCACCGGCCGTAAGCGAATCTTTGAGACACCATTTCTTTTTTCCACCTAATAATAATTGGGTAAACAAAGAATGTCTAGCAAGCTCCTGCCGACGGCATACAAAATTTGGGGATCGTATTTATATACATGAAGAGCTGCATTTTCAGCGCGAAGGCCAATCATGCCAATCGGTCTCTCTCGCAAACCCACCATAGCGCGGCTCAGAGCCATGTCCAGACTGGAACCCAAGGAGGATGGCAAACGCAAGAGTAAACGCGACCGCAAAAAGACGGACAGGAGTTCGGGGGACGCTGTGGAAAAGACTGTGACTGTGGAGGTTCCCCCCAAGGAGGAGGATTTAGTGAAGGAGGACGGTGTCACGGAAATCTCCAAGGAGGTGAGCGACGACCTGGCTCCCTCCCTGGCTCCGGCTCCCTGTAAAAATAGCGACTGTAAAAATAGAGTCAAGGCCCGTGACACAAAAAATCCAAAATACAACAGCATATCCAACAGCATCAAAACTCCGCCCAAAACACCGCCCAGCATCTCCAACCCTCCCAGCATCTCCAGCATCTCCAAAACCTGCATGTATGACGAAAAGCCAGGGACTCCACCCCCCAAGAGCGCAGCCAGTGAGGAGCGTATCATCAAGCTGTTGTTCAAGCTGTTCAAAAAGTTGGAATTCGAGCTCAACAAGTTCAACTCGAGAAAGTTCAACAACAACAAGAACGCAAGCGCACTCAAGAGCAACATCCTCAGAACATCGCTCCTCCCCTTCCTTCGCAGGTCCACGGGCGTGCTCGAGCACTACTTTGACGAGGACTCAAAAGTACACAAGTCCTTGGTGAGCGTCATCGCCGCTATCCTCCTCAAATGGTGGTCCTCCCTCCTCGGCAACCTCGCAAAAAGCCTGGAGGATACTGACGTGGTCGAAACTCACACTTCGCTCGACCCGTCCTCGGTTCACTACAGCCCTGTGCCGGCCCTGGATAGAAACGCCTACCTCGAGTGCATCAGTCGCATATTGGCCCGCAAGGACTGGGACGTCGTGGACGAGGACTTCCACAAGCAGTACCAGCACCTCCTCACCAAAACCCTCGGCTATTGCATAGACAAGATGACAAATCTCAAGTCGTTGGCACTTTCGGTATCGGCCTTTATCGGCAAGGTTTTCGCCCACAGTTTCTTTCGCTTGCCCAATGTGAGCAACGCCTTGCTCTTTCTTCTCAACGTCAAGCAGTCGACCTTTGAGTCCGCTCGTAAAATCCTAGTGCATACCCCCGAACACGAGGCGTTGTTGCGCGACGTCTTTGCTCCACATCTCCACAGCCTCGTGGCCTTCCAAGGTGTGGGCGTCAAGGGGAAAAATGCGTTTTACGTCAACTGCGTGCCGCCGCCTTCCCATCCCGTGCCGGGTATAAAGGACCCCAACGGCGAGTGGGTACACAGGTGGTGCAGCTGCGACTCAAAGGTCTTCAACTCGTTTTTCAGGCATTACATTGAGATTCTTAGGCGGAGTCTCAAGTCAAAGGATGTTTCCTCCCACGACAACCCTTCGCTTCTCCTGATGGGCCCGGGCTTCAGCGTAATCTACGCCCACATATTACAGATATTCAAGGTGTCCATAAATAGAATCTCTTCAAGCAACTGCTACAAACAGCAGCCCCCGCTGAAGATGCCCAAGGAATTGAAGGAGTTGCCCAAGGAAAAGTTTACGCCATCAACACCGCACCCACCGCCGCCTCCTCCGGTGAACAACTTTGCAATGAAGCAGCGCGACATATACTACACCTCCATCATAAAGATTTTCAGGACGTTGCGCGACGTCGTCAACGCTTCGCTGTTGGACGGCGACGTGGACTATGTCACCGCTTCGTTGGTGAAACTCGTGGACCTTTCCTTGATGACTATCGCTACAGAAACAAGCATCTATGACTACAACAAGAATGGACTCTTGCTCAATATAGTGTACGAGTTCATCAACCACGTGGACAATAACATGGACAGCGAGTCGCTCGTCAACTGGGAGTTCTGGCTCAGCTGCAACTACATCATGCTCAAAAACACCCACCACATACAGGTCCTCCTCAAAAACTTTGCATTCTTGTTCAACATTTGGGACATGGTACCGGAGTGCCTTCCTAGAGACAGGGGCGGACCACTGTTGGGAGACGACTACAGGGGCTGGTTGCTGGATTACAACGAGTCCTTGAAGGTGAACTTTGTGAACTGGTTGATTAGCAACGAGACCTTTGAAAGCTACTTGTCTCACTGGAACCCCATCGTGAGGTCGTACTACATGCGGTTGCTCCTCTGGAGAGTCGTGGGTATCAACAGCTTCCAGAGCTCTCCAATGATAAACATCACCCGTAAGGTGCAACACAACCTCGATGCGGCCTACGATGCCTTGCACAGGTACACCACCTCCCTGAAAGTGCCGCTTGACTACAAGGCCGACAACCCGCTTGTGAATAGAAAGTTTGGCATTCTTGCCTTTGGGCTCAAGGAAGATGGCTTGAGTGTGCACGACGAAAACGGACAGGAATTCATGGCCACAACCCCGCTTTCAAAGACATCGGAGTTGCGCAAGACCCACCCCTATGAGGTGTTTGACGAGGCCATTTACACGTGTACCTCGCTCCCTGTGGCTGCATCCCTGGTGAACTCGTCCTCGATGTCCACTCCATCAACCTCCAAAATCGACTTGGCACAGCCTAACGCAAAGGCACCATCCAGGTCCTTGGTCAACTCATTGGGTAAGTTCTTCAAGTACCTTTCCCTGGACGAGACCGAACCCAAGGACGATGCCATACAGGCACCAGTTCACCCGAGACTCCGTAAGCACGTGAGTAACAAGTCGTTGAACAATGCAAACAAGCCCACTGTTAGACGTAACTCGGTTTCGTTGACATCGCTTTCTACCACATACTCCTCGGCGACCTCGCGGTCGTCGAGCCCAAGCTTGATGTCGTTCAATTCTACACCCACGTCTTTAACCGACTCGTCTTCGTCAGTGCAGTCAGACCTCGACTCGCTTCCAGAGAGTATTACCACCATCGTGCATGGGAGCTCAAAGGCATACCTCAATCACTTGCCAGAGCTTTCGAGATTGCCGCCCGAAATCATCCGTCCAGCGTACAAGTTTGACATTGTCATGGACCATGATTCCATGAATGAAAAGTACATGCTCGTGCAGAACCTGAACAATATGGTGATACAGAACCAAATGAACGGGACCTCGCATGCTTACTCGCCGCCTCCTTTGATGCACACCATCCACTTTCCTGCGCGCCCTCAGATCCCTCTTGTTTCCATCTATGTGAATTCGGACTACAACAGGATCTACATGAATGATGAGGACGAGCTCTACATGGAGAACCTCATGGAGAAGCAAAACTTGGCGTCGCCGGTGGACGAAGCTGTGCCGTTGTTTGCAGACACATGCTCGAGGATCACGTTTACGAACCTCGGCAGAAGCTTGAACGAGTTGAACTCGATGATTGACGAGTTCAAGGGCTTCTTGAGCAAGAAGGTGGAGGGTGATCAGTTCTGTAGCGACTGGTCGAGGGTTGATTTAAATGAGTTTGATTATTTCAAGAAAATCGTGCCGTATTTGTCGGTTGATAGCGCCAACGAGGCAAAGTTGTTGAATGCTAGTTGAGCAACGTAATTTTAAGCTAGTAAAAAGTTCAGGGTATTAATGAAACTAGCATTTTTTCGATAATACATGATGCCCGACATGCACATCGTTAGTAAAGTAAATAAGGTCCACACAGCACTCGTTTGTCTGGAGAGGGCTAATAGAAGAGTAAGGAGAGGTTGTAGAAATTGAGCGAACAATTGCGAACAATTGAGCGAAGCGAAATTGTAAGCGAAATTGTAAGCGAAATTGTGAGTGTTTAAAAAGAGTTCAAAGAGTGGATGAAAAGAATGGATGAAAAGAGTTTGAAGAGTTCAAAGTGACTGTTCAAAGTGAGTGAGTGAGTAAGTGAAAGTGTGAGAGCAATTAACTCTCTGACAGCTTCTGATGCTTTGCATCACTACATCTTTAAATGTTCATATCATATGCATCTCTTCAAATAAAATAGTGAAGGAACTGTTACTTGATCAAAACAGTGCTCCGCTCACTGTTTTTCGATCTCTGGAGGCCCGCTGCTAATCCAGAGCAACGAGTAACTCGTGATCACACTTGTAAACGAGCTTATTGCCCAGAACACCAAGGTTCCCCCCACCAAGCAAGACCAATAGTACTTGATCAAATACCACCTGAAACCGGTCATGTGGGACTGGAACGATATCTTGGACTGGTCATCGTCTAGGATGCTCGGCAGCTCAAAATGGAGGGTGACACTGAGTGTCTTGACATTATTCAAGAACTTGCCCTGGGCCACGAAACGGTCCAATACGATGGGTACGACCAAGTCACGACTCAACAAGGCGGGAGGAACGTAGTCCCTGAATTTGTATGGCACGATCAAGTTGTTTCTATCGTGGACATGTTCTGGTGAGCCGTAAAACAAGAAGGAGTGTTTGTAAGTGTGTAGTACATTGTTGGTGTCACCCAAGAACTTCAAGGTGTAGGGTATTTTTGCGAGGTCCAACTTTGAGGCTAGGGCAAAATGAACTGCAACCTCATAATTGAGTAGCCAATCGAACTTGGGCTTGATTGAGTCCCTCAAGTTGACGGTGGCAGTGTATTCGTGGGGGTAATACGAGGAGTAGTCGGGATCCGTGTGGGTGAACACGAATGGGATCTCTGGTGGCACGTCGGGAATTAGGGTGTGGTAGAACTTGATATATGTCAAGAGAGATAACGGGAATAGAATTGCATATATTGTGAAGGTGGTGGTGAGCAAATACAACCAGTTCCTGGTGATTTGGAGCGGGAGAGTCCCGCTGATGAAGCGCATGGTAATACGCGAAAAGTGAAACAATTTCGCAAAACAAAAAGCCCAATCTTGTCAGTCTGATCAATGTTCAATATAGTAATGCTACATCTTCAACCATCCACACATAAACCATCTTTCAGATACTCTTGCAATGTTCTCAATATTCTCAGTGTTCTTAATATTTCTCATTCTTTTATCAGCTATCAATGTCTTATCAATGTCTAGTCTTTTTATCTTAATCTTATCATCTTAGTCTTATCATCTTAGTCTTATCATCTTAGTCTTTTCATCTTAGTCTTATCAGTTCTCTCTATCAATATCAATATCTCTGTGGTCATATTTGATCCTTATCTTTCGCATGTGAATGATATTATATAATCTGTGTAACGATCTTTAATGATGTGATTGTGTAATGGCAACCACAACGGATGTTTCAAGTTACAACCGACCCGATCATTGCGGTTTGAAGTATCGTACAATTTAGCCAGGGATGGCTGAGGCCATCTCATCGCAGGATGACATGGTGATCTGCCTCTGATGAGGCCATTTAATCTAATAATCTAATTTGGCAGTCGTCACGTCTACTCCACCATCCTCCACCTCCATTAAGCTCTATTAGCCATCGATAATGATTCAATTGGTTCAACGTGGTGAGGACAAAGTCCATTTGTGGTCTCTTTGGTGACACAATGTGTTTGTATCTGTGGCACATGTGACACCGATGATGTCAAGCATGCAACATGGAAGACAGGAGAAGAGCTGAGCGAATGGGTGATGGCTTAGTCCCAGGAGACGAGACCACTGGTGAAACACTGGTGAACAAAATAAACCATTCTTTAGCGAAATCGTGGAGTGGCGGGTAGTAGGGTCGATATGAGGTGTGGTTTGTAGACCTGCATCGTCAACGTAACAGTGATATCATATAATTAGATTCATTAGGTCAGGTGAGATTCAACTGGGCTGCTCAACCTTTCCAAATTCTTCATTGACGTTTCCTCATTCACCTCCTCATTTCGTCATTGATCTTTCCTCGTCCTCACTTCCTACCTTTCCTCATCCTCATTGATATTTGCTCATCCTCATTTCGTCACCTTTCCATCATCACTTCCCAACCTCCCCTACTCCATATCTCTAAAACATATTAATCAATTGACATAAAAAGAGTCTATAACCCTCATATATAATTACATGATCAACCCTACTATACATCGGCCTCTATTCTAGTGTGTAGTGTGCCCCCTATGATACTTTAACCCGTTCAAGTTCTTGTACCTCTTCCCACATACCTCGCACCTGTATGGCTTGTCCTTCTCCATCCCCGCGCCGTCCAAGTATGGCGTATTCAGCTCCGGGTCAATTATCGAGATTGTCCCATCCGGGTTCTCCTTCAACGTCTGTCCCTGGTGCCCGTGCAATTTGTGGTACTTGAGTCCATTCTGGTTCTTGTAGGTCTTTTCGCATCCAATCACCGGACACTTGAACGGCTTGTTCTCGTCATTGTCCATGACATAGAGATGCCGTGCCGGGTCGTCAATGTACATGGCGTCCTCCTCCTCATCGCGCGGCGACTGCGACGAGGCCTGCTGCCTTCTGGGTACGGGCTGTTGTTGCTGTTGCTGACGTATATGCTGTTGCTGCTGCTGTTGCTGCTGTTGCTGCTGTTGTGCCTGCTGTTGTTGCTGCTGCTGCTGTTGTGCCTGCTGCTGCTGTTGTTGTTCCACTTGTTGCTGATGCTGATGCTGCTGATGCTGGTTTTTCCTCTGGTTCTGTGGGTTCATCGTACTCTCGTTTCCAAACTGGTAGTTGCCGGTAAACTGGTAGTTGCCATTGCCGTTGGTGTTCAAAAACACATCCGTGGTCGACACCGTTTCCATCATGTTATGCGAGTTGAAATTCTGGCGGTTGTTGAGCATATGCGAGTTATCCAGCGGGGGGGACGGGAAGATGTGTGCCTCTTCGTAGTGGCGCAAGAGATCGTGGAGCGTGGGCAACAACTCCCCGCAGCAGCTGTAGTCTTTACAGTAATCGGCCTCGAGGTCAGGGAGATACGACGTCTGGAGCGGCGGCGACATCGAGAGGTGCTGCCGAAACGACCCTCTTCTAGGATTGATGATATTGCCGTGCACAGAGAGATTGTGGTTGTGGTTTGACTGGTTATTGTGGTTCGATGTCGACATCATCACCTCGTCCTTGAGCCATGAACCAATAGTGACTGATCCCCACGAAACACCGCCCATGCCTTGCGAGTGTGCTAGCGACTCTCTCCTGAACCTATTGTTGAAGATGGAATGCAGGCGCTGGTAAGTGATGTCAATCGGCTGGGGATGGCTGTTGCCGGTACTGGTGCCAGAGTTGGACTGGCCACCTTGGGCGCCACTCGGCTTCGCATTCTCTCCCGCAGGGATATTTATCGCAGGCGTGCCCGACGACGATTGATTCTCAAATATTCTAGTGTTGAACATGTGTGGTCTGTAGTCTGTCCGTAGTCTGTACTATGTGTAGTCTGTTTGAACTAACTGTACTCTGTCTCTGTCTCTGTCTGTACTATATGTAGTGTCTCTGCCTCTGTCTCTGTCTCTGACTATGACTATGACTCTCTGTACTATACTCTGTACTCTGACTATGTGTACTGTCTGTTCTCCGTACTCTTTGTTTGCCGCCCTCCTCTGGTACGGTACTAATCGCAGCTGTCTCCTGCTCTGACAATCTCAGTCTGATATGGGATCTTGGTGGATCCTTGGTGGGTCTTCTCGTAAATAGGCTCCTTACCTTAAAGACTGTAGTGTATTGACCGGGGGCGTTCCTGTATTACCGTAGGGAGCAAGATGAGTCAAAGTTCGGAAACGGGCTTTCTCAACAAGTAATTGGAGCTGAAATGCGCGATGGGCGTCTTTGTGAACTTATGACTTTAGCTGCAATGTGTTTCGACACTGGTATGCCCAATATCAAAAGAAGAGAATCGTCTGTTGAAATTCCCAGAGTTTGGATTTGTAAGTAAGGGGAAAAAGAAATTCCAAGTAGCCTCAAAATCTAAATGGCCCAAAAACGAGAAAATGATGCGTGCAGTCCACCTGTCAAGCTCCGCAAGTTTGCTCAGGTGGCCCTGGCCACGGCCTTGGCCAACCTCCAAGAGCCGAGCCCGAGCCTCTCGCCCGCCATCACTGCTTGCTACAACCAATAGACATCCTTTTGTGTCACCTGCTGAAGGTACAGCATTAATTTCCCTCTCGGGAAATTTGTGCTCCTCTAGCGCGGCCACTCTACTGAATCTCATTGCGCCGATCTAGCACAGGGCATGTTCTGAGCTCCATCGACTCGCCTAACTCTACTTCAGCTAGGGGATGCCTCATTTTTCATTTCAACACCATGCCACAAAGCCGAAATAAGTTGGACGTGCAAGTGCTCAAACCAAAATGGTTGGTGTGCAAAACCAAATAATAAGCTGTGCACGACCTTTTTTGCGATGCAATGTTGGACCATGCACGACCGTGTGGGTACGAATTTGAGCCAGAGGGCCGCGGTCCAGCGGTGAGCAGCCACGAGAGTTTGGGGATGTGGCTTGAAGATGTGCGGTATAACTAGCCGAGTGTCCGCCGATAAGAGGGCGGAAGCATAAAACAAAGTAAAAAGCTTAAGAACATTATAAGCGAAGCATAAGACGCTGGGCAGCAAAAGGAAAGCGAAATGAGACAAAAGCAAAGATCGATGGTAAAGCCAAGAATGATGGGGTGCGGCAAGCGAATGTATGGCATTCAATCTTCCATGTATTGATTCTTTCTGGTTCCTGGTTTTTCTGGTTCCTGGTCTTTAGGTTTCTGGTCT
Source organism: Kodamaea kakaduensis (assembly GCA_030558435.1). Classification (NCBI taxonomy): domain Eukaryota; kingdom Fungi; phylum Ascomycota; class Pichiomycetes; order Serinales; family Debaryomycetaceae; genus Kodamaea; species Kodamaea kakaduensis. The sequence goes on from JAJMSN010000018.1 coordinate 271,852, forward strand.
CTGGTCTTCTGGTTTCTTTCAGGTGAGTGCTCAGGAGTGTATGCAAGCGGAACTTAAAGTACAAAGAGGTAATGGAAGCTTAAACACAAATAATATGCTAGATAGGTGTCCAGGAGGGGGGAGTAAGTGTACGCGAACAAAAGATCTCTTAAGGCACTCCAAAGCACTGCGGTAAGCTACACAAGTGGTAAAAATTAATGGGGAGAGCTTTTTGCGCTCAATTGGGCATAAAATCGAACGACCTCTTGAATTGAGTTTGAAAGTGGCCCAAATGTATGAGAATTTCAGGCCTCTGGATACAAGTTGCAGACAAGTTTTATCAGATAAATTATGAAAGATAAATTATGAAAGATAAATTATGAAAGATTATCAGATATATATGAAGTATAGAATTATTCACGAACGAATAAGCATTCCTACACAATCAATGTGAATGATTAATTGTTCGTAAATGATTAGATAAAAGAAATTAGAGTCTTCAACAATGTCATTTAAACTAAAAGGTATCAGAGGCAGTTTTAGACATGGATAACGTGCATCAATTGCTCTCGCCTTATTTTTGGATATCTCTTCATCTGTCGACTGTCGTATGTCTTCATCTGTCATCTGTCATCTCTCTCCATCTCTTCATCCCTTCCTCAGCTTCATCTTTTAAACTTCTCCATGTCCTTCTTATCTTGTGTCAGTCAATATTTTCCATCTCTTCACAGGACTGCTTGTCTCAATTTGGTCCGTGGTCCCCATGATTATGTAATCAGATCTGCCCTCTCGGTGGAAGCCACTTGTACTACTCTTGAAACACACGAAGCCTGCGTAGCGTAATGGTTAACGCGTTTGACTTCTAATCAAAAGATTCCGGGTTCGACTCCCGG